>BSBK01003191.1:2250000-2615000 GCA_027943335.1 Chamaecyparis obtusa
GGCTCTGTCATGCTAGTAGCCAGTTCACTAGTGGAAGAGACTACGGGTTCAATGGCATTTAAGTAACAAGTTATCTCATAGTCATTTTGGAAAGTTAAGAGCTCGGGCTCTTGATAACGTTGGGACCAATCAATGAGGTTATGATGAGAAAGAGGTAAGTCAATGAGTGGTTCAAGGTTGTGGATGCAAATGATATCATCTCTAGTGATCAAAGAGTCAGAGTCCGTCAAGTATCCTTCTAAGCTACCCAAATCAGGATTCATCCTAACAAGTGAAGAATTGTCCACTAAGGAAACATGTGGGTTCAAATCCGCTAATCCTACACATGACTCGTTAGCTACTTTGGGTTGAGAACTATAAGTTTGAATGACATCAACATCCTTGTCAACTGTAGAAGGATCTGAGAGAGTCCCATTCATATTCATGTGAATCTATTTCTGAATCCCGGCTAGGATGTTTACACCATGAAGGTTTGGGACATCTTGATGTGGAAGCTCTAATTTCATCAAGGGTAACATCTCTCTCCATCAAACAAATAATGTTCTTTCATTGACGTTCTCTGATGGGATCTTCTACATCTGATTCTTCTTGTTCTAAATTTGCAACTATCGCATGAGCAACTAGACTATCTAAATCTCCCCAAAGGAGATTGGTGGAAGGGACCCAATCTTCACACATATCTTGTTGATTTGTCAAATTAGGCATGTATTTTGGTTCATCTTCAATATTTGACTCATCAAGGATAGGAGCAGTGTTCTTGTTATGATTCTCAAATCCTAGGCCAACCGTCTTCTTAGACTTACATCCAAAAAGAGCATGATCAAGAGGTTTATCTCTAGCATCCAATTTGTAACTAAGAGGGCCATATCCAAGATAACCCATCTACTTGACAAAAGTATACCCTCTTCCATAAGTCTTAGGAGAGGGAGAGAAGTTCTCATTGTGCCTGTATTTTTTTTCTCTATAAATCCAGTCTTTAACAGACACTTCTTCTTTCTCATCTTGAATAGGCACTGATGACTCTACAAATGTGCTAAATAAAGTCATGGTTGAAGAGGAAGGTCTCACTTCCTATGAAGGCTTTCCATAAGACCTAGGTGAAACTTGAAGCTTTATGAGAGAGCTAAGTTGATACCCTCCCATGCCAAGGTCTACTGACTTAAGCTTGTCTTTACATTGTGCTTAGGTCACATTGAAATCTTCTGCTTCTTTATTGATCTCAACCTTACCATTCTTAGGTTTAGAGGTTTCCCCCTTCTCATACTTGGGAAAAGGTTCTTTGAATGCCTTATGATCAGCATTGGTGTGCAATCCATCTATCTCAAGTTTTCCACTCTCGATGAGATCTTGGATGATATGCTTAAGTTTCCAACAATGTTCAATATCATGTCCAATACCATTGTGAAATTTGCAGAAAGCTTTCTCATCCCACCAATGTGGCTTAACATCCAGTATGTGATGCTTTGCGGGATCTTGAGGATGTGCAAGATTGTTGGCAATGAGTGTTTTGAAGACATCCTCATATGAATCACTAAGTTTTGAAAATTGATGCCTCTCTTTCTTAGGCTTATCTTGGTATCTTGGCTTATGCTCTTGTTGGTTGGATGTGTTGAGCTTCATTGCTTGAACAACACTAGATAAGTGAAGAACACCTTGATCCTTAGGTTGAGAAGAATCCACAACTCCATCATTAACCACTTGTTTGTTCTATTCCAAAGTAATTTTTTCCCTTTGTCCTTGTTAGAGTTGTTATTTTGACCATTGTTGTTGTTTCCATGTTTGGCCAAAATTCCTTGTTCTTTCAAAACATCTTCAATTCTATATGTGGTTTCAACCATGGTATCAAAGGAATCAAAGACCATCTTCCTAACTTCATACCACATTTCAGGAACCAAGTTGCTAACAAGGATGTCAATCTTCTCATTTTTAGGAATGGTCCTAGAGTAGCGAGAGCATTGTAATCTCCACCTTTGCAAGAAAGTGACAAAGGATTCCCCTTGATTTTGCTTTAAATTGCATAAGTCCAACATGGTGACAGATCTTGAAAGGTTGTATGCAAAGTGTTGAGCAATCTATGGACAAGCTCTTTGAAAGTCTTGATGGGTGGAGTTATGTTGGTGAACCATTCCATCACTTGACCTTTAAAACTCCTTGGGAAAAATCTCATAAGGTAGGAGTCATATTGATGAAACTCAAAACTCATAATATAAAATTGACACACATGATCATGTGGATCTCCATTACCATCATACTTGTCATATTGAGGGATTTCAACCTTTCTAGGAAAATCTTTCATGCTCACACTCTTGTCAAAAGGATTGGGACAAATTGAGTCAAGTGAAAAGGAACTCTTTGGTGCCAACACCATTTCCATCATACGCTTAAGTTGCTTGATCTCCTCTTCTTGGGATGGACCTTGTTTCTTGATCTTTCTATCCACATCAAAGTTGTAGGGAACTCTAGCACCCTTGTTGATCAAACTCTCTAGGAACTTATCTTTTTTTTGCTCCACATACTGTTGGAAGAGTGGTTCTTGTTTCATTTTCATGAAATCTTGAGAGTCAAGGTCAAAAATTGAACTACCACCCCCATATTGTGAACCATGGTGAGCATGTTGAGAAGGTTGTATTAAGTTCCTAGGAGGTGTTTGTCTCCTATAATGGTCTTGTTGTGAAGCCCTTCTTCCTCTATGGCTAGGAGATCTTGAAGGTGTTCTTGAGTATCTTCCACTTCATGGAGTTTTAGGAGGAGTGGGTGGAGGAGAGTTGTTTCCACCACCAACACACATGTTGTTGTATTGATCATTAAGCTATTGAGCCAAAAGCCTATCTCTCTCTTCATGTGCAGCTCTCCTTTCTATATCCAATAAGGCTTGTCTTTCCAACTCTAGGAGTCTAAGTTTCTCTTCCTTTGCAGCTTGTTCATCTAGGAAGGCTTTCTTTTCATGCTCAATTCTTTTGAGTCTTTCACTTGTATACCTTGAAGTTTTTTGGAGTGGTGAACTTGGTCTTGAATGTTTAAATAAGTCATTTGTATATGCTGCATTCACATGGGTGTCATAAGGTTCATCATCTTGACTGTCATGTTGTGATTTCTCATCTTGATAGGATTTCTTCATTTCCCTTTCAGCCCTTTTTTGTGCATCCAAATACCTAGTTGACATAAGGAGTGAAACCAGTTGATTTTCATGAGATGAACTACCAAACAAAATGTTATCTCTATGTCTTTCCAATAGGTTGTCAAGACTTTTATCCCTTTCTTCCCTCTCTCTCTGAGTCATTGTGTAACTCATGTCCATATCTAAATGAGAAGGTGCTAAGGATGTTCTCAACTCACTAGGATTGTTCTTGGGGTCAAACCAAACTTTTGAGGTATTCCTAGGGGATTGATCAAAGATGGGCTCTTTTTCCTTACGTTTTTGGCGATTTTGAACTAAAGGTAATTGGTCAAAGACTACTTGAGGTCATTTTTCTTGATTCACTTGATATCTTGTCATAACTAAAATGAAAGAAAAGGTACTAGGTGATAAGATGACCCTAAGAAACATTGGTACCAAACTAGGATAGTAAAAGCATTCAATTGTCCAAAAGAGATGTGATAAGATAGAATTTTTGCAAGAGGTATAAACCAACACTACCACAGAGGTGCCCAATAAATGGATAAGTATCCTAACACATATGGATTAGGAGGATGATTTACCCAAGATATATTTGATTGAATTTGAAATTGGATGGAAGTGAATTGGACAAGAGATTACTAAGACTCTCCAAGTCTGTTATCAAAGGATCCAAAGGTTGGTCTTTTCAAAAAAGATGATTTCTAACTCACCGATTCCAAGCAAGGTCACTTGTGAAATCAAAGATTTCTAATTCAAGAGGTCAAGACACATGAACCCAAGGTGCAAACAAGATTCTGACAGTGGGGTAAGTGACCTACTATAATCCAGATCAACTAAGGAAGACTAAAAATGACATGAATCAGCTCACTGTTCTGACAGACCAGGGGACAGGTTTGCATGAGGGAATGCAATCCCGTCCGAGGAAACACCAGGGATCACTTGAGAAAATGGAATCTCATGCAAGAAAATGCCTAGCTCGCATGAGAATGTGCAGAACTAGGTGATGAAATAGGATCAAGCTGCTTAATAGCAAGTTTGTAAACTCAGGAACTCAATTTTCTGTGTTTGTTTTAAAAGATCAAGTAAGTACATCAACAGATTTTTATCATTGAATAAGCACACAAGATAGCAATCAAGGATTTCAAGCAAGCAAATGTCTTCAAACAATGAGCAAGGGAAAAAGCAACCTTGCACATGAACAATAATAGTGACTTAGTATTTCTACTCCCTAAGAACTACTTGTGTATGTTCTCAAAATGTTTTTCCAATCACGCACATAGTCCTAGCAAATAAAAATTTTATTTCTCTATGGTTCTTAGTAATGGTTTGACTCTACAACTTTTTCAATCTCAAGAGGGTAAACTCCAATCCAGGCACACTGGGGTTTTGACACATTCTGATAATTTAATTAATTGAAGATGCTGAGGAGATCTAACAGCCCAACAAGAAACTACACCCGTGGAGATTTCTTCCACGAGGACATTTATATAGCGGTTGTCACTACCATGGTGAAAATGGCTATTACCGCTTGAGGTTTCGTCCACGTGGTTGACCCAATAAAGGGAATGTCCACTATGGCTAACCCTCTCTAATAAGGTGACTCACAAAAAGGACCACATGGGGACTTGGTTTAGATTCAAGGATCTGAGTTTCTGGTACTACCAAAAAAGGGAGTAGAGCATAATCCTCTAGCCTTTTCACTTCACCCAAACATAGCAAGCAAGTTCATTGACACGCTAAGATTGAAACCACCTCACCAAGGTTCATGATGTCAACAACAATGTCTACTGAGCTCTCTAAGTGGGACCAAGAGAGAACATACCAATCAATGTTGAAGACTAAACTAAGTAAGACCATGAGATAGTAACAATATCCTCCCTACCTACAAGGGGTTCTATTGTCAAGAAGAGCTTCAAAACAAATCCACTCTCTCAAGAACACCACAAATAGTGTTCATAAGGCCTAATTACTATGTGAAACACATATGCAAGAAAATGAATCTATGTTCTTTTTTAGAGCCCAAAATTGAAGTGTGATCTATGAAAGCAATAAACACTCAAGCTAGACATATGAGAGATTCATTTTAAAACCCAAAAGCCAAATGTTGTAGAGATCATAGCAACTCACCTTAGGTCCAAAGATCTACAATCCAATGCTATGCTGCCTCAGCAATTGGAATCAGGGAAATAAACCACAGCAAGCATTATTGTTAGAAAAAAACAAGAAAAACTAGTAAATCTAGAATTTTAAGTCTCTGCTGTCAAAAGTCTGCACGGGATAGTACACAGGGCCACGCGAGAAAGTACCGAACCCTGCGCGAGAAAACACAGGCTCACGTGAGAAAGTACACAGGCCCACACAAGAAAATGCCTTTGTCGTGCACAAAAATGCTAATACCAATAAAAATTCACGTGATACAGTGAGAAACTTCATGTGAGACCCCGTGACAGTGATGCACGAAAGTACGAACAACGCACGAAAATTGTCAGAAAAATATTATAAAATAAAATGAGGCCAAAAATGCAATATTCTGCCCCACGGTGGGCACCAAAAATGTGTGCTAAAATATTGTCACACTTCTATGAGTCATTAAATCCAAGATTTCTCAAGAATGAGGTCTCAAATGGCGACTCATAGCTCTCTATTCATGGAGTGCAAGGGTTTATGATGAAGGCCCTCAGATTAGACCTAGTTTGTGCCCATGCAAATACACCATAAAATGAGAGATTCAAAGAGGAAAAGAAAGAATGCTAGTCTCCAATATCATCAAGTATGCATGAAAATGAAAATGAAAGCTATTCTATATGATAACAATGCATGAAAGAAAACTAATCTATGAAAGGAAATGCTTATGCAAGATTAATCTATGAAAGGAAATGTGAATCTAATCTAATATGCAAGTTCAAGCTTAATCTAAATGGATTTCCATGGGGCATGAAAGAAGAAGACAAAAAAAGAGAAGTTTCAATATCCAAGCTCAAGTGCTCAAGAATATTCTCCAAAATCATTCTCCAAACCTGCAGCATAACAATACACAAAATCTAGATCCTCAAAATGAGAAGGAGAGGGCTCATTTTAAAGGAAAGCGGACAGTCAAAATTAAGAGGAAAAAAGAAATGAGCAATGGTGGAGATTAAATCTTGGTTGATCCATGTGCTCAAAGATTCTTTAAGAGGCAAAAGGATGAAAAAGGCCTACCACTTAAAAGTATGTGCATTCAAAGTGGAGAGAAAAAGAAATTTTTATTTATTTATTTCCTTTTTCAATGCAAAGAGATATTTAAGTGGGGATTTTATTAAAAGAGGGATTTTATTTAAATAAGATGATTTTATTTAATTAAAAGGGAAGTTTTTTTTCAATTAAATGAGGCTTAGGATAAAATGATCAAACCTTAGGAAATATTAAAATAATTGAATTAATTACGATTTGATCAAGGAAATTGATTTGAAAATATTTCAAGACATTGATTCAGGAAATTGATAAATCGATTCCATCATTTGATAAATTGAAGAATGGGGCCCAAAGTCTAGGCGACCATTTTAAGGTGCATACAATGATAACAGAGTTATTTCTCTTGTAGTGTTTATAACACATAAGATGTTGAAAATAGAACCATGTGTTGAAAATAGAACCATGATATAAAAAGGAAGGGCTCAAAATTTTGTTCAAGAATCCATGGCTTCAAAGTGAGCCTTATTTATCATGCAAAAAACCCTTTTTTCTTATGTCAATAAGGATCAAATATAGAAAGAGTCTGACTGAAGAATACCAGCATAAGACACATAAATGGAAAATCATAAAAAGATTTTGTATGGAATCATCAATCACAAAAAAAGATGAAAACATATAGATTTATTCCTTTCATGTATGAGAGAACCCTCGGCAATAAGAAAGATGTGATGAGTTTAGCTTAGAGATAGAATCAAAAAATTGTGAATCTTCTTGAATAGAAAGTCATAGTAAGAGGTCATGGGAATGAATAGTTTTTATTTTTACTTGTTCATGTAAAATAAGGGTTTCAACCAAGAAACCCCACTTTGAAAATGGTGAGCTAAAGTTGTAAGAAAAATAATTCTTCCTTTACATTTAGAGCTTCTAAGAATGGAATACCCACTTTTACAATAAATATTCCAATGAGAAAGATTTCACATTAGAATCCATAGCCTATGCATCATAAGAAAATAAAACCTTTTCTAAAGAAAGAAAAAAATACACATAGAATGCTTACCTGGATAAGTATTAAATCAGCTTGGAAGTCTCTAGCAAGTGCAAAGGAAGCCACAAAATCTAAATAAAGTGCATGTTTTTCTCCTAGAAATCTCTAAAATGTGTCACAGAGGCCTCAAATATATAAGAATCCTAGTGCAAACTCCAGTCTCCAAACCTCAATGGCGATAGCCAGTAGAGATCAACAAAGTGAAATGCAAAAATGAAATTGGTAAGTAGGGTTTTGAGCCCTAATATTATCCTATGATCAAAGGTTTTTTTCCTTAGTTTTTTATAAATAAATAAATAAAAATTTATAACCACGGGTGATAATAAAGGAGATTCTTTTTTAACACAATGGTAATTTCATTTTTTATATTTATTAAATTAATAAAGCATATTACTTAATAGATATTAGTGAAGATTAATATCTACTAAGTGATATATTTTATTCATTTAAGATATATGAAAATGAAATTTATCATTATATTCATAACTACATGCATTGAAATTAGGATGCTTAATTGAGTGGAATTACATGTGAAATTGAAGCTGAAGTGGAGTTCGATCTCTTTTATTTTTTTATGCTATGATGTAATTAATATTAAATAAAAGTTGTCATTATAAAGCATTTAATCAATATTAAATTTAAAGTGCAAAAATAGGGTAATATTGTGTGTGTTATGGGGTATTTTCTTGTTCTACATCTATTGAGGGCTACTTTGGAGCAGATTGTGGCAGTTTCATGGAGTTTTAGGCCAACATTAGTTTACTACTTTCTATCAATTATGACCCATTTTTTGCATGATTTTTGGTTTTGTATGACCAAAGGGGGATTTTTGCATTCTAAGAGGAGAGATGAGTTGAAGCTTCAATTCCAATTGAGCTCAGGTTCACTTTCTAGTGTAGTTCACCTTGGAGTTTGTGTAGCCTTCCTCTAAGGATTTTGATTTAATTCTTTTTTAGGAGAGTTCTATTTTTTCTCAGGCCTATTTGTAGCTTTTGGCAAAGCTCTTTCATGTTTGAGTTTTGTATTAGAGCTCATGGTTTTCTAGATTTTGTTACAGCATTGTCCCTTTGATATAGAATAGAGATGCATAGCCTTATTTCTTATTTGGTGTATCAAATTCATGGTTTTGTTTGTATTCTTTCAGTGATTTTAATTGTGGAAAAATTTCTTCCCTTGTATAATTATTGAGGTTTAGAGCCTTCTTAGGAACTAGTATTGCATGTGGGTTGTGAGGGTTCATTTGTATTCAAGATTCATTGTGGGTGCAATTAGCTATTCATATTCCTGGGGATTTGAAATATTTAGTGTATCACCTATTACTTTAGGTTTTAAATTTCATGTTTCTTTCTTACCCTTTCCTTGTCCAAGTTAGTTTTAGGTGAATACCAAAAGGAAACCAGCTTTAATTTGGAGGTCTACTCTCATCATAAGATACCCATAGCCTAAGAGTAGTCTCATGTTTCACAGGATTACATGGTTTTCAATTTTGTACTGTGGGTGCAATCCTAATTGACAATAGGTATATAATCAGATCCATTATTAGGATACATTCATTCCTCGTGATTATAAATGTATGCACTTTAATGCAACTATTAGAAAAGTATAACAAAGATATATCAGGTAAAAGCAATCCTATATTCCCACATGGTGCCCAGAATAACAAGGTTGTGTACTGATATCCCAATTTTATATTGGAAATATTGTTGGTATTATTGGCATTCATTATTTTGTCATTGATGTCAACATATGTTTCAATAAGGGAATCCAGAAGTTGCAAATAGACTAGATAGACATGTTACAGAGAATTGTACGGATAGTGTATGAAGACTTAGCTCCTCCAAGCTAAGAGTTGGGTAGAATTTCATGTTTAATACATGTGGTTATGTTCACATATGTTTAAATGCTTATTTACTCAAGTTATGGATGAATTGGAAAAGACTAGTTATAGGGCCAGTAACTGGGAAACTCACAGAGTTGGTCTCAGTATGTGAAGTATATCTTCAGTGCGAAATTAGATGATTAAGCCTTGCAACTTAAAGAATTCCAGAAGACACATGGGAGAGTCTACTATGTGATCACATAGTACTTGTGTAATTGGTGATATCATTTATGGCATATACTCCAATAAAGATTCATTTAGAATTCAACCCAGGAGTGGTAGCATGTTCTTTATTAATCAAGTATGGATTAATGTTATGGTCAACTATTTTATGATTTGTAATTATTGTAATATTGTTAAGGATTTTATGTGTATCCTTACATGGGTCTATGTAATGTTTTGTTTATAGGAGAGGTTCTATAATTGGTCAACCCAGGAATTATGTATGTAACTTGTATATAAGGAATTATTTCCTTATGATTATGGTGTGTGAATAATGTGCAAGTCCGTGGCTGCAAGGACTGTTGATATAGAGAAGAGGTGGTACATTAAGGTACAAGGAAGAAATTGTCTTGGTAGAGGGCTCTAGAATCTAGTTCAGATATTATTATTGTAAATCTTTGTGATTCTTGGATAGTGAGTCCTGGAGGTGGATCTAACCTTCCTTTGGTCAAGTGACCAGGTTGTGAGCCATCTTATAAAACTTTTAACAAGGTTGCGACTCCTAATAAGGTATGTCCTCTAACAAGGATTGTACTATTATACTTGATCAACTCCTAATAGGGCTAGACTTCTTTGTCGAGTGATTATACTCATAGTAGTGATTTGTGGGTACCATCCCCACCAAGGTTTTTCCCTTAAGAGGGTTTTCCTCAAAAACAATATTGGTGTTATTGTGTTATGGCCATTATTTTTCTTTGTGCATATGGTTTTTATTTGGAACTAAGATTAATAAGTATGCATTAACTAATTCAGACCACCCCCCCCCCCCCTCCTCAGTTGATTGGGACATTGTTACTTTAACAATTGGTATCAAAATTGTTGGTCTTCAAAGAGAAAGCTTGATCGCTTGAGGAAAAAGATGTAAGATGTATTACTATAAGAAAGAAAATCCCAATTTTTATGCAAAGAATTTTGATGCATGGAAAGACAAGATGAAGACTCTCTTTCTTTGGGCTTAGATTATTGGTTGGTAACCAATAAATATGTAGTACTCAAGACTGAAGATGAGTTAGAAGACTCTACAACAACTAATGAAGAAAAGAAGTATTTCCGTACAACATGGTATCCAGAGAAGCATTGATAAGTCCATTATTTGAAGGGGATTTCATTGAGATCATAGATTTGAACAAAGCACATGATATATGGAAAACATTGATAGCATTGTATGAAGGTGACTCATACACTAAAGGAGCCAAACTTCAAAATTGGAGAGAAACAATGGAGACACTTCAAATGAAGGAAGATGAAATAGTAAGGATGTTTATTTAAAGAGTCACATAATGTGTGATAGGAATTAGAAACAATGGAGGAACTTACGCTAAGGATGAAGTTATTTCAAAGATTCTAAGATCTTTGGCACCATCATACAAAACTAAAGTGCATGTCATAGAGGAGATCATTCCATTAACGAATAATTTCACAAGGGAAATGTTAGTGTCCAAGATAAAAACATTTGAAACCAAGGAACTTAAGGAGGCTTTACCAAAATTTGAGACAATATTCAAGGCAACAGTGCATAAAGACATAAATACAGGAACTAATCTTGCAAGTTCGAGTAGGACAAGCAAATACAACGAAGAATTGGGAGAGTATGCTAAGCAATGGGAGAAAATTGAATAACTAGAAAAAAGTGTGGATGAGAAGATCCTAGCCATGATCCCAGAAGAGAAAGGAAAGGTCAAGCTAAGTTTGAAGGTAAATTACCTTTAAAGCTCTTTAACTACAATAAGATTGGTCATTTTTCTTCTAGATGCCTAACTAGAGTTCCTAAGCATAAACCTAAGTATGGTAAATATATGAAAGATAAGGAATGATACTATGTTAGTGATGGTGCATCTGATGATGATGGAAATATAAATGATATACTTGGTTTTGTGGAAATCAAAGAGGAAGTACCTATCCATGAAGAAAAGGTGTTAGTATCTCATGTTGAGAAGAAAGATGATTGGATCATAGATAGTGGATGTTCACAACATATGACTGGAGATAAATGAAAATTTGTTGAGTTAATAAAGTATGATGGTGGTGTTGTCATGTTTGGTGACAATACTCCTAGGACAATCATTGGAAAATGATCTATTACTTTGGATGGTAAAACTAACATTGATGATGTTTTGTTTGTTGATGGATTGAAACATAATTTATTAAGTGTTGGACAATCGGTAGACAAGGGTTATCATCTAAAATTCAAGGATGGACATTGTACAATCAGAAGTGTTGAAGGAGATTTGATTGCATCTGGTACAAAGACAAGAGGTAATGTCTTTCAATTGAGCCCTACTAAAGTAAGTTGTTTTGTTGCTAAATTTGATGATAGTTTGTTGTGGCACAGAAGGTTTTATCACATGAAATTTGATAATAATGTAAAGGCAAGTAACATTAATATGATTAGAGATCTACCTAAGATTATGAAGCCAACTAATACAAAATTTAGAGAGTGTGTAATGGGAAAGAAGACAAGAAGTAGCTTTCATAGTAAAGCTTTTTTAGCTAGAAACAAGTTGGATTTGATTCATACAAATCTATGTGGACCTACTCATACTAGGGAATACTTTGGTGATAGGTATTTCATTCTACTTATTGGTAATTATTCTGAAATGATGTGGGTAGGATTTCTTATAGAGAAATCAGAAGCTTTTAAGATATTCAAGTTTTTTAAAGAAAAAGAGGAGACAGAGATAGGTTTGAAGATCAAATGTCTGAGATCAGACAGAGGTGGAGAATTCATATCAGTGGAATTTAATGCTTTCTAGGAAGAGCATGACATATTGAGGTGGACATCAGCACCTAGGACACCACAAAAAAATGGTGTACCTAAGAGAAGAAACAAATTAGTTCTTGATGTTGTGAGGACTATGTTGATTGAGTTAGAGTTGCACACATGCATTGAAGAGAAGCAATTAACATTGTAGTGTATACAATGAATAGAGTTCAAGTGAGAGATGGTATTGGTAAGACACCTTATGAGCTATGGTTTGGTCATACCCCTACTATTAAGTACTTCAAAAAATTTGGTAGCAAGTGTTGCATTAAGAAGGATGATAGCATAGGGAAATTTGATGAAAGGAGTGATGAGGGAATATTCTTTTGGTTATCTACAAATATTAAGGCTTGTAGATGCTATAATCTGAGAACAAGGAAGATAATTGAAAGTGCAAATGCCAGGATTGATGAAAAGTTTCAAATACAGGAAAGGACTTGAGAAATTGATTCTCATGATCCAAAGTGGGCAAAAGGACTAAATTAGAGGAATCAGAGTCAAAATGAGGAACAAGGATAGGAGAATTATCAAGACCAATTGCAAGAAATTTTGATATTAGATAACAACACAGATGAGTAGACAGAGGTGTCTAAGAAACCTAAATATGTGCAGAGGAATCATCCAAAGAACCAAATCATTAGAGATAGCAGTAAAGGAACTAGAACAAGGTCATAGACTAGGGATGCAATCTATTTAATTTCATAGATTGAACCAAAGACTATTGATGAAACATGCAGAGATGAATCATGGATCCAAGAAATGAAAGAGGAATTGGGTCATATATAAAATAAAAACACTTGGTAATTGGTTCCTAGACCTGAAGACAAGAATGTGATTGGCACAAATAGATATTTATAAATAAAATGAATGAAGATGGTGTTGTAACCAAAAATAAGGCTAGATTTGTATGCAAAGGATATTCACAACAAGAAGGAATTGATTTTGAGGAAAATTTTGCACTAGTTGTGAGGTTGGAGGTAGTTAGGTTACTCTTAGCCTATGTTGCATACAAGGATTTCAAGGTCTATTAGATGGATGTCAAGTCAGTATTTCTTAATGGTGACTTAGAAGAAGAGGTTTACATTGAGAAACCTGACAGTTTTCCTCTATCAGGTAATCAAGAGATGGTTTGTAGATTGAATAAGGCACTATATGGTCTGAAATAAGCACCTAGAGCTTGGTATGATAGATTGGACATGTATTTACTATATCTTGGCTCCAAAAGAGGTAATGCAGATAGAAATTTATACTTAAGATGTAATGATGAAGGTATTTTGATAGTAGAATTTTTTGTTGATGAAATTATCTTTGGAGGTAATGATGTTGTGAGTAACAATTTTGTAGAAGAAATGAAGAGTGAATTTGAGATATCTATGATAGGGGAGATAAAGTTATTCCTTAGGCTATAAATAAATCAGAGAAAAAATGGAATTTTCATATCTCAGTCCAAGTATCTTAAGGAGATTCTTAAGAAATTTGGCATGGATGATAGTAAACTAGTTGGAACTCCTATGGTAACAAGGAACAAGTTTTATACTTCAGATGAGACCAAAAGTGTACCTCAGACAAATTAAAGATCTATGATAGGAGGTCTTTAGTATCTTACACACACTAGACCTGATATTGCAAGTGCAGTTGGAATTGTTGCTAGATTTTAGGTTGATCCAAAGGAAATACATTTAACTCAAGTTAAAAGGATATTCAAATACATAAAGGGCATATTTGATTTTGGCCTATGGTATGATAAGGTAAAATTCTTCGCATTGGAAGCCTAGAATGATGCAGATTGGGAAGGTAGTGTAGATGACAAAAAGAGTACAAGTGGAGGATCCGTTTTCCTTGGGAAGAGGTTGGTTTCTTGGTTAAGCAAGAAGAAAGACTGGTTAAGCAAGAAGCAAGACTGTATAGCTTAGTCAACAACTAAATCATAGTATGTATCTACTGGAATTAATTGCACATAGGTTGTTCGGATGAAACAGGTGTTGAAAGACATTGGTGTGAACCTTGGTGAGCTATTTATCATACATTATGATAACACAAGTACAATGAATATGTCAAAGATTGTGGTGATGCACTCGAAAACCAAGCATATTTCAATCAATTATCACTTCCTAAGAGATACAGTGAAAGAGAGAGAGGTAAAGCTTGAATATGTAAGCATAAAGGAGAAGATAGTAGACATCTTCACTAAACCACTGAACAAAGATACCTTTAAATATCTTAGAAGTAAGATTTGGGTTATAACCCCACCTAGAGGTAATTAAGGAAATTTTGTAGCACATAAGTCCATTAGCATTCAGATATATCATTTGTGGACTTGATGCAGAGGTCTACTCCTTAGGGGGAGTAATAGTTTGAGAATAGTTTATCAGATCAAGGTGATCTTGCACCTAGTAGTTGAAGGTCTTGAACATTTAAAAAAAGTTACACCTAGCAATGCAGGAAGAAAAGGATGTTTGTAAAGAAACCCTTTCCCATTGATGTCAAAGGGGGAGAGATATTGGTGAAAAACCCTTACTAGTTTAAGGGGAGCTATGTAGAGGATATTTGTGGATTGATGGTTTTTCTCATATAGCTCCATCAATTCCAAAGAGAGAGGTTATTGGAATTGTTGGAATTCATTATTTTTTCATTAATGTCAACATATATTTTAGTAAGGGAATCTAGAAGTTTCAAATAGAGTAGATAAACATGTTACAGAGAATTATATGAATAATGTACATTGACTTAGCTTCTACAAGCTAAGATTTGGGTAGAAGTTCATGTTTACTACATTTAGTTATGTTCTCATATGTTTATATGCTTATTTTCTCAAGTTATGGGTGAATTGGCAAAGACTGGTTATAGGGCTAGTAACTGGGAAACTCACGGAGTTGGTCTCAGTATGTGAAGTATATCTTCAGTGTGGAATTGGATTAAGCCTTGTGAACTTAAGGAATGTTAGAAGACACGTGGGAGAGTCTACTATGTGATCACAAAGTACTTGTGTGATTGGTGATGTCATCTATGGCATGTACTCTAGCAAAAATTCATTTGGAAGCTGACCCGGGAGTGGTAGCATGATCTTGATTAATCAAGTATGGATTAATGTTGTGGCTGACTATTTTATGATTTGTAATTATTAAAATGTTATTAAGGATGTCATGTGTATCCTTGCATGGTTCTATGTAATTCTTTTTTTATATGATAGGTTCTATAATTGGTTGACCCAAGAATTATGTACGTAACTTGTATATATTAAATTTTGTGACAAAATTTTGTGAAGGTGTTTCATCAAAAATATGACAGAAGTTTGTCAATATTTCAACAAAATTTCATCAGAAAATGGTGCCAAATATAGTAGTATCATGGTTAAAGTAAAGTTACATAGGTAATGATAGGTCATCAACTCAAAAGTAAAAGGATTATTATTGTTGAGATCTTTGGAATGTTCATGTGATCCCGTGACTGCTCTCAAGTATAGTTCTTTTTTTTAATAAGTGATAATATTTTATTTCTTGAAGGAAATTACATTAACATTCTGAGAAGTCCAAAGCCTATTTTGATCTTTTCAACCTTACATTGCAGCAAAAAAACTTTACAAGCCATCAATTTGAATAAAGCTAACCCCAACCTAATCTAGAGACAGAGACAAATAAGCCCTACTACAAAAAATGGGCATGCTTCCTGATCAGTCCATGGCTAATTCTTACACATTGTGCCCCCATCACTTCGTCATCACCTCCTTGAACTCATTCTCCATGATACCTCCTTTCATGTCCACCTTGACCTTAGCACGACCAAGCACTGGCTATAGAACTGACCTTGGAATCTCCCCTGCATTGTGCTCCCTTACTTTGTTGGGAGTTTTTTTATGCTTTCTTTGCATGTCCTCTTCCCTCTAACACATATCCATCTCCCTTTTCTCCATAGAAAGAATCAGCTCCATCCAAGTAGTTCACTTCGCTCCCACCCTCTGGACAATTGAGCTTGAGGAACTGAATACCATGAAAGGTTGGAGGCCTTCTGTTGCACCCTCAACTCACCTCCAAATGCCCTCTAAAGTGCAAAAACCTACCCCAATCTCAGCTAATTCCAACCATATCTATACATCCAAGTGCCACATCAGATTAACACACAAGTCAATCATTTTTGTCACCTCTTATTTTCTCCCATCCAAACAGAGAGCCCATGCACAAGAAAAAGAGAGGAGATATTAAGCAAGTGTTCAAGGAATATCATGGTTAAACTAAAGTGACATAGGGAATTCCATGTCCTAATCTTGAAAGTGGAAGGATTATGATTGTTGGTATCTTTGTAATGTACAAGTGGCCCCATGATTTCTCTCAAGTGTAGTGTTGTATCAATGGTTGGTGAGAACTTAAGGTTGTGCTCAGAGCTAGATGAGATTTTTCTCTTGTCTTAGTGAGTGTTTAGGGAAGCTCATGGTTAAAGTAAAGTGACATGGGGAATGTTAGGTCATCAACTCAAAATAAAAAGGATCATGATTGTTGAGATCTTTGCAATGTTACAATGATAGCATAATTTCTCCCAAGTATAGTGTTAAGTAAGTGGATGGTTAGAACTTAAGGTTACGTCTAAAGCTCGATGGGAGCTTTCTCTTGTCTCTGTGAGTTCCTAAGGAAAAGGAGGAAGATACATTAGACATTGGTGATGCTTGTGGGAATGCAAGATGAAGATAAAATCATTAGAAGATATCACCCTACATCCCCTTGTGGTGGATTACTAAAGGATAAAAAGTGTTGGGGGAATGCGGGGTATGTATCAAGTAAATACTTAAGAAAAATGTCACCCCACATTCCCTCATAATTAATTACTATAAGATGAAATATTGTGAGGGATTGTGGGGTAAGAAATAATAAAGTATGAATCACCTCACAGATTCCCTTGTGATTTCAAACAATAGAATGAAGAGTGTTAAGGGACTGTGGGATGTGAAGATGCTATGAAGAGGAGATATCTTGTATTCTCTTAAGTTAGTCGATGAATTTAAGAAATAGAATGAAGGTTTGCAAGGTGTTAAGACAATAGGATAGTGTTTCCCTACATTACCTCATAGATAAGAGCTAATGATGAAGTTAGGGCATGAAATTTTAGGATGAAGTGTCCTAATGAAAAGTCATATCCTATATTCCCTCAAAAGAATAATAAATCATGAGGGCTTGCAGGATGATAAATCAAGAGAAGAATGTTAGTATCTCACATTCCCCCATGAGATTAGATGAAGAGTGAAGATTTCTTGCAAGAACAAGGAACACAGAGAAGGTATAGAGAGAAAAAGTAGAAAATGAGAGAAGGTGAATATTTTTTGTTATGAAGTGTATTTCAAAGGAGAGAAAGTGAATATTTTCATACCATCAGATTTTTGCAAAAAGGGGGAACATCAAGAAGTTCAAGAATAGAATAAGGATTAAATCAGTTAAAGGGGAGAGAATATTTTTAGTTTGGGAATAGAATAATGACTATGCAATTGGGAAATCAAAACCTAGTGGCAAAATATTAATGTATAGAAGATAATGCATAGCATAATAGTTATCTTGTATTGCATAAGGAAACAACTTACATATCAAAATGACTATGCTATAAACTCTATCAGGATATAAGTATAGATTTGCACATATACATGATATTTTGAATTATTTAAAGGCCTAAGGTTTTGAGCTATAATGAGAAATATTGTTACAACAATCTAAGAACTGAAAATTGGAAGTAGAAAAGGAACAAAAATAATTTGCACAACTGTGATTGAAATCTATGTCTGACTCCCGAGACTTAGCAGTTTCAGATAGCTTGAGTGAATGAAAACTATGTCTATCTCTTGAGAGTGTGTCTTCTGAGTATCTATGTTTTGGATAGTTTTCCTAATTTAAATCTTGAATGAAGTCATGATGAAGCCACTTCCCACCACCTTCCTGCTCAAATTATTTTTGACTTTCAAAATGACCTAAAAGTATTTTGCCTCACTTTTGGTGCACTTTTGTAGCTACCTATTCTATTTTTCAAATGAAAAATGTCTTAGAATATTTTTATTGTGATACTGATTTAATAAAACCCCTACATCCTTATTATAGTGGAAATTTATTATTTTTTATTTTGGAGATATTATACCCCCCAATATGAACGCACGTGATAGTGTATTGCCTAAAAAGTGAAGCCTCTGCGATGTTTGCACATTCATGCACTAGCTTAAGTTCACTTAGTTGAGCTAATTTAGGTTAGTTAAATCTAGTTGGACTCTAGTTTGCACATTGTGCATATCATATACTTTTATTTTGCATAGATCTAGCTCTAGTTCGCTATTTTTAATTTGAGTTAGTTTTTGCATATTTTTAGGATTATTGCTTTCTATAGAAGCAATTGATCTCTTCATTATAATTCATCATGAAAACTTGCAATCGTGTAATCTTTCAATTTCATAATATTTTTGCACTTAAGGAATATAAAAATTATTTTTTACTATCCTTTCTTGTAGAAGGTATTTTTGTTTGCTATTTGATCCTTAAATGCTTGTGTTGCAAACTCCAACACCTTTTATCTCCAAAAAGGGTGAGATGTGATTTTCCCTATAACTGTCATCCTTATCGACCTCCTTATTATGATAAAGGACATTATTTGCATGGACTTCCATATTATATTTGGATTGTTCCCTTTATTAGTGACATTACTCAATTGAATGTCTTACTCGATGACTACTTTTGTACTTTGTTGGGGGATTTTATCTAATTTTTTATCATCAACCTTTATGACGGTACTTGATTTCCTTACTGTCAATTTTAAAATAAATGGATCCCACAACTAGAATGTTATAGAGTCAAATCAATATTGGAATGTTCAAAATCTTACTAGTAGCTAGTAAATTTCTCAATCCTTCACTTAACATTAACTTTCCTTTACAAGATACAGACTATCACTCAAATTTCCTTTTATTTTCTCCCTTGAGAAATGTTATAGACCCCAAAAAATCCCCTAGGTACTCATTTTATCTTGATTTTTCCCCTATTCACCTTGTCACCAAATTCACACTTTAAGCTTAGAAGATAAATCTGCTACCCATTTGATTTAGAAAATAAAAACTACTTAGGTGTACCACCAAATTAACCAATTCAACACCTTGTTTGGAAGAGGAAATACATTTCATAATTGGTTTTAAGAATAAATGAATTAAATTTGTACTTATAGCCAATGAATTTCCTTTTTAAGGCTAGGTGTTCTTTCTCTCCTTTTTTCACAATGTTTTTGTATCATCCTAAAAAGTAATCACCTTTGTTAAGTGTTCATTTTTAGCCCCTTTTAGCATCTATGGGTTCCCACATTGATTTCACATCCTTCTAGCCCTTATGCATCCTTCAAATCAACATTTTTTTATCAAAACTTGATAATGGCTCTAACTTCTATGCATAATTTCCCATTTTCCATCCATTCACATAATTAATTTCCCACCTAGATCCTTTTTTAAAAAAATCAGATTTTAGGATTTTCCCTAATTTCCTGCTTGATTAAACCCTTCACACGTACCAAACCCCATAACCATATTTAAAAATTAGTGTTTCTGGGACTATGTCGAAGTCAACCTTGTCCTAGGGACTATGTAAAAGTTTTCCTTGTCCTGGGGGTCAAATTCAACCTTGTCCTGGGGACTAGGTTGAAGTCGGCCTTATCCTTGGGTATTTAATTTTATGGTGCCTACAGGCTTAATGCGAAGGTGTTTTCTCCTAATTATTTTCCTAGGTTGACCCCACAAATCTAAGCCCCAAAATGTGTATAAAAGGGGCCTCTTCCTCTCATTTACACACTTACAATTCATGATCAAGATACATATTCATGCAAACATTATCAATCATACTATCGTACATTCAATTCAAGAAAGCATTCAAGCCCATCAAGCATTTGAAAATGCAATGAAGCCATCAAGCATTTCAAGTTTTCTTCTCCTCTTTCTTCTGCCATCCAACATTATGGAAAACTACAACATTCATCATTCAAGGGTTTGGTTTCATGATTTCCTATTGGGTTTTTGTGGAGTCCAAGCTATTGCCTTAACACTTGTGATCATCTCCCAAGAAGCATTGCATCATTGAGGTATAAGGTAATTTATGTTTTAAATCTAGAATACATTTCCTCGTGCAATTTTAATTACTATAGATTGGCTTGACCAAGGAAAGTTCCTCCCCACAAAAATTTCCCCTTCTTTCTTGTGTGTAGGAACATGTGACAAAGTTGCAGATTCTGAATTTCAAATTTTCAAAACCAAGGATTGATCCTTTACAAAATTCAACATTTTTTATGCTTCCAGGACTAGGCTTAATTGAGTCCCAAGTCAGCATCGTCTTGAGGGTCTCAAAATTTCACATTTGGAAATTACAAGTCTTTGGGTTCTAAATCTAGAACTGTTTGTGATTCTAATAGGTTTTTGACAGTCAATTCCATATTTGAAGTTCACTTGTCCTCTCCTAGCGCTCAAGGTGAGTTCATTCTTCTTATTTTCCTCTAGCATTTACTTTGATATATTAGATATCATATCATATCTTGTTGGTTATCATTTTCTTTATCATTACATAAGTGTTTTTCATACTTTACATTTCATATACATACATTTTTGTCTATACAGGGAATCCAAAAAATCCCCCTTTATCTAGATCATGCATTAGTAACCCTTCATCTGTTTGGATTGTGCTAATCAGATTTAGCCTAAGGGTGGATTTTGTATTCCAATGTATATGGGAAGTGGATATCTACCCTTGATAACTATTTTCCATATCACATTTTGGTGAGCACTATGTGAATGGATACATTCATAGATTCATTGAATTCTTGTTTTTCATGTTTACATGTTCAAAAATACAAAAATGTTTCATTTTACACATAGTTATCATTGCAATTCACATAGACCATTTCATTTATTCTTTACATATTTTCATATGCCATCATGAATATTTTCTATAGGTTAATCTCACATTATTCTCATAAGGACCCTCCTGCTCATGAGGGAATATTAAGCCAAGACATTAATCATTTTCTTAATGGTCTCCCTATTTGGGACGAGCCATTACAAGATAATGTTGATTGTTCTCTTAATATGCATCTTCCCCAAGAGGATATCATTCATCCCCTTAAGGATACTTTTCTTTTTATTTATCTCAATCATTCCCCCTCCACCAATGATGACTTAATGATTAATTATCCTTCTCCTATGACATACCCCCTATATGAGGATACCTTAGCACAAGAGGAGGGCATCATCATCACTTTTCTTAATATCAGTTTGCCTTCATTTGGTACTCCTAGAGATGAAGCATTAAATAAAATACCTAATCCCTATTCTAAGGAAATCTTGGAAGAAGAGGATCCTATCATTACTAATTTACTTAATGCTCTCCCTTATAGTGATGAACCCATGAAGAATCAAGAGCTTAATCAAGCTAATTTTGTCAATATTCATGCTCAACCTAAGGTAGTCAACAAACCTATGATAACTATCAAAGGATACACTCAATCAAATTCTTCTCAAACTCCTAATAGACATGTCATCACTATTAAGGGTTATCCTCAATAATCTCTCACTACACTTGTGATTATAGTTAAAGGATATAATCAACAAAGTTTTTTTCAAAATTTGAACAAGCCTATTATAACTATTAAAGGAAAACCTATAAGTCCTTTGGAGTTTATTTAAGATTATCATGTGGTGGCTCACACCTATCATACAAGAAACAATCGTCAACCTAATAATCCAATTGTTCCTACCTATCTCCCACCTTCTCAACCTATGCTTCCTCCTCCACCCCATCTTCCTCAAAATATTGGAAAGGAGTATGACTTAATCACACAACTCTATAATACCCCTGCTAAGATATCTCTTTGGTAACTTCTTAAAACGTATCCTACATATCATGAAGCCTTGAAAAAAACTTTAACTACTCTTCCAACTCCACCACCTAATCAAGCCAACATCAATTTATTTTTGTAATTCATGCATGTTATTCTTATCCCACCTCAATTTGTGTTTACTCAAGATGATTTACCTTCTAAAGAAGTCCAAGAATGATATGATGCCCTTATGGTAGTTGTCCTTCTTAATGGTAATCTCATTCATCAGACCTTATTTGATAATGGATATGGAATTAGTGTTTGTAGTATGTACATGTTGAAAGAAATCAAAGATGATGTTTCAATTATTAAACATGATTACATTCCTATTTGTGACTTTGACAATATTGCTAAGAATACATTGGGCATTATCACATTACATATTAAAGAAGGTTTGTTTATTCTAGATACTCTCATTCATGTGATGTCTATACCTCTTTATTACAAACTTATTTTGGGTAGACCTTGGTTACATGCTATGCATTTTGTTCCTTCTAATCCTCATAAAAAAGTCAATTTTATCTATAACAATTTGATGTACACTCTTATGACGAACGATCACCCAAATAGTTGTTTACATTCTGAATTGGACGATAAACCCGTGTCTATTGAAGAAGAAAAAGATCAAGACTCTAAATATGATCCTCCTACTGTAATTGGGTAATATAGGATATGTAAAAACCTACAATAACATCAAATATCTCAACCACAAAGAGATTGTTAAAGAAATTAGTATTCTTAATAATCAAGAAATGAAGCAATTAATACAACAAACATAATTATTCAAACATAATGAAATCAATTCAAAAACATGAATATGCAAACCCAATATCTCTTTCTTGTTGTTTTTCAAGTGCAAGGAAGGCATCAAGCATTTAAAGTATTCTTCTCCTCTTTCTTCCTTCATCAAACATTGTGGAAAACTACAACATTCATCATTCAAGGGTTTGGTTTTATGATTTCCTATTGCATTTTTTTGGATTCCAAGTAATTGCATCAACACTTGTGATCATCTCCCAAGAAGCATTGCATCATTAAGGTATAAGGTAATTTACATTTCAGATCTAGATTACATTTCCTCGTGAAAGTTCGATTACATTTAAATATTAATTCCTATATAGGGGCTTGACCAAGAAAATCCCATCCCCACATAGTTGCAGATTCAAATTTTCAGAATCAAGGATTGATCCTTTATAAAATTCAACAATTTTTATGATTCCAGGATTAGGTCGAATTGAGTCCCAAGTCAGCATCATCCTGAGGATTTGAAATTTTCATAATTAGAAACTACAAGCCTTAGGGTTCTAGATCCAGAACTGTTTCTGATTCCAACAAGTTTTTGATAATCAATTACAAATTTGAAGTTCATCTATCCTTTCCTAACCCTCAAGGTGAGTTCATTCTTCTTATTTTCCTTTAACATTTACTTTGATACATTAGATCTGATATCATATCTTGTTGGTTATCATTTCCTTTATCATTGTGTAAGTGTTTTCATACTTTACTTTTCATATACATACATTTATGTTCATACATGGAATCCACAAAATCCCCCTTTATCTAGATTGTGCATTGGCATCCCTACATCCTTTTGGGTTGTGCTAATCAAATTTGGCTTAAGGGTGGGTTTTTTATTCCAATGTATATGGAAAGTGGGGATCTACCCTTGATAACCATTTTCCATATCATAGTTTTATTCCAAACAAATGATCATTGTAGGGACCATTCTCAAGTCTCTCCAAATTTTTAGATTTGGAGGCAAAGGTAGGATCACTCTCATGAACAGGGTTTTAGGAGTTATTATGGCCAACCCATCATCTGCTAACTTGTTGATCAAACCTCTATTATGTCATAGAGACTCCCATAAGCGCATATTTCCCTTTTTTTATGATGATCTGATCAATAGTTCTATCATTGAAGTTTGGATTCAAACACTTGCACTTTGCATCTTTACCATTTGTGTTGTTTTGTGCCAACTCCCCAAATGAAATTTGGTTGTGAGCCATTTATTTGTCTTACGCTTTAGTTTAGTATTTAGATAGATTTTACATTTTTATTTTTGAAATACATCCTATAATTATCAATTTCATTAGGGTGGTTTTGAAACTACCACAATGATTATGTAATCACCCAATAGTTTGGTAATCACATTACTAGTCTCAAGATTATTATTACTAGTTGCTAAAATATTGAAATAACTTTAAAACCATCACTTATTACATATAAGCAATCTTGAAATAATTTATACTAACAGTCGCATGCTTTTGTGCATGCAATGATAAGCTGATAGGTTTATTTTTAATTTAAAATAGAAACTATTAAGGAAATGTTTGTCACAGATATGTTGCATCTTGTAGGGTTTGGTTATCTATGGTTGTTGGTATGAATATTAACCTAGAGTTGAGGTTTTTCCACTTCTATACCCCATTAAATGATAAACAAATATTTGGAGGAATTTTGTTTGTTAAATTAATGAAGAAATATAAATTGACCCAAAAAAATAATGTCATGTCGCATAAATCATACCCCTATTAACAAATTTCAAATTTCAAATTTTTGAGCTAAATATAATGTAAAATTGAATTCTAAAATTTGAATCCATAAATTTTAATTCCCATACATACAAAATAGAAAAAAAAAATCAAGTTGGACATGCATAAAGCTTGAACTTGAAAGAAATGCATACATCATACATGAGACTTACAACATGTTCCCATGCTACTGCTTAAGCTTATTTTGGCTAGCACTGGTTGTTCGACTTTTTTATGAGATATTTGTGGAACTACTTGCCCCATGAATATGTATTTTGCTACTTATTTTCAAGCAGAAAACTTGAAATTTAGATTAATTAATTTAATAATAATTTACACATTAAAAAAATAGAAATAAAATCTTTAAAAAATAGAGGGAAAAATATTTGTGGAGCAACGTCATGTTTTTGGCAATATGGAGCGACTTATTTCCAACCCCCCTCTTTTCCCACAACTTATTTTCAATTCCTAAATAATAACTGGTCCACTAAAATAGAAAAAGATTATAAATTATCCTTTTTTAACACTTTAAAAATTTCTATGGGAACACATATTGCTTAAATTTAAGCACAAAATGTACTTAAGCAGCTGCATGGGGACATGAGGTTAAATACAATCTTCATCCAAAAAATCTGATGTTTTTTCCTTGAAAATTGATGAATTGTGGGAAAAGGTTTGGGTTTGACTATTTCACATTTTATGTGAAGATATGTACATAATGTGAGAACAATTTGCCATATAAATTTGAATAAACCCATATTAACAAAAATCAAAATTCAAATTTCAAAGTCAAATATAATGAAAAATTGAATGCTAGAATTTGAATCCATAAATTCTATTTGACATAAATGAAAAACAAAAAAAATGTTGGACATGCATAAAACTTGAATTTGAAAGAAATGCATATATGAAACTTAAATACAATTTCATTCAAAAAATCTGATTTTAATATTAGTCACCTTTGGAGGATTTTAACCCCTCGAATGATTTTAATCCTTCTTGAACATAGAGACACAAGATAAAACTCCTACTAATAGAAATTTAATTACACTCATGAAAAAGTTTCACTATTACACTAAAATATTACCTTTTTAAATGAGTATCGCCATAAAATTGAAGAAAAAATTTACTTTAATAATACTATTACTTTAATATTAAATTATAAAAATAATAAATAATTTTTATTTTTAAATATAAAACTAAAAAAATCAAAAAGTAAAAACATATTATACATTCCTTAAAAAATGGAACTTTAAAAAGTAAAAACTTATTATACAATCTTTAAAAACTAAAATTAATTTCTTAATCATATTTTCTTTTTAAAATATTTATTTTATTGTTATTTTTTGATAGGTATATGTTCATGTAATAAATTTTAAGTAAATCAACTTTAAAATCTAATATTTTTAGGTGAGTTTAAAATAATTTTTTTATTATAAATGGACATTTTCTAGAACTTAAATTTCTTTTTTAAAATATATGTTTCTATTATAAAGTGAAAATAAATCATTTTTAAAATTTAAAATTATTTATTAAATTATTGTATTTTTCAAATACTTCATCTTAAATAATAAATATTTGTATTTTAAATTTTAAAAATTAACTTCAAAATTGAATGGTATTTATTGATTTATAATTTAAGATTTATTTCTCTAATAAATTTTAAAAATCAACTTCAAAATTTAGTTATATTTATTGATTTATTTAAGATTTGTTTCTATTATAAATTGAACTTACAAATTTTAAAATATAATATTATTTATTAACTTATTTACTTTCTTTAAAAATTTCATATTCAATTATAAAAATTGTAGTTTTTACTTTGAAAACAAAATTTATTAGTAGAATTGTTTTTTTATATATTTAAGTTTTATGTATAGACTTTTTAACAATTAGATAATGCAAAACTAAAAAATTAGGTAAGTTTCTATGGGAATTAGGAAATGATGGATTTGATCAAATGCTGGAAATGGTCAAATCATGGATTTGATAATCGGGTTTTTCATTTCTGGATTATGTTTGGACCGTTTGGTTCCACTTTTTGAAACTGGAATTGGAATTTGAGTATGATTTTCTTTTTAATTTTTTTTGAATTGTTTTAATGTTTTTGAATTTAATAATTCATTTTTATTAATGGAATTGAATTTAAAATGGGATCGTTGACCATTTTAGGCAGCCAAAGTTGGTGGCAGGTAACCAAGTTACAATCACTGCAACCAAAATTCGAAAAAAATTTGACAAAAAAACTGGAAAATAAATTCGAGAAAAAATTCAAAAAAATAAAAAATCAACTTTTTTTAAAAAAAAATTTAAAAAAATCGACAAAAAAATTTGGAAAAAAATTTGAATTATTTTCGGAAAAATTTGAATAAAATAACAAAGTTACAAACCACTAAGACAAATAAAAAATTAAAAAATTAAGTGTAGACATGAAAAATTTAAAAATTTGCTTTCCCCCATTCAAATTCCAATTCCACCTTTTCAGATGGAAGATGTAAATGCTCATTTTTAGCAAAATGAGCATTTACATATTCCTATTCTATTTTCATATTGCACTCTCAAATTGAGGATTCGACGAAATGGGAACTAACAAATGCTAATTCTAGTCTAATTCCCGCTACCAAACGGGCCCTTGGTGAACTATGGATTTGATAAGTTTCTATTTTTAGAATTGTTTGCTAATTTTCAACGGAAAAAAAAAATGCAGCCGAAAAATAAAATTATTCAGAAAAAGGGCTAACAACTATCTAGCAAAAACAGTCATTTCCTCGAGCAAAGCTCCCGCCTCCCACACAAAATCTATCGGCTTAATTACAAACCATTAATTTATACTCTATAACTTAATTACTATTTTCAATTCAAATACTCATTAAAAAATTTGATGATCATTTGGCAAGGTGGTGATTTTGAAATCTTTACTAGATTTTGGTTCTCAACTTCTCTCTATTAGTTTTAAAATACATGGATCCCGCTACTAGAATTGTATGGAGTCAAATCCATATTGGAATGTTCAAAATCCTTTAAATAGATAGATTTTAGATAAATTAGTTTAGTTTACTACTAATTTAGTTTGTTTGTTTTTTTTGATCGATGAAGGGCCGAAGCCGGGATTTTTATATATATAAATATAAACATAAATTAACAAAGTATCTATCATCAGTTCAAGCCCATTGTTGCAGGGCCTAATGTTCAGAATGAAATCATTTCAACTTTCAACAACAGTAATCGTCCGATACCGATATTTACTTCTGAAACCATCAATTTTGGTACTTCCTGTCGCAAAAACCATCTGCAAATTTAAAATTGAAAGACAACGGTCATATCTTGGCACCTGCAAGGAATCAACGGCCCATATTCAAACTGAGACTAGCTTTAAGTCCCGACCATAGACCCTCTTATTTTTTTCGGGCTTCACGACTTAACCTTTATCTTTAGTCATGCAACTGCGATCACAAACCCACTCAGAAGTCTCCGGCCACATCACCAGTCAACAGCCAACCATAATCGAGCAACACGGCAACACTGGCACCGTGGACCCGCCTTAACTCTGCAACGGTGACATTCAACAGTTGTCGCATGATCGCATAGCCAGGAAATGGGCTATGCGAACATGCGACACACCTCCACATCACCCTTCTACCTTGCCACATAACCACCATCGCTAACACACAAGGTTTGTCGCATGAGCTCATAGCATGAAACTGGCTCATGCGAACATGCGACAAGCCGTCAGCACTTGCCACCGTTAACTTCCAACCAGGAACCACCATGTCAGCGAGATCGAACAACTGGCGCCACATCAAACACGTTACAACCTCAACTCTGCTAACAACTTTCCACATCACCGCTCCTCGACCAATGAAAATCATGCACACCAGCATCTCCATAGCACGTTGGACCCACTAAAAACAAGCCCCTTTAATCGGACGATCGGCGTATGATCTCAAGGGGGGAGAATATTCCTTGAGATCATACGCCAGCCGTAGATCTTGATACATGCTGGCCAACCTGCAAACCCCTCTGACAATGGCCCCATCGATAACTTCGATGTCACCGCCACATCGACCAATCAGAAAATGCCACATCACTTTTAGTTTTTAGACATAGTTTTACATTTTTTATTTTTTGAGGTACATCCTAGAATTGTCAATTTCATGACAAATTTGTTGATCCAATTGAAAGATAGTTGCATGATCATTGGGGTGGTTTTGAAACTACCACAACAATTATGCAATCACCCAATAGTTTGATAGTTACATTAATAGTCTCAATAATCAATAGTTTGATAGTTACATTAATAGTCTCAGTAGTTTCTAAACTATTGCAATAATTTTGAAACCGTCACTTATTACTTACAAAAAAAATTGAGATAATTTATATTACAAATTATTAATTTACAATCAATAATTTAATTAGTATTTTCATTTCAAGTACTATAATAATATTAATTAATTTTGATATGAATATACATATCTTCCATTATAAAAATATATTAATTAAGAATATAAAATTTTCAATATTAATAATAATTATAAACTAAATTATACAAGGACAACAAATTAGACAAGGAAAATAAAAGAATTTATGAGAAATTGATAAAATCTAAAAAGGAAGTTATGTTATCTCAAGAAGAAAAGAGTTAATAGTTTTGGGTAAACATAATCTCAAAGAATTTTGCAAAGAACTTCAACAAAAGAGAAATCAAATAGAAAATATTACAACAGATGTTCAATGGCTAGATTATGAGAAGCTTCTTTATGAATGGATACATGATAAGAGTAGTCCTCCCATACTCAACACTTCAACCAAAATTTTCTCTGTGGAAGATGTCTGACAAAGTACAAAGAGATTAAAAAGTAATAAAGTAAAAGACATTAATGGGCTACAAGCAGAATTTTTGAAATGGGGAATGAAGTTACTTGCTTCTCGTGTTCAATTTTTTTTAATATAGTTACTCAAAGTTGTTTTCCAATAGAATGGACTACTAGCATTGTTATACCCCTACACAAGAGTGGTGAACTTACTAATCTTTCTAACTACCGTACTATTATGGTCAACCTAGTCCTTGGAAATATTTTTGGAAGCATGGTAGAGTGTAGAATTAGAAGTTGGCTAGAAAAGGAAGGAATAAGAGCAAAAGGATAGATTGGTTTTAGACTAAGACATTCTACCATCGACCACTACGTCGATCTTAGGCACATTCTTGAGAAAGTTTGGGACTTGCAAGGTAGAGAGGCCTTATGTTGTTTCATAGATTTCAAAAAAGCCTTTAACACTATGCCCAGAGATAAGCTCTGGAAAATAATGGAGGAAGTTAGGATCTCGAATGACCTTAGAGTACCAATGCAAAGACTTTATGAGCAAGTTAGAGCTAAAATCATAACTAAAGAAGGTATGACAAAATTCTTTGGTAGAGATATTGGGGTACAATAAGGATGCCCCTCTTGCCCACTCTATTTAGCTTATACATTGATAAACTCAAAAATTGGTTAAACAAAACTAAAAGGGAAGGTGTTCAACTTGTTGGGTATGTGGTGAAGCCGCTCATATATGCAGATGATCTCATTTTAATTGCACAAAAAAGTCATGATTTGAGAGAAAAATTGAAATCTTTAGAGAGTTTGTTTCTGGCAGTTGGGATGTAGGTGAACACTAGAAAGACTAAGACCGTGATTTTCTATCTAAAGAGGAAGAAGCATCAAGTTAACTTTATCTTTGATGGAAATTTGTTAAAGATCATGGAGGATTATAAATACTTGGGAATTGATTTTCATTGTAGGCTAAGCTAGGAGACTTGTAGAATGAAACAAATACTAGGGGGTTGGCATGCTTCTTTCTTGCTACAAAATAGATCTAGACAAGCAAAACTATGGGATTAGAAAACAAAGAAAACTCTTTTTGGTATGTTAGTTACACCTATTGTCCTATATGGTTGTGAGGTTTGAGGTAGAAACTTTTCAAGCCACAAGTGGAAACAAATTGAAAGAATACAAAAATATCTTATCACTAGTAGCCTTAAAGTAAAATCAACAGTTCCCTATGAGATTCTCTTGGCTAAAGCATATATGTTTGCGATGGAAGCTTCAACGGTTATATATTTGTTAAGCTATTTAAGTAATGTGGAAAATATGGGTAGACACAGCTTGCCCAAGTTGGTCATTGGGGAGAGACTAGTTCATAGAAAGAAGACGTGGATGCAACAAAATAAGGAATAGATGAGTAAATGGGACATTGACTTGCAAAAGTGTCCTAATACTAATAAAGAGATAAAAAGACTTGTGATAACAAAATTTAGGGCTACCATGTGGACAAAGCGAATGGGGCAAAAAAAACCCATTGTGTGAAAGTGATGCAGTCAAGGTTGGGGAATCCAATGAAGGACTGACCGACCTTGTAGCCAAACCAATACGCAGCGAAAATACACTAGAACAACACAAGATCTGATATAAAAATAGAAGTCTTTATTCATCAAATCACTGATTACATGCAATGTGTCAAGTTGTAAGGCCTTCCCGATTACGGCCAGGTACAAAGCAAGTAACAGTCTACAAGATCTCACAGGATCCAAATCTTTTCCACAACATCAGCATTCAACTAGCTTAGGTCTGTAACACATAGTACACTGGTAGGCACACAAGAAAGACCTAAACTTGTACTCAAACTTCCAAGCAATCTTCATGTTCCTAAGCTCACAGGCTACTAACTCTCCTCTCCCAACTCTCATCCCCTAAACACTACCCAAGCATCTACATAAATACTAAATCCCAACCACAAGTCGGCTCAGCTGGATATACAAATATTAAATGCCAAAACATCAATCGGCTCTCAAACAGCCTTACAAAATAAATAAACTCTCTAAGATGGCCCCAAACGGTCATCAGATCCGCATAGAAGGATCCAACACGCCAGATCTAGGTCCCCACACGTCCAACAATCAATCCATAACTCGAGGAGCGTGACCCAAATTAAATGCACCAGTCGGCCAAGCTAATTCATCCAAACAAATCTAGTCGGTAAGCAAGAACACCGAGCAACAGAGGAAATAACCAAGCGCCAATCAACCGACCATGCTAAGCATGACTGAGCAACACAGTTATCACTGAGCACCAGGAAACTGACACCTTTAGTTACCGAGCGTTCTTCAGAGACCGAGCACCCCGGTAAACACTAAAATCGAGCAACTAGTCTCCCAAACTGAGAAAGTACTCCACCAAACCAAGATCCAAACTAGCAATCTACCTTCAAAGACAAACATATTTTTGGTTGATACAGGATTGCCAAGAATCCTAGGATGCTCCTACATCAGACACCCCAGGTAAGAAAGATTTTCTCATAAGGAAATCAGGAACGTCTCAAGGGAATCAGAACAGGTATGCCAAATCTATTCTTAACCCATATCTCCTCTTGTCCTTCATCCCAAGTAGTCTTTACTTCATTCACTTATCCCTGCAACAAGTTCTTTTGCTTTCCACTTTTCTTATCCTTCCGGTCGGCAATTGATAACAACTGACTCTGACCACTACTGATCACAGTAGTGCCTCGATAAGGTTCATCCTCTCCGGATTCTTCAATCAACTCAGTATCATCTGCATCTCTCTATGTCATAAATGTCACCATCTGATGTACCATTTTTGTCAGAAAGACCATCTACCTCTTAATCTCAACAAACTCTTCAAATATATCATTCTCCTTCCCCTTCAAACTAGACTTTGTAGAAACAGGTTCCTCAACCTTTCGCTCTTGAGGTTTGTCATCATCACATGGACAACACCTGATGACTCCACATCCTTTAGCCCCAGCCTCTTGTAAAGGTATCAGTTTATGTCGAGCTCCTTCATGCCTAACCACATAAGTGTTAGCACGACCATCGAACAAAACATTTTTGTCAAACTGCCAAGGTCTATCGAGCAACAGATGACATGCATCCATAGGCAACACATCACACAATATCTCATCCTGGTAAGATCCAATCTGTAAATTAATCAAGCATTGTTCTTCCACTTTAACCTTAGAAACATCTTGTATCCAACTAATCTGATATGGATTAGGATGTTTCCTTCTTTCCAAATTCAATTTACTAACCATATCTTCTAAAATAAAGTTCTCAGAACTGCCACCATCAACTATGACATTACATACTTTATTTTTGCACTTACATCTGGTTCTGAACAAATTTCTTCTTTGTATTGGTTCAAAGACACATGCAGCTAATCTTGTGGTGACAAGACATTCACCTTTCTCTGGAACATTCTCAATGTCTTCTTCAGTAGCTAATGTAATTCCTCTCTTAGGACACTGCCAACTTCTATGACCAGCTCCACCACAGTTATATAACAAGTACCAGTGAACTCATTCTTCCATCTTCCTCTTTGTCCACTGTTGAAGTTCTTAGTACCTTGACCACTGCTAGATCCCAAATCAGGCTTAGGATTCTCTATCAGATTACCTTCAGTAACTGTCTCACCAGTCTTACCTCCTCGGTTCCTATTGTTCTGTCTACCTTCAAACTTCTTATTCAACTTCTCTTCAATCTTCAATGCCATCTGATAAGCATCTCCTATTTTTGTCATTCGAGCAGTAAGTAACTCTTCTTGAATACTAGGTCTCAAACCATAGACATACCTAGCAACCTTTTCTTTATCAGCTTTAGAATGACTAGTCCTAATCAGGATTCTGTAAAACTCCTTGGCATACTCCTGTACTGATTTGGTAGTCTGCTTCAAAGCTTGCATCTTCTTAAAAATGTCCAATTCATAATCCACCGAAATGAATTGCTTCTTCAACTTGTCAACCATTCGGTTCCACTTAGTGATCTTTTCTTTTCCTCTTCTACCTCTTTCCAACTGAACTTCTCTCCACCAAATATTTGCATGACCCTTCAACTTAGTCTTTGCAAATCTAACCCTATCAGGATCTTCTATTTCTTCATACTCAAAGTATTCATCAATCTCATTGATCCAATCAATCAATTCTTTAGGCCTAACGATTCCAGCAAATGCAGAAACTTCAATCTTAGGTCTCTTTCCAATCTTAGACATAGGTTTTAGAATTCGATTCTCCTCTGGATCTCTAGCTTCTTCTACAACTTCTTCAAAATGATCTTCTTCCTCAAATTCATCATCACTATCCTCTTTCAAGGTAGTCCTCTTTTTCTTTTTCAACTCCTCTTGCAGATCTTGCACTTGTTTTTGCAAAGCCCTAAAATCATCAAGACTGAATTCTCTAGCAGCCTCTTCCTCTGAGATCTCTCGATTTCTCCTCAAAGGCATCTTCAAATCAAGATCTAGACACAGACACACAAGATCCACTCAGCTCCAATAGGAACAAACTTTGCTCAAACAAGAACAAACTTGGCTCCACAAGATCAACTCGCTCTGATACCACTTGATGCAGTCAAGGTTGGGGAATCCAATGAAGGACTGATCGACCTTGTAGCCAAACCAATACGCGGCGGAAATACACAAGATCTGATATAAAAAAGAAGTCTTTATTCATCAAATCACCAATTACATGCAATGTGTCGGGCTGTAAGGCATTCCTGATTATGGCCAGGGTACAAAGCAAGTAACTGTCTACAAGATCTCGTAGGATCCAAATATTTTCCACAACATCATCATTTAGCTAGCCCATGTCTGTAACACATAGTACACTGGTAGGCACCCAAGAAAGATCTAAACTTGTACTCAAACTTCCAAGCAATCTTCCTGTTCCTAAGCTCGTAGGCTACTAAGTCTCCTCTCCCAACTCTCATCCCCTAAACACTACCCAAGCATCTACATAAATACTAAATCCCAGCCACAAGTCGGCTCAGCAAGATATACAAATATTAAATGTCAAAACATCAGTCGGCTCTCAAATAGCCTTACAAAATAAATAAACTCTCCAAGATGGCCACAAATGGTCATCAGATATGCATAAAAGGATGCAACATGCCAGATCTAGGTCCCCACACGTCTAACGGTCAATCCATAACTCGAGGAGTGCGACCCAAATTAAATGCACTAGTCGAGCAAGTCGATTCATCCAAACAAATCCAGTCGGTAAACAAGAACACCGAGCAATAGAGGAAATAACCGAGCGCCAGTCAACCGACCATGCTAAGCATGAACGAGCAACACAGTTATCATCGAGCACTAGGAAACCGACGCCTTTAGTTCCCGAGCGTTCTTCAGAGACTGAGCACCCTAGTAAACACTGAAACCGAGCAAGTACTCCACCAAACCAAGATCAAAACTAGCAATCTACCTTCAAAGACAAACATATTTTTGGTTGATACAGGATTGTCAAGAATCCTAGGATGCTCCTACATCAGAAAGAGTTCAACCCCACTTGGGATCATGACGAGAAAGGCTATTTACGAGTGACAATTAAGGGTAAGGCTAGATTGTTAGTGGTGCAAGTCAGAACCAGGTCTCATCATCTAAGGTACAAATATGATGGGTAGACGGAAAATTCCCAAACTTGGAAAGAAAGAACATGTGTTTTTTACAACAAAAGTGTTGTTGAAACTAAATGACACTTTAGTTTTTACTGTGATGCTTACCAAGATATTCTCAGCAGTATGAGAACAAATTGAAGGAGGGTTGTTTATACCAACTTTTAAAAGAGGAGAGGCTACACAAAACTATTGGTTTCTTTATAAAGATTCATAATTAGAAAACAAATATCAAGAAGAGTATGAAGATGATATAAGATTTGATAGTGGGTCCCTTAGACTATTGGTCTTATAAATGTCATTAAAGTTACTTCATTCAAGCTTATTTTTCATCAACATTTTGAACATTACATAATTAAATATTTTGACAAACTAATTAGCCGATAAGCTTCCCCTTTGAAGTTGCTTACAAGTGAAAATTGTCTCACATCGAAAAACAAGCTACGAGAAAACCATTTTCCTATCATGGTTTAGGGTGATTGATGATTGTATGCAATCCCGAGTTTTTAAATCACATCATTCACTATGTAAGTTATGTTCCTTTATGTATGCTATTGATCTATTCTGTCACTTGCATGTAACCACAATTCTATATTTATTGTCATTAAATTCTTTCCATGGAAATCATTCGGGCTGTGCTATTTGCCATGAGAGTTATGAAAATTCTTCACGTTGCAATAAAGCATTGAAAGGGAGGTTGAGCAAGCATGAATTTTGGGGAAGCGATAGCTGGTAGGACTCCTACGTAGCCCCTAGAGGATGTAGAATCACATCATTCACTGCAATATCTTCTCCTCTGCATTTTATTTTTATGCTATCCATTGGTCTCTAAGATGATGAATGTGGTGATTGCATGGGATTTCCATTATAATCTCCCTAACTTTTTCATTACTTCTAAAGATTCAGCCACTTTATGTGTCATTAAAAAGAGAACATTGAAGCTTTGCATTAACAGTAATGGACATGTTATTGCTTGTAAGAGTGCCTGATCTATAACTCTGAGTATTGTTGTATCGGTGATCATGGGATCCCTCAAACTTTCTCACCCACTAAGTACTTGCAATTTTTTAAGAGCGCTTGCACTACAGCTAATTGCTACGTTTATGACAATGCTCACATGCAATTTTGCCTCACGTGAACAACCGAAGATGTATATAGATATATGATCATGCAAAGATCAATCTCTAGCAAGTTCAAATCTTACAAGTTTTGTGTTTTTTAAAATTAAATTAAACATGAGTTTAATACTAAGTTAGTATGATACCCTTGCCTCCACTTTTGCATACATTTCTACAAGGGCAGTTGCAATTATAAGATTTTTTTTTGGCCCCTAATTTCTCCTTTCAAATAATCCATCTAATTAAGTCAAATGACTGAATAGTATCTCTTATGTCAAATTCACACTGAATTTGCATTTGGTTTTCTCTGAAGCTACTCTATTGATTGAATATGTTAGTTTACCCATCTTAAACGTCTTAACATGTAACATGATTCAGAGAGAGAGAGAGTCATGTATCTGACCTTTGAAGTGGGGAATGAAGTTACTTGCTTCTCATGTTCAATTTTTTTTAATAGAGTTACTCAAAGTTGTTTTCCAATAGAATTGACTACTAGCGTTGTTATACCCCTACACAAGAGTGGTGAACTTACTAATCTTTCTAACTACCGTACTATTATGGTCAACCCAGTCCTTGGAAATATTTTTGGAAGCATGGTAGAGTGTAGAATTAGAAGTTGGCTAGAAAAGGAAGGAATAAGAGCAAAAGGATAGATTGGTTTTAGACTGAGACATTCTACCATCGACCACTACATCGCTCGTAGGCACCTTATTGAGAAAGTTTGGGACTTGCAAGGTAGAGAGGCCTTATGTTGTTTCATATATTTCAAAAAAACTTTTAACACTATGCCCAGAGATAAGCTTTGAAAAATAATGGAGGAAGTTAGGATCTCGAATGACCTTAGAGTACAAATACAAAGACTTTATGAGAAAGTTAGAGCTAAAATCATAACTAAAGAAGGTATGACAAAATTCTTTGGTAGATATATTGGGTTACAATAAGGATGCCCCTCTTGCCCACTCTATTTAGCTTATACATTGATAAACACAAAGATTGGTTAAACAAAACTAAAAGGGAAGGTGTTCAACTTGTTGGGTATGTGGTGAAGCCACTCATATATGCAGATGATATCATTTTAATTGCACAAAAAAGTCATGATTTGAGAGAAAAATTGAAATCTTTAGAGAGTTTGTGTCAGGCAGTTGGGATGTAGGTGAACACTAGAAAGACTAAGACCGTGATTTTCTATCTAAAGAGGAAGAAGCATCAAGTTAACTTTATCTTTGATGGAAATTTGTTAAAGATCATGGAGGATTATAAATACTTGGGAATTGATTTTCATTGTAGACTGAGCTAGGAGACTTGTAGAATGAAACAAATACAAGGGGGTTGGCATGCTTCTTTCTTGCTACAAAATAGATGTAGACAAGCAAAACTATGGGATTGGAAAACAAAGAAGACTTTTTTTGGTATGTTAGTTACACCTGTTGTCCTATATGGTTGCGAGGTTTGGGGGAGAAACTTTTCAAGCCACAAGTGGAAACAAATTGAAAGAATACAAAAATATCTTATCACTAGTAGCCTTAAAGTAAAATCAACAGTTCCCTATGAGATTCTCTTGGCTAAAGCATGTATGTTTTCGATGGAAGCTTCAACGGTTATATGTTTGTTAAGCTATTTAAGTAATGTGGAAAATATGGGTAAACATAGCTTGCCCAAGTTGGTCATTGGGGAGAGACTAGTTCATAGAAAGAAGACGTGGATGCAACAAAATAAGGAATAGTTGAGTAAATGGGACATTGACTTGCAAAAGTGTCCTGATACTAATAAAGAGATAAAAAGACTTGTGATAACAAAATTTAGGGCTACCATGTGGACAAAGCAAATAGGGCAAAAAAAACCTATTGTGTGAAAGAGTTCAACCCCACTTGGGGTCATGACGAGAAAGGCTATTTACGAGTGACAATTAAGGGTAAGGCTAGATTGTTAGTGGTGCAAGTCAGAACCGGGTCTCATCATCTAAGGTGCAAATATGATGGGTAGATGGAAAATTCCCAGACTTGGGAAGAAAGAACATGTGTTTTTTGCAACAAAAGTGTTGTTGAAACTAAATGACACTTCATTTTTTAGTGTGCTACTTACCAAGATATTCTGAACAATATGAGAACAAATTGAAGGATGGCTGTCTATACCAACTTTTTAAAGAGGAGAGGCTACACAAAACTATTGGTTTCTTTATAAAGATTCATAATTAGAAAACAAATATCAAGAAGAACATGAAGATGATATAAGATTTGATAGTGGGTCCCTCCTTAGACTATTGATCTTATAAATGTTATTAAATTTTCTTCATTCAAGCTTATTTTTCATCAACATCTTTGAACATTACATAATTAAATATTTTTACAAACTAATTAGCTGATAGGCTTCCCCTTTGAAGTTGCTTACAAGTGAAAGTTGTCTCACACCGAAAAACAAGCTACACGAAAACCATTTTCCTATCATGGTTTGGGGCGATTGATGATTGTATGCAATCCCCAGTTTTTAAATCACATCATTCACTATGTAAGTTATGCTCCTTTACATGCTATTGATCTATTCTGTCACTTGCATGTAACCACAATTCTATATTTATTGTCATTAATCTATATTTATTGTCATTAAATGCTTTCCATGGAAATCATTCGGGCTGTGCTATTTGCCATGAGATTTATGAAAATTCTTCACTTTGCAATAAAGCATTGAAAGGGAGGTTGAGCAAGCATGAATTTTGGGGAAGCGATAGCTGGTAGGACTCCTATGTAGAATCACATCATTCACTGCAATATCTTCTCCTCTGCATTTTATTTCTATACTATCCATTGGTCTCTAAGATGATGAATGTGGTGATTGCATGGGATTTCCATTATAATCTCTCTAACTTTTTCATTCCTTCTAAAGATTCAGCCACTTTATGTGTCATTAAAAAGAGAACATTGAAGCTTCGCATTAACAGTAATGGAAGGTTATTGCTTGTAACAGTACCGATACAAAAAAACCCATGATTTGAACTTTCTAAAGATTGATCTTTGCATGATCATATATGTGTATACAGCTTCGGTTGTTCACGTGAGGCAAAATTGCATGTGAGCATTGTCATAAACGTAGCAATAAGCTGTAGTGCAAGCGCTCTTAAAAAATTGCAAGTACTTAGTGGGTGAGCAAGTTTGAGGGATCCCATGATTGAATATGTTAGTTTACCCATCTTAAACGTCTTAACATGTAACACGATTCATGAAGAGTTTAAGTATTTCTTTCAATCACGAAATCCTTGATGATTTATTACTTGGATTCTTCCTATTTGATGCAAGCTGGTTGAAATTACAGATTTAATTCTAGTGGAATTTATTTTCAGTCAGACCTATGAACCCTCTCTCAATTCACCACATACCTAATTATATTTTCACTGCGAGGGCACAAAACTAACCTTTTTTATAAGGAGTTAAAATTTGGGGTCACAAGTGAACTTGATAACTTTAAGCATTGTGAGAAATTGAGCCATCCAATTGAATAGAGATAAAAAATCTCTTTACAATAAAAAATGCATTTCAAATTCTAGCAATTTGAGAAGGGCTCTAAAACTTTAATTTGAGATGGAATTTGAGAAATTTAACGAACAACAATTCTGTCACCAATTAGGGTTTCCTTTGGAAGCATAGTCAAAGTTTAATTTAATCCTTCCAATTCGTGGGAGAAACCACTTAGCCAATTTTTCATCTACCTTGGAATAAGTAAATAGTCCTTTGGGTGGAGATATATGTTTCCAAGTAGTTGTCATTTTATCATCTCAAATTTTCTAAAGTTTGCATTTTCTATTGGTCATCTCAAATTTTCTAAAGTTTGCATTTTCTATTGGTCGTTTTGTGTTTTGGTGTTCACTTATCTTGATTGTATTGATTGGAAATACCATGAGATTGAAGATTTATTCATTTGTTTATTTCCACAACTGCCATATTATCATAGCAGGAGTGATAATACATAATCCAGTCCAACAAGAACTATCATGGATTGTTGGCCAACTAAAAAACATTTCAACAAAGCTATTAGGTAATGGACCAATCCATCCCATCATTTTATTGAGGTTTTCCCAATAAATTTATGTGAATGAACATTGCACAAATAGATAATTGACAAACTCATTGTGGACTTACACAAGGGGCATCTGAAAGGCTTGATGATACTCATCCTCATTAAACTTTCTCTCATCGGGATGTGATGATGAAGAGCAATCCACGCAAAAGGCTTTGTGTCTGGGTAAAATGTCGTGACCACAACATAGTTTTGTGGGCCATGTTCAAGTTGTATTTTCTATGGATGCCACGTCATAACCCAATTTCATTGAGTATTCACTTGTTTTGGCCACACACGAAAAAAAATCATTGTCCTGGCCTGTCAATAACCCATTCCTATCTTCCAACTATTCAACCAATATTTATTGTTTATCACTTGGTATCATATTGAACATTATATATTTAAAAGAGTATTGACCTTCCTTACTAATTACCTCATTTGATCACATGTACCTTATTGCTTTGTATTGATTCATCTAGATTTGATACTTACCAAAGTCTCAAAATGGAGCATAATAGTTGATAACCATTCCACAAATGATATGCCACTTCCCTGTGTCCCCTTCTTTGTAGCCACTTTCTTTGTGTTAAAGGATCCTCAAGTTTTAATGTTGTCTTTTATTATTGTATTTTATTGTCCTTTGTTGAGTGGATGGAGGATAATGCACTTAATTTCCTCTTTGATGTAGATGAACTAGCAATCTATAAAGACAAAATTAGAGAGTTAAGGGTTACAAAATTAAAAAATTAAATTAAAAAGATAAAATATTTTTTTAAATCTTATTTGCGATAGTGTTTTGATTGCAAGAGGTTGTAGATGCATGTATAATTGGCCATCAATGTACCAAAAACTATGAGCATTGACCATAAATGTGTCTTGAAGAGATTCAAGACCATAATCATTGGAGCATGTAAAACCCAAGAGCTAAGCCCTCACTGCACCTTGCATGTCATGATTAGTAAAGAGTTTGTGAAGTGTTGAGTTGTATCCTTGAGAAACTTCAATATCTCTACATGGGTCTATTTTTTATGTCACATAAAGGAGATGATAATTATAATGTTTGGGACTCAATGCAAAGGGAAGAAGTTCCAGTGGAGTGGTCATTTTGTTCCATCTCTCGTAAATTGTTTTTTGTAGTTCCTTGAAGAATTATTCTCTAGGATCTTGTTCTTTTGTAGTTATGGTGACTTTCATCTTCTCAATCATGGATTTGATGCTATCATATCCCTAGTTACCCAAACAAGGTTAATCAACTTTGGTATAAGAAAACATGCCCAATATGAGCTCAATAGAAAGCAAGGAGATACTCAACACAATCCCACTAAATGTCGTCTAAGATCATTCGCTTATTCTTTGTTGCCCTTCCAATGCTAGATTTACTTTATATGGAATAATTTGGGCTAATGACCATATTGGAAAATGCCTTACAAACCTTCACAACAATAAAATTAATATATTTTTTTTACAAAAACTAAAATTGAAAAAAATTACTAAAGTGAAACATGTTTATTAGTTAGTTTACCTTGAGCAAGCCCAATTTTGAGAATGTTTTAAATATGCATTGCTATATATGGTAGTTGGCGATGAACCTTTAGCTCTCTTTGGCCTCTACACACACTAGTTTGATCCAATCAATTTTGTTTCCAATTTTTGTAGCATTACGTTGAGGGAGAAAACAACACAAGGTGTCCTAAAAATGTGTGAATAATTCTCTTCAACCAATATCTTAGCCACCCTACAAGTTTTGGCATTGTCTATTATAACTTGCACAACATTTTGAAGTAGCACCTATTCAATGGTTTGATGAAGAATTTTAGCAATAAATGCTTCATCCTCTACCACTCCATCATAATTCATTGCTCTAAAAAATATTGCCCCTTTAGAGACACTCTGATGACATTGATCAATGTGTCAATTTTTGCATCTTTCCATCCATTATAAATTATGGACAATGTTGTTTCAACCTACAAATACTCTATGGTCTTGAAGGAGTCCTTTACAAATTTTATCCCTTTATTCGATAAGGTTTTACACACCTCACTTGGGTCCATGCACCTTTCAGAGCCTCATTATTTGATTTCACCATTTTTGTCAATATGACTAGTGAACAACATTGAATGCCAATCCTTTAGGATAGACAAATATTACAATGCCTTCATCAAAAATTTTGTAGACTCATCTTGAAATGAAATTTTTAATGGTCTCTTTGATCTCTTGTGTGTAGAGGACACTGTTGTTTTTAAGGTATCAACAAAAATGGATGGATCTTTGTAAGTTGAAAATGAGAAGGTGGTGGAGGGGGATTCATCCCTTAACAAGGGATGATTTGATTGAAAACCTACTCCTTGGTTTTGTTTTTCTAGTTCTTAAATATATTCCAAGACTTGTGCTTCATGAATGCCTTTATCATCTACACTAGGACAAAATTTGATGCCTTGTTGAGTGATCTTGAACAAGTGGTTTTTCACTTGATTTAATGAGCTTGAATGTCTAAATTTACAATGACCACAAATCTAAACATATTCTCCACCACTTCGGAGTTGTTGTAGTACCATTTCAACATAATTCCAAAGGAGAGTGTGGATCTATTTTTAAGCCAGGTTGGTTCATGAAGCTAGAAACGGTTGCCATTGTAATACCTAAGATTCTAAGACAACAAGTTCAATAAATAACTCATTTTAAGAACCAAAACAAATGAAGTTTGGAAACAAAAATATATAAATACAACTTAATAGCTAATTCATTCAAAAATATTAAGTATCAAATATCTAATACATTTTTATACACTTACTTTTATTATGTAAAGATTCAATTATGATTTAAAATCAAACATCTATCGACGTCTCCTTTGGGTGAAGTGCTAGTTATGCTAAAGGCATTTTTTATATACGTGAAAGAGGAGCTGAAATTAGAGATCAACAACTGCGACTCTATAAGATACATGGACGACCATGTAATTCATCCCAGCTATACATATATTTTCTACTCATCGATGATATTTCCTTTTCTCTTCTTGGCCAATAGTTTTGTTCTAGTTTACGACACCATTTACACAACATTTACTTGCTCTGACCTGGCACACACCAACCACTAGTTGCTGAATAAATGTGTCCTCTCGCCATCGCTAAAACTCTTAGACTCGGCCCATATGGCCTACTAAATATATACTCACTGACAAGGAACTCAATTTTGTAAGATGACCGACACCAAAAAACTTATGCATTTCATGAATTTTTTGAGCAAAGGAATAAATTGTGTTGAGGAGATATCTTTAAGACCCACTTCCTCGGATCTCCTATAGTTGTCTTATACAATCTTGTGGGAAACTGATTTCTCTTCGCCAATGAAAACTAGCTTGTTCAAAGTACATGGTCATCTTATATTACCAAGTTGTTTGGAAATTCACTACTCAGTAAAGCTGGGGACAAAGAAAAAGATCTGAGTAAGTTACTGCTCAATTTCTTAAATCCATAAGCTCTCCAAACATTCATGGGTAGAGTGGACTCCATTATCAATCACCATGTTAAACGTTTATGGATTGGGGAGACCCAAATCAAGGTCTTTTCTCTCTCGAAGGACTGCTTGTTTGTTGTGGCTTGCTCTCTTTTTCTCAACATCTCAACAATATGATTTGTATGCCCATTTTATCGACTTGTTAAACAGAATGTTGCAGATTCCTCTATATTTCTTGAGGACTCTGTACCATAAAGTCATAGTAGGGAGAAATTATATATGTGAAATTATGAATATTGTGATTGAGAATAGGAGAGCGGATTTGAGTTCTGGTTCTGCTTCCCCACAACAGGATTTGCTTTCATTTTTGCTTTGTAATGTTGATGGGAATGGGAATGACAATGAGTTGAGTGATGAAGACATTAAGAATAACATTGTAATGCCCAAAATTTAAACACTAGATTAGACATCACACAACCTATTTAATCTACTCAAACATAAGAAATAGAATCAATTTTTTTTTTTATAGACAAGGACATGCTACATATATCAGGCAATATAGTAAGGTTTCTCTTGTTAAATCATTTAGCTAGAATCCAAACATGATAACACGTCTAGCTAGAACAATAAACTTTATAATAATGTTTAAAGAACGAACATAACTTGCAATTGCATACCTGAGACTCTCTTCATGTTCCATTTATTATTATTATTTTCTCTCGTCTGAATTACTTGTGCTTGCATACAAGACTAGGTGCATAATATGAGATTTGTTAGAAGTTAACTACATGATCATGAAGGTAAATTTCCTCTTCAGTATGTTAAATAGACAATTAAACAGTAGTTGCATCGTAGCAATGGCACACGAAAGGAATGAATGAGCCATGAAGGAAGAGTAATCAAATATTATTTTATTTCTTCAAGGACAATTTACCAAAGTCTTTTCAAGGAATCTATTTTAAATAGATCTCTAGTAGTTACATTCTCATTAAAGTAAATTTACTAAGTAGTTACCAAATAAGCTTCTTCCCAATACCCTAAAGTTTCATTCGAGCAAAATTTTCAAATTTGATGTATGTTTATCATTAGATGAGTTCCTAAAGGAAATATAATAACAAAGTACATGCTCTCCACCCATCCAAATGGCATCATGAGATCTCTAAGGTCTTAGCCAACCCCCGAGCAAGTAGAATCCCTTTTTCTTGCACCCTTCTAATCAATGGGGAGCTTCCTATCCATATCACTAAAAGAAAACTGATAGATAGATTTTTCTTAAGGGACCCTCGACACTCTAACAAAGTTATTCCGAGTCATCTTTATGTTGATACTTTCTATAATGTTTATACAACTCTTCAGATTAATAGACTTGGTTTAACCATGTTGCATCCTCATACTTACACATTCTAAATAACCATTAAGATAATATAAAAATTGAGGTGTAGAGATCCTTCATTTATTTGCATTTTTTTTTAATGGAAAAATTAATATCTAATAATCATATTGTGAGGTTAAGACTTCCTAACACTATATCAATGTCTAGAAGAAAAATTAATATGACCTATAACATTGATTCTAAAAGACTATGCAATTATTACATGAGGTCCCCGATGCAGATTAAAATTTGTACTTAGAAAGCTATATCCCAATAAACATCTAAACTAGAGTTACATATTTAACTTACCATTGAATTCATTCCCTTGCATATGTTAAACCATGTGAACATTCTCCCTCAATATAAATTTCTATAGTTTTCAATGAAATAACTTTCTAATCGTTGTGCAAAATTTAACAATACAATAATGAAAGGTGCTCTAGATTTGTAGGTAAAGCTCGTAAGAAGGTCATTGTGATATAGCTAACAAAAGGAACAAGATTTTTTTTAAATTACTTATATGTAACTCAAATCGACTCCTTAATCAATCCCTTTTAGAAACAATAACAAACATTTTAAGCCCAATATTCTCACCTTTATATAGTGAGAAAGAGGGACTCGAAACCTTTTCATTTAAGCTAATTCAGAAGGATTGTATTTTTTTTATTATGAACGCTAACCGTCAAGTAAATATAAAAGAATGAACTTGGGTAACATGAGCTGAACTAATCGGGCTGGTAACTTAAATAGATAATTCTCTGTATTATAAGGCTATAAAACATATAGATAAACAACCCTTTAGTCCTTTCTAAAACCATATTTTATTCCTTATGATATCATTATAGGAAGGGTACAGGCGATCCTTCAATCATCTCTGAAACTAGATTTCTTCACGGACTAGGCCAGAGAACTAACCATATTATTATCTTCAACAATAAAAAAACATGAGAGACACAAACTACATTAAATTTTATCAATGGTAGGTCACTTTTCAACTACTTGAAATCTACCTCCAACTAATTTCATCAAAACTAAAAGCATCTCCCTGAACAACCACGAGTTACTAATCATCTCAGTAACTGGAAAGTTAATAATAACAACATAAATGACAAAATCTAGGACCTAAATTACTAGAACAATTTATATGTCGTCACCCTACAATGTATATGAACTGTAATTGAGGATTTGAAACACTTTATAGTTAAGAATAGACCCAGGAGAATTTTTGAGGTCACAAAGACCCTGAACTTATTGTAGCAAGATGCATTTTTCATCCTTAAGTATGACATGAACTATTTAAATTGTTAATAATAATGAATGTAGCCCTCTAGGGAATAGTCAACGCTTAAACTCATTTGGTGTATATGAAAACTTAGTACAAAATCTACAGAGTGATAACTTTACCATTTATCTTATATAATTTTAACTGTACAGTCTTATAACAATAAGCCACATAAATGATGCCATGAATTAGTATATAACTACCCCTAAAAGAAAACCTTGGAAGAGTGAGTATCATTATGCATATGTTCAGCATTGATTTTAAAAAGTGAACAAAAATCAGGGGAAAGAAACTTACACTAAAACCCAATTCTCCTGCAGCGGTGAGGGTGCTTCAGTTGGAGCAAGAGTCGGGTTCTGAGCTTCAAGCTGGGAAATTAAATCTCCAATGTCTTCCCTAACCTGGCTAGGATCTGGTCGGTTCCTAAACTACCCCATTCATCATCATCAGACATTGAAGGTGGGTCTACATCAAGCAGTCGTGTTTGTGCAGAAATCTCATCTGGATCTGCTTTATCCCTCCATTCATCAGCATAGACTATCCCAGAAGCAGCAACCTTTTGTTCTACACTATCACTTTGTGGGGTTGTTGCATTTGTTTTGAGTTCATTCCCCCCACTCCTCCTCGGAGTGGGAGGAGTGATATCACCTGTTTGATTAATTGGCATTATGTTGTCATCACCACTCTATTGCCAGAAACGCAGCATTTCACTGTCATTGCGAGTTTCAACGGAAATGAAACATTTGAACATAGAAATGTGTGTTTCAGCGAGTGAAAATTATGTTTCTCTCTGTTGCCAACTTTGAATTTCATGCAGGGGATTTTGCCAGGTGTTTCTCTCAGTTGCCTAGACAATTTTGGCAAGGATTCTGCCTCAAACTAGGGCTTTCTTGTATTCAATGATAACTACGAAGATTTGGCTGAGAATATCTAATACATTAAAAAAATTCTGCCAGAAAAATTGGGTGACATCTAATGCATTTTAATGCATTAAAAAAATTATTTAAAGACTACGGTAAACACATAGTTATTTCATAACTTTCTTTAAAATAAACTTTGTAAGTTTAATTTGAACTAAGTATTCCATAAAAACTAACTATTGGATAATTTGACACAATATGTCATTGTTAAGATAAAAAAAAATTGTTTTTTATTATTTTAACTTTTTTTCATTTAAGTTAATAATTTAAATATATTAATATTTTTTTATTATATTTAATTTTTAATGAGAAGCATGTAATATACAATGGCATTTTTTTATTTCTTATTATTTTTATATTTAACTTTGTATTAGTATTTTTATGATTAGATTTTTTTGTTTTCAACCACTTTAAAAATAGTGTATGATTTTATAAAATATTAAATTATTTAAATATATATTTTTTAATAAATTTTGCATGTTTTTTAATTTTTTAATAATTAAATTGTTAATGATATATATTCTATTTAAAAAATAGTTTTGTGGTTGTTAATATGACATGCAATATGTTAATGTTAAGTTGTGTTTTTATTTTCTATTAGTTTTACATTAGTTTTGAAAGGTTGTTAAGATATGGCATGCAATATATAGTTTTGTTATTTTGTTATAAAAATACTACAATGGAGATTATAAATTACAAGTTGATTAAAAGATTCATAAAAAGGAGAGGGGAGCTAAAGATTTGACATTACAAATTAGGTATGGTTTTTTATGCATGTGTATTTTTAAGTAAAAAGAATTTATATTTTAACTTTTTGAAATATTTCTATTGGTTGTATATATTCTTATTTTGAGAAATGTATATACTTGTAAATAGCTTTTGGGGAAAAATGGATGGTGCTTCTTCAAATCCTGAGATGCATGAATTACAAAATCAACACACGAATCCCACAAATTATAACAAAGTTAAAAGGGAATTTGAGAAGAAGTTATGGAAGATTGTCACAATAACTGGAAATTACTCAACAGGAAATTATGGTAGTTCTGGAAGTAGGCACTGGATATGCCCTCATTGTAAGAAAGACAAATCTGGTTCAATTGCTCAAGTTCAATATCATTTGTTGGAAGTTGGAAAGAAAGAACCAATTATTGTTTGCAATAAGATTCCAAAAAGAGAAAAAGTTGATTTGATCAGAGAGTTTAATTTTGCAGAGTCTTTAAAACCTATCGAGGAACAATCACAAGATTCTCAACAAGGGGTGTCACAATTTGTAAGTGCTTCTAGTACCTCTATTTATGAATCTCAAATTGGGAAAATGTTTGATGCTATTGACAGAAATAATGTAGATGCTTCTATTGGAAGGCTTGTCTTCGGTCGCGGAATGCCATTCAACATAGCTAGCTCTCCTTTATGGAAAGAGGCTATTAGGAGGGTCAATAATGCATCTAAAGGATATGTTCCTCCAAGTTATGAAAAACTTCTCACTATTGTTTTAAATGATGAGAAGAAACGCCTTGAAGAAAGGCTACAAGATATTAGAAGTAGTTGGTCATATACAGGTGTTTCCATAGTTTCAGATGGTTGGACTGACATTGCACGAAGACCACTAATTAATATTCTCATTTCTTCACCAAAGGGCACAATGTTTATGAAATCTCATGATACTTTAGGACATGTGAAAGATGCAACATATTTGGCAAGTCTTTCTAAAGAAGCAATTGAACAGGTAGGGAGAAATAATGTTGTGCAAATTATAATTGATAATGCTTCAAACAATGTTTTGGAAGGAGGGATGATCGAAGATGAGTTTCCAAATATTTTTTGGACACCATGTGCAGTTCATTGCTTGAACTTTCTTCTTAAAGATTTGCATAATAAGCTTCCTTGGGTTAGTGAGGTAGTTGAAAATGTTAAAAAAATACAACATTTTATTGTGAATCACTCTATGTCGCATGTTATATATAGGAAATATGCTTCTTTACAGCTACTTAGATGTGCAAAAACACAATTTGCATCAAATTTTATCAGGGTTGATCGAATTGTAAAGGTAAAATAGGCATTGAGGCAAATGGTGGTGTCTACTGAATGGGAGAGATGGAGAGATAGATCAAGTACCAGCAGCTAGGTGTGATGAAATTTTTGATCTCATGATTGGTAGTGGGTCATTTTTATTTTGGCAATGGGCAAGTGATCTCCTAACGTTTTCTTGGCCTATTCTTGAAGCCCTTCATCTTTTTGATAAAGATTAACCATGCATGGGAGATGTGTTCGAGAAACTCGATCAAATGAGGGAGAAGATTAAAGATTTTTTTATTGTCGGGGTGCCATCATTTGATCAAAAGACACATGATATTATTTGGGAATTTAGTTTACAAAGATGGAAGATGCTTCATAGTCCTCTCCACTCTGTTTGATTTTTACTTAATCCTAAATGGTTTCACAAAAAACCATGGTTGGATGATGAGTTTTCCACTGGATGGAAAACCTGTATGGACAAAGTTTATCCAATTAGGGAGGATTGCACTCAAATAAAGGAGGAAATGTCAAAATATATTGATGGAGTAGATAATTTTTCTCATAAAGATGTTCTATTTAATCAATTGAATATGGAGCCCAAAGCATTTTGGGACAACTATGGAGAAAAAACACCAAAACTAACAAATACTGCAATTCGTGTATTATCTCGAGTAAATTTCACATGCTTAGTCATATGATAGTTGCATATTAAATTTATATGGCTATTAATTTATTTTAAAAATAGTAATATTTTTTACTTTTATTTTACATAGACAGGTTTCTAGTGCTTCTACATGTGAAAGAAATTGGAGCGAGTATGCCTTCATCCATTCTATGAAGCGAAATAGGCTAGGTAGCAAAAAAGAAGAAGATCTTGTGTATGTTTATTCAAATCTTTGACTTTTATGTCGAGCTTCCAATGATTATAAATCAGGTCCTCATAGAATATGGGACTATGGTAGCTCAATGGATTATGGAAATGATGAATTTCCAATAGAAGTACTTGAAGATCAACCAGAGGAAAGTTTACTTGCAGTTGGGATGGAGAGAGGCGAGACAAGCAGAAACATTGCTTGAACATAAAACCTTCGATGAAATCTTTCAATATCATATTTATGTAATTACAAACAACTATGATAGTTATATTTTCTTTTTTGAACTCAGAATTATGTTAAATAAAATAGCAAAAAGTAATCTTTGATCTTTAATTTTACTATAGTTTGTATTAATGTTATGCAATTATATTTTACACGTATATATCATGCATTTTTTTGAACTTGCATGTATTTTTTAGTTTGTATTTAGTGTCATGCACTTTTATTTTAACTTCCATGTATATGCCATGATTAAATATGTATTTTTATTTTAACTTGCATGCATATGTTAACTTGTATTCTAGAAACTTTCAAGTCATGCACTTTTATTTTAACTTCCATAAATATTTCATGATTAAATATGTATTTTTATTTTTATTTGCATGTATATGTCAAGATTAAATATGTACTTTCATGTTAACTTGCATGTATTTTTAACTTGTATTCTACAAATTTGAATGTCATGAACTTTTATTTTAATTTCCATGTATATGTAATTATTAAATATGTAATTTTATTTTAACTTGCATATATTTTTAACAAGTTTTCATATATATATATATATATATATATATATATATATATATATATATATATATATATATATATATATATATATATATATATATATATATATATATATATATCCATTTCTTATATGCAACTTTTAAATATTTCATTTTTCGTCACGTTGTTGTTATCGTCTTGTTTCTCATTTCTAGCAACATAGCATCACCATCGGTCAAGGTGGAGGGTATTGTTAAGGACAAGGAAACGTGGCCGTAGAAATTTTAATTTACCCGGGCACCATCTTGGACTTCAACCTTAACTCTGTATTTAACCTCAGGTTCTCTTTTTTTATTGAGAGATAACCCAACTAAGCTTACAAACCTGGGCCCATCCTGCCACTTGTCATCATACCACTGGCCTTTGATTGATAAGCACCTCAGATCTATCTGGCACAGGACCCATGACCATACTTAACTTTTCATTGGACGGTTGTCGCATAACCATGACGAATATCTCTCGAGCATTTTTCCTTGGCGGTAATGCGACAATTGTCGATCTTGATCAAATTTTAACTTGTCTGGATGATGAAAACCCTGGCCCCACTAAGAAAAGCCATGTTGTCACTGAGCTCAACCAATCAGAAGCAGACACCTCAGCAATATCTGACAACGAACCCACTGCACAACCAGCTTCCTTCATTTGGAAGATCGGACGGTTGTCGTAATGCCGAGAAAATTAACCGTTGAGCACCTTTTCCTTGCGGTATCACAACAATCGTAGATCTCAACTGAACTTTAACTTGCCGAGTGACCTAACTGCCATAAGAAACATAACCACTCACCGGATTGCTGAAGGCTAAGGCACAAATCGCCAAGGTTGCGTGAACACGCAACTGAAGAAAATGTTGGGTCACTGAATGAAAAGGGAATATTATATCCGATCGGGAGATAAAGAAATAAAGGGAGTCGCGGGATCGGGAAACAAAAAAGAATATTCAGTTGAGCTTTAGATATCTCATGACCAGCCAATCATGAAAAAGTGCACATGAGAATATAGCGACTTAAGTGACCGAAAAAGGTAATGGTGAAATAGAATCGGTCTTAGGGTTTTTAGGGTTTTTAACCTCCAACGGTCATTTTTTCAAATTTAATGGCTATCAGACCAGAGATATAAAAATTTGCAGAGACCAAGGGAAGAGGCACAGAACCATAAAAATTCTCAAGGTTCTCAACATGGCTTTTAAAAAAATGAAGATTTCTAGATAGAGCCCAGCCTGTTGGCCAAAATTGTATGGAACAGGAAATTTGGGTAACAGACACATCAGTCGAAGAAGGTTAAAGCGGCAAAATCAGAGGATGAGATTAAGTGGCAAAATCTGATGGATAAAAATAAAATGGTTTACATGTCTATATAAGAGACTGATGATTTCACAATAAAGGTTGTTAGAAGAAAAGGAAACTACAGAATTATCGCGTGAACAAGTTTTCATGCATTCTGATCATACAAGTTAAGGAGAACTGAACTGCAGAGCATTACCGAGTGATAGAGAGTAATTACCAACAGACAGTAAGTTGATACATTGTTGAATCAGAAGTGTTACATTGATCAAAAAGATTTGTATGAGCTGAATATTGATCTACATATATCTGCAATTGAAGTTGTAATAGATCAGATCACCTATTGTTACATATTTAACCATTGTACATAGTCAAATCTCTTAACTGAGTGGACTAAGAAAGTCTTATTATGTATCATTCATAGAATGAACATTGTTATCCTATCAACCCCATAGTGAATGTTGGTTGGATGATAACAATTAGTGTTAAACCCTCTAATAAGGTCACACCTAACAATGTGTTTGTAAACCCTTAACAGGGTTGGGTCTTCACCGACCTCACTTCAGAAGAGTGAAATTTTTGGGTTGGTGGTCCTAGGTGGTTTTTCCCTTCATAGGGTTTCCACATTAAATCTCTTGTGTTATGTGTTGATTGTGATATTTGTTTGATGTCATATTTGCATGTTGCATATTTGATTTGATCGGTAACTACTATATGTTTTAGACTGATAATCGATAAAAGCACAGATAGTGAAAGTATTTTATGTTTACCAAGTAGCAGAAGATTAAGAATTTGTTTTGGATTATACATTTTGATTTGGGATAGTGATTAACTGATTCACCCCCCTCTCATTTATTCTAATAGAAGTCATCTACTTTTCAAAGCAAAATGACAAAGCAATGTAAAGGGACCTACAGGATAGTCATACAACACATGAAAACTACTGCAGACAAGGTGAAAGGAACATGAATGTGACATTCCTCTCAAGGGTCTATCATGAAAGACATAACCTTTTCTACTTCTTAATCTGATAGTTTCAAAAAGGACAGTTCTATTCAGTCACAAGACTGAGTGTTTCATGACAGTCTTCTATAGATAGTGTGATGTCCCCATCTTTAAATTAGTAACATAATAGCAACAAAACACATGTGGTCAAGGGGTGGCAGACCTTGAGCACCTCAAGATAGTTAGGAGATAGTGGAAAATTGATGAAGGGTGCTCCCCTTAATACCACAAACACATAACAAAAACAGAGAAACAACAACAATATGCAAGAGCAGAAAATTGGCTTCTTATTATCTACACAAATGTGGAATTACAAACTTTCAGAATTACAATATGCAAAGCCACATGGGCATTCCCTCACAATATTCTATAGGACAAAGCCTCAAATTATTACTCAAATCTACTACCCAAAATTGCCCTAGACAACACTACGAGCCTTCTTTATATAGGCAATTTCCACCACCCGAGAAGGTTCCAGAAATGTAGCCCTTAGGGCCGACCAAACTTAGAATTATTTTATTTTACAATTTATTACATCAAACTCGGCTCAAAATAACTTTTGAAACCCGAACAAAAATTTTGAAGGAAAATTATTTTCTGCCATTTCAGGTGGCCCGATTTTCGGAGACCATAAGTCATCACCAATTGACCCGATTGACTATTATAACCCCATTTTGGAAATGCCACGAAGCGCTCTACAAACTTGATTAGCACAAGCGCTTGTCACCCAAATTTTTTACCTCATCCGGGGCCTCTAAAGCCTTCAAAACTGAGTTCAAAGTTTATGTACCCTGTTGTCAATACCGAAAATCTTCAATATCTTCAAAACTAGACCTGATCTAGCCATGAAACTTTACCGACAAGCTGATACGACTGAGATGAACCACCACATGTGAAATCAGAACATTCCGAGATCATATGACCACTTACTAAAAATAGCAAGTTCCCATAAATAGAAGCTCTACACAAGATAGCCCTTATTGAATACAAAAACATATGCATATTTTTGGGTGATGCAAGATTGCTCTTACACCCAGGATGCTCCTGCATTAGACACCCAGGGTAATTTGAGAAGTGACCCTGTCACGACTCAGGTGTACAGAGGAAAACCAAGATGGTTAACCTCCTCCTTTGTCAACCATGATGAATCTTCAACAGGTCATCCTTTCCACTTGACCAGATATTCTTCATGTCCTGTTCCTTGTGCTTCTTCCAACACGACTGTCTAGTATGTCTTCAATCTCCTTGGTATCTGAACTACTTGCTAGAATACTCCACTGTGCCGCTATGATCTCATCTTCAACACTTCCTTCATGATACTCTATCAAATCTAAAATGTTAAACACCGGTGAAATATTTAGCTCACTAGGCAATTCTACCTCATATGCATTTCCTGAATCATGCTTCTTCAGTATCTTACATGGCCCAAACTTCTTCATTTTCAACTTGTTATATGTACCAACCAAAAATCGCTCCTTCTGCAAATGAACCATGACTTCATCTCCAACCTGAAATTCCTTATACCTCCTTTTCTCATCTGCCTTAGCCTTATACTGCGCATTCATCTTGGTAATATGCTTCCTCACCTCCTCATGGATGTTCTTCAAATGTTCTGCAAAATCCTCAGCTTTAGCACTACTTATTTCTCCTTTATCTATCTTTCTCAATTCAGATGCATTTCTTGGACTATTTCCATATACAATCTGGAATGGTGATTTACCAGTGCTCCTATTGACAGAATTATTGTAGGCAAATTCTTCCTGTGATAAAATCAAATCCCATCATGTTGGCTTGTCTCCAACCAAACATCTCAGCAAATTTTCTAAACTTCTATTCACCACCTCTATCTGTCCATCAGTCTGTGGATGATGTGATGAACTAAACTTCAAATCTGTCTTCAACTTCTTCCATAATGTACGCCAGAAATATCCAATGAACTTAGTGTCTCTATCTAAAACTATGGTCTTTGGCAAACCATGTAGTATCACTACTTCTCTGAAAAATAATTCTGCTACATGAACAGCATCATTAGTCTTCTTATAGGGAATGAAATGTGTCATCTTCAAAATCTGTCAACCACCACAAAAATTGAATCATGTCCTCAATGTGTCCTTGATAAACCAAGAACAAAGTCCATACTGATATCCTCCCAAGGCTTCTCTGGTACAGGTAATGGCTTATACAACCCTGTATTCTACTTCACTCCCTTCGCCATCTGACATACTCTGTAACTCTATACAAACTTCTTGACATCTTACTACAACTATGGCCAATAATAATTCTCACTAACCAAAGCAAGGGTTTTATCACGACCAAAATGTCCAGTCAATCCTCCACTATGCTTCTCTTTGATGAGATTGTCCCTCATAGAACTTCGTGGAATGCACAACTGACTCCCTCTGAATAGCATATCATCCTGGATGATGAAATCCAGCCATTTCGTCCTGTCTAGAGTAACAAGTTTTGTACAAGCTTTTCAAGCTTCACCAAAATCGGGATCCTCTAGATACAAATTCTTGAGTTCCTTGAACCCAACCACTTCAATCTGCATTTCTGTCAACAATAGTTGCCTTCTACTAAGAGCATCTGCAACCCTATTAGACTTTCCACTCCTGTGTTTCAAAACAAATGTATAACTCTGCAAAAACTCAACCCATTTCAAATGCCTCTGATTCAACTTTTCTTGACTATTCAAATATTACAAAGCTTGATGATCAGTATACGAAAAAAACTCCTTAGGAAGTAGATAGTGTCTCCACTTCTTCAATGCCTAAACTATAGCATAAAATTCCTGATCATAAACAGAATATTTTCTCTTGGCATCATTTAACTTCTCACTGAAATAAGTAATAGGTTTTCCTTCTTGGCTCATAACAGCTCCTATTGCAGTACCGTTAGCATCACAGTCTACTTGAAACACCTTATTAAAATCTAGAAGTGCTAAAACAGGTTGTTCTGTAACTTTTTATTTCAACAATTGAAAACTTTTTTCCACCCCATTAGTCCACTTAAACTCTTTTCTATCCCCTCTCATTGTTTCAGTCAAGGGTACACAAATACTGTTAAAATTTTTGATAAACTTTTTGTAAAAACTAGCTAGACCATGAAAAGATCTTACCTCAGTAGCACTCCTTGGAGTAGGCCATTCAAGGATAGCCTGTACCTTCTCTGGGTCCATTTTTAGACCTTCTGCTGAAACTACAAATCCCAAATACACTAACTCTTTCTTCACAAAACTGCACTTCTTCAAATTAATCAACAATTTCTCATCTCTTAACTTCTCAAACACCATATGAATATGCATCATATGCTCTTCCAATGTCTTGCTAAAGATCAAAATATCATCTAGGTACACAATGACAAACTTACCTAAAAATTCTTTTAGAACATCATCCATGAACCGCATAAAAGTGCTCGGTACATTAGTTAGCCCAAAAGGCATGACTAACCACTCATACAATCCTTCATTTGTCTTGAAGGTAGTCTTCCATTCACCTCCTTCTCTGATCTGAATCTGATGATATCCACTCTTCAGATCTATCTTTGAAAAATACACAGATCCACTCAAACAATCCATAATATCATCCATTCGTGGCAATGGAAACCTATACTTGATTGTGATCTTGTTTATTGCTCTAGAATCTATACACATCCTCCATTCTCCATTCTTCTTTGGTGCTAATACCACTAGTACAGCATAGGGACTTAGACTATCTTGAATCAACCCCTTCTGCAATAACTCATGTACTTGTCTGTTCAACTCTTCACTTTCTATCGGTGTCATTCTGTGTGCTACCTTGTTTGGCAAACTAGCTCCTGGAATCAAATCCATCTGATGACTGATCTTCCTTACAGGTGGTAATCCATCAGGTACATTATCAAATACAATATCCTGAAACTCATTCAACAAATCTGCAACTTCTATAGGAACATCTTCTACTTCCTCCTTACCAGCTTTTGGAATTAAAGCACAACATGCATGCTCATGCCTCATACCATCTAGGAACTTTCTTCCATCAACAAAATTTATTCTTGCACTACCACATACCTTTTCTTCTGTGTCATTCAATGGCTTTAGCTTATGTCACATTCCATCCTTTGTCAGGGAATAGGTATTTGCACGACCATCATGTACAACACATCTATCAAACTGCCATGGTCTACCCAACAACATATGACATACATCCATAGATATGATATCACACAGTACCTCATCTTGATAGCTGCCAATCTTGAACTTCACTAAGCATTGTTCATTGACTATGACCTTGTGGTCATCCTTTACCCAGGCAATCCAATATGGATGTGGGTGCTTCTGTCTCTTAAGCTTTAGCTTTGTCACCATCTCTTCTAACACCAAATTGTCAATGCTTCCACTATCAATAATCACATCACAGCATTTGCCCTCACACTTGCATCTAGTGTGAAACAAGCTCCTCTTTTGTTCAGGTTCATTCTCACCACTCAGCAGGACTCTTTTGTTAATCAGTGTTTCTTCTCTTTCAGCATCTTCAGAATTTGATGATCTGGCATCTTCATCTACATGTGAACCTCTAGCCTGGCCTTCATTCCTCCTATATGTCCTTCCTTGGCATTGAGGAAATTCAAATGCCCTATGACCTTCTTCTCCACAGTGAAAACATGTTCCATGAAAGCCTCCTCTTCCTAAACCTTGTCCTCTTCCTCTTCCTCTCTGATCTCTATTATTTTGATCTTGGAAATGATTGAATTGTTTCCTCTCTGATTTTGACTGCTACTAGCCTCATCCTTCTTTTTCGAATCTTCATTTCGGCCTCCATATGACCGTCCACCAGATCATCCACCATGACCTCTTCCATTTTTGTCTGCTCTCAAATTTTTTGTTTAACTTTTCCTCTACTTTTAGGGCAAACTAGTATGCCTCTTCAATACTATTCATTCAAACTAGATTCAGCTCCTCCTGAATGCTTAGCCTTAACCCATTAAGGTATCGAGCAACTTTCTCCTAGTCAGCTTCTACATGGCCTATTCTGATGAGGAGTCGATAGAACTCCTCTATATACTCCTGAACAGATTTTCTTGCTTGCTTCAAACTTTGCATTTTCTTTAAGAAGTCAAGCTCATAATCAACAGGAATGAACTGTCTCTTCAATTTATTCACCATCCAATCCCATCTTGTGATTTTATCTTTCCCTCTTCTATTTCACTCCAATTGAATCTCTTGCCACCATATCTTGGCATGACCTTTTAGTCTGGCCTTCACAAATTTGACCCTATTAGGATTGTCAATATCTTCATACTCAAAACATTCTTCACATTCATTGATCCAGTCAATCAACTCTTCTGGGTTAAGATTTCCTAAAAATCCAGGAACCTCAATCTTAGGTCTTTTTTCGATCTTGAAAATAGCTCGAAAAAGTCTTTCTTCCTCCTGGTTCACAACTTTGACTTCTTCATCTCCTTCTTCTTGATCTTCTTCTTCGACTTCATCCTCGCTTTCATCTCTGACATTAAGATTCATTCATCTATGAATCTCCTCTTGCAATGCTCGCACTTGTCTCTAGAGCGCTCTAACCTCGGGTGTTACAACACCAGCTCTTCTACCATGTTCCCTTCGTGGAGGCATTTTTCAATGCGTACTGAAACCCTAACCACGGTCCTGGTGCAAACTGTCTCACAGTCGGCGATCTATTTACACACTCAAAAACTCCTGCTCTAATACCACTTGATGAAGGGTGCTCCCCTTAATATCACAAACACATAACAGAAACAGAGAAACAACAACAACATGCAAGAATAGAAAATTGGCTTCTTATTATCTCCACAAATGTGAAATTACAAACTTTTAAAATTACAATATGCAAAGCCACATGGGCATTCCCTTACAATATTTTGTAGGACAAAGCCTCAAATCAATACCCAAATCTACTACCCAAAACTACCCTAGACAACACTACGGGCCTTCTTTATATAGGCATTTTTTTCACCGCTCGAGAAGGTTCCAGAAATTTAGCCCTAAGGGCCGCCCAAACTTAGAATTATTTTATTTTTCAATTTATTACATCAAAGTCAGCTCAAAATAACTTTTGAAACCTGAACAAAAAATTTTGAAAGAAAATTATTTTCTGCCATTTCAGGTGGCCTGACTTCCGGAGACCATAAGTCATCACCAGTTGACCCGATTGGCTATTATAACCCCATTTCAGAAATGTCACGAAGCGCTCTACAGGCTTGACCAATGCAAGTAATTGTCACCTAAATTTTTGACCTCATCCGGGGCCTCTAAAGCCTTCAAAACTGAGTTCAAAGTTTTTGTACCCTACTGCCAATACCGAAAATCTTCAATATCTTCAAAACTAGACCTGATCTAGCCATAAAACTTTGCTGGTAGGCTGATGTGACTGAGATGAACCTCCACATGTAAAATCAGAATATTCTGAGATCGTAAGACCAACTTACTAAAAATAGCAAGTTTCCATAAATATAGCTCTGCACAAGATAGCCCTTATTGAATACAAAAATAGAAATATTTTTGGGTGATGCAAGATTGCTCTTGCACCCAAGATGTTCCTGCATTAGACACCCGGGCTAATTTGAGAAGTGACCTTGTCATGACTCAGGTGTGCAGAGGAAAACTAAGACGGTTAACCTCCTCCTTTGTTAGCCATGATGAATCTTCAACAAGTCATCCTTTCCATTTGACCAAATACTCTTCATATGTCCTGTTCCTTGTGCTTCTGCCAACACAACTATCCAGTATGTCTTCAATCTCCTTGGTATCTAAACTACTTGCTGGAATACTCCACTGTGCCAATGTGATCTCATCTTCAACACTTCCTTCATGATACTCTATCAAATCTAAAATGTTAAACACTGGTAAAATATTCAGCTTAGTAGGCAATTCTACCTCATATGCATTTCTTGAATCATGCTTCTTCAGTATCTTACATGGCCCAAACTTCTTCATTTTCAACTTGTTATATGTACCAACCGAAAATCGCTCCTTCTGCAAATGAACCATGACTTCATCTCCAACCTGAAATTCCTTATACCTCTTTTTCTCATCTGCCTTAGCCTTATACTGCACATTCATCTTGATAATATGTTTCCTCACCTCCTCATGGATGTTCTTCAAGTGTTCTACAAAATCCTCAGCTTCAGCACTACTTATTTTTCCTTTATCTATCTTTCTCAATTCAGATGCATTTCTTGGACTACTTCCATATACAATCTAGAATGGTTATTTACCAGTGCTCTTGATGACAGAATTATTGTATGCAAATTTTGCCTGTGGTAAAATCAAATCCCATCTTGTTGGCTTATCTCCAACCAAACATCTCAGCAAATTTCTCAAACTCCTATTCACCACCTCTGTCTGTCCATCAGTCTGTGGATGATGTGATGAACTGAACTTCAAATCTATCTTCAACTTCTTCCATAATGTACGCCAGAAATATCCAACAAACTTAGTGTCTCTATCTGAAACTATGGTCTTTGGCAAACCATGTAGTCTCACTACTTCTCTGAAAAACAATTTTGCTATATGAACAGCATCATTAGTCTTCTTGCAGGGAATAAAATGTGCCATCTTTGAAAATCTGTCAACTACTACAAAAATTGAATCATGTCCCCGTTGTGTCTTTGGTAAACCAAGAACAAAGTCCATACTAATATCCTCCCAAGGCTTCTCTGGTACAGGTAATGGCTGATACAACTCTGTATTCTGCTTCACTCCTTTCGCCATCTAACATTCTCTACAACTCTATACAAACTTTTTGAAATCTTGCTGCAACTGTGGCCAATAATAATTTTCACTAACCAAAGCAAGGGTTTTATCTTGACCAAAATGTCCATCCAATCCTCCGCTATGCTTCTCCTTGATGAGATTCTCCCTCATAGAACTTCATGGAATGCACAACTGACTCCCTCTGAATAGCATATCATCCTGAATGATGAAATCTAGCCACTTCCTTCTGTCTAGAGTAACGGGTTCTTTACAAGCTTTCCAAGATTCACCAAAATCAGGATCCTCTAGATACAAATTCTTGAGTTCTTTGAACCCAACCACTTCAATCTGCATTTCTGTCAGCAATAGTTTTCTTCTGCTAAGAGCATCTGCAACCCTGTTAGACTTTCCACTCCTGTGTTTCAAAACAAATGTGTAACTCTGCAAAAACTCAACCCATTTCAAATGTCTTTGATTCAACTTTGCTTGACTATTCAAATATTGCAAAGCTTGATGATCAGTATACAAAACAAACTCCTTAGGAAGCAGATAGTGTCTCCACTTCTTCAATGCCTAAACTATAGCATAAAATTCTTGATCATAAATAGAATATTTTCTCTTGGCATCATTTAACTTCTCACTGAAATAAGCAACAGGTTTACCTTCTTGGCTCATAACAGCTCCTATTGCAGTACCACTAGCATCACAGTCTACTTGAAACACCTTATTAAAATCTAGAAGTGCTAAAATAGGTTGTTCTGTAACCTTTTGTTTCAATAGTTTAAAACTCTTATCTACCCCATTAGTCCACTTGAACTCTTTTCTATCCCCTCTCATTGTTTCAGTCAAGGGTCCACAAATACTGCTAAAATTTTTGATAAACTTTCTGTAAAAGCTAGCCAAACCATGAAAAGATCTTACCTTAGTAGCACTCCTTGGAGTAGGCCATTCAAGGATAGCCTGTACCTTCTCTGGGTCCATTTTTAGACCTTCTACTGAAACTACAAATCCCAAATACACTAACTCTTTCTTCACAAAATTGCACTTCTTCAAATTAATCAACAATTTCTCATTTCTTAACTTCTCAAACATCATATGAATATGCATCATATGCTCTTCCAATGTCTTACTAAAGATCAAAATATCATCTAGGTACACAATGACAAACTTACCTAAAAATTCTTTCAGAACCTCATTCATGAGCTGCATGAAAGTGCTCAGTGCATTAGTTAGCCCAAAAAGCATGACTAACCACTCATATAGTCCTTCCTTTGTCTTGAAGGTAGTCTTTCATTCATCTCCTTCTTTGATCCGAATCTAGTGATATCCACTCTTCAGATCTATCTTTGAGAAATACATAGCTCCACTCAAACAATCCATAATATCATCCATTCGTGGCAATGGAAACCTATACTTGATTGTGATCTTGTTTATTGCTCTGAAATCTGTACACATCCTCCATTCTCCATTCTTCTTTGGTGCTAATACTCTTGGTACAGCACATGGACTCAAGCTCTCCTGAATCAATCCCTTCTGTAAAAACTCATGTACTTGTCTGTTCAACTCTTCACTTTTTGCTGGTGTCATTCTATGTGATGCCTTGTTTGGAAAACTGAATCCTAGAATCAAATCCATCTGATGACTGATCTTCCTTACCGGTGGTAATCCATCAAGTACATTATCAGATACAATATCCTGAAACTCATTCAACAAATATGCAACCTCTACAGGTACATCATCTACTTCTTCTTTACCAGCTTTTGGAATTAAAGTAAAACACACATGCTCATGCCTCATACCATCTAGGAATTTTCTTCCATCAACAAATGTTATTCTTTCATTACCACATACCTTTTCTTTGATCTCCTTCAATGGCTTTAGCTTATGTCGCACTCCATCCTTTTTCAGGGAATAGGTATTCGCATGACCATCGTGTACAAAACATCTGTCAAACTACCATGGTCTACCCAACAACATATGACATGCATCCATAAATATGATATCACATAGTACCTCATCTTGGTACCCGCCGATCTTGAACTTTACGAGGCACTGTTCACTAACCATGACCTTGTGGTCATCCTGCACCTAGGCAATCCGATATGGATGTGGGTGTTTCTGTCTCTTGAGCTTCAACTTTGTCACCATCTCTTTTGACACCAAATTGTCAGTGCTTCCACTATCGATAATCACATCACAACATTTTCCCTCACACTTGCATCTAGTGCAAAATAAGCTCCTCCTTTGTTCAGGTTCATTCTCACCACTCAGCAAGACTCTTCTGTTAATCAGCATTTCTGCTCTTTCAGCATCTTCAAAATTTAATGATCTGGCATCTTCATCTACATGTGCAACTCTAGCCTGGCCTTCATTCTTTCTATTTGTCCTTCCTTGGTGTTGAGGACATTCAAATGCCCTATGACCTTCTTCTCCACAGTGAAAACATGTTCCACGGAAGCCTCCTCTTCCTAAACCTTTTCCTCTTCCTCTTCCTCTCTGATCTCTATTGTTTAGATCTTGAAAATGATTAGAATTGTTTCCTCTCTAATTTTGACTACTACTCGCCTCATCCTTCTTTTTCGGATCTTCATTTCAGCCTCCATATGACTGTCCACCGTGACCTCTTCCATTTTGTCTGCTATCAAACTTCTTGTTCAATTTTTCTTCTACTTTTAGGGCAAACTGGTATGCCTCTTCAATACTATTCATTCGAATTAGATTCAGCTCCTCTTGAATGCTTGGCCTTAACCCATTAAGGTATCAAGCAACTTTCTCCTTGTCAGCTTCTGCATGGCCTGTTCTGATGAGGAGTCGATAGAACTCCTCTGTATACTCCTGAACAGATTTTCTTGCTTGCTTCAAACTTTGTATTTTCTTTAGGAGGTCAAGCTCATAATCAATAAGAATGAACTGTCACTTTAATTTATCCACCATCAGATCCCATCTTGTGATTTTATCTTTCCCTCTTCTATTTCTCTCCAATTGAATCTCTTGCCACCAGATCTTGGCATGACCTTTCAGTCTGGCCTTCGCAAATTTGACCCTATCAGGATCGTCAATATCTTCATACTCAAAATATTATTCACATTCATTGATCCAGTCGATCAACTCCTTTGGGTTAAGATTTCTAGAAAATGTAGGAACCTCAATCTTAGGTCTCTTCCCAATCTTGGAAATGGCCCAAAAAAGTCTTTCTTCTTCTCAATTCAAAATTTCACCTTCTTCTTCTTGATCATCATTTTCTTCTTCGGCTTCATCCTCACTTTCATCTCTGACATTAAGATTCATTCCTCTATGAATCTCTTCTTGCAATGCTCGCACTTTTCTCTAGAGCGCTCTAACCTCAAGTGTTACAACACCAGCTCTTCTGCCACGTTCCCTTTGTGGAGGCATTTTTGCGATGCGTGTTGAAACCCTAACCATGGTCCTGGTGCAAACTACCTCACAATCGGTGATCTGTTTACATGCTCAGGAACTCCCGCTCTGATACCACTTGATGAAGGGTGCTCCCCTTAATACCACAAACACATAACAGAAACAGAGAAACAACAACAATATGCAAGAACAGAAAATTGGCTTCTTATTATCTCCACAAATGTGGAATTACAAACTTTCAGAATTACAATATGCAAAGCCACGTGGGCATTCCCTTACAATATTCTGTAGGACAAAGCCTCGAATCAATACCCAGATCTACTACCCAGAACTTCCCTAGACAACACTACGAGCCTTCTTTATATAGGCATTTTTTTCACCACCCGAGAAGGTTCCAGAAATTTAGCCCTAAGGGCCGACCAAACTTAGAATTATTTTATTTTTTAATTTATTACATCAAAGTCAACTCAAAATAATTTTTAAAACTCGAACAAAAAATTTTGAAGGAAAATTATTTTCTGCCATTTCAGGTGGCCCAACTTCCGAAGACCATAAGTCATCACCAGTTGACCTGATTGGCTATTATAACCTCATTTCAGAAATGCCACAAAGCGCTCTACAGGCTTGATTGGTGCAAGTGCTTGTCACCAAAATTTTTGACCTCATTCGGGGCCTCTAAAGCCTTCAAAACCGAGCTCAAAGTTTCTGTACCCTACTGCCAATACCGAAAATCTTCAATATCTTCAAAACTAGACCTGATCTAGCCATGAAACTTTGTTGGTAGGCTGATGTGACTGAGATGAACCTCCACATGTAAAATTAGAACATTCTGAGATCATAAAACCAACTTACTAAAAATAGAAAGTTTACATAAATAGCAGCTCTGCACAAGATAGCCCTTATTGAATACAAAAATAGAAATATTTTTAGGTGATGCAAGATTGCTCTTACACCCAGGATGCTCCTGCATCAAAAATTGTACATAGCAAGTAAGAGTTCAAGTAGATAGTTTTCATCTTCTTTCCACAAATAGTCGATAAGCATCAAATGTATCAAGGAAAATCATGAATTCTTTCAATAAGATAATTTTCCTATTTAGCATCAAGGAGCACATCAAAGAAATGCAATATGAGAATGTGTTATGACCAAGGATGAAAGATATTGAGTATCTCCATCAATCACTACCAAGCTCACATGTTAGCAAGAATGATAATCTTGTGGAAAGAAACCTTATCAACATGTAAATCATGATTCTACTATCCAATCAAGTAAACCCATAATCAGTCATGTTCATAAGATGACATATTGTGTCAATTATCATCAAGACAACAAGAAAGAAGTATGGTGCTTAATGAATTTGTGGATAAACCATCATAATACATCCATCACACATGAAGAGAATTCATATTAACACCATGAATTTAGTTGATATGGACTTTCAAGGAGCACCAACTCTTTATATTCTAAAGGTAAATGATGCAGTTAAAAATAGAAAGGACAACTCTATTGTCTAACTTTGCAGTAGAGAAATTAGGGGTCAAAAAAATGTGGTCTCATGGAATGCTATGACTGTTGAGAAGGCCATAGAAACTATAGGATTTGAGCAATACAAATCCACAAAATCCGAAGATCACCTGCATACAAAACCTGTTACAAGGAAGTAGAGACAAGAAGAGGGCAAGGGTTTGACTCAAAAATATGAAGAAGAAAATATCTTCAAATAATGAATGAATTAAATGTACAATGGATCATCCTTATAAAGGAGATCAAAATCCTTGAAAGGAAATGCCTAGTGCATGTAATAATTAGTTAAATTATTACAAGACTAATGCATGCAATTTTATATTTAAAACAACAAGTGCATAAGTTTAAATCAACTAGTGCATGTGTGTTTAAATATAAACAACTAAAAATTAAAGTTTTGATATCTTAAGAAAGGAGTAAAGTTAATTAATAAAATTAATACTTTACTCTAACACCCCCCCTTAAGATGAGCAAAAATGCAGCTACAAATAATGCAAGAAGAAAGCAAAGGAAACTACAGTGTTGAAAGCATAAAATGGGTCCCGACAACATGGCCTAATGAGGTACCTATCACAACCAAATCTCTGTAAAATGGAGAAATAGAGAAAACCTAGTGGGAAAAAACTCTACTCCAAAAAAAGATATAAAGGCAAGTAAAAGAAAAAAAAATGACTTCACGAGACCCTCTCAAAACCATAATTATAACTACCCCCCCCCCCCCCTGAGAGAGGGATGAGACACCAAAGCCCCCCTAGAATGATGGAACCCTTATGGAAATGATCGAACCAATGGAACTCCAATGCGGAAGAAACAAAGGCACGGAACAAGGAAACCCCTGAATGAGAGGTGAAACTGGAAGGCCTAACTGATGCTCAAAGAAGAAAACATGAGGATACTGAAAGGGAATCCCCAATGTAGGTGGTGTGACAGGTGTGTTGACACTGTCATGAAAGAGGAGATGAGCATCCTCTATAGAATCCTCAACAAGTGCACCTGGTGGCTCAATGAATGGAGTTGGAGGGTCAAGTAGTGCTAAAGAAGAATCCTATTGAAGAGAAAAGACCTCAATAGGATGTGGTGTGGCATTCATAATAGTGATCTTAGGAATAATACAAAGGTTCAAGCAACCTGACTGCACCACATGATGCTCTCTCAAAAGAGGAGAGTTGTGCTCCAATAATGGAGATGGTGGACCAAAGTGTGAGAAGGTGTAGAGATGAATGGAATGATTAATTGTCCCTTTAGCAACAATGCCTCATGTCGCACTATCCCGAATGAAGACTGAATCTACAGTGAACTCAACTATCTTCCCTGATCCACTGTGTGTAATCTGATAAATCAAGAGAAGGTTTACAAATAGAGATGGAACATACAATACATCATTGAATGTGCCATCCTGAATACCTACTGAACCTTTCTCGCAGACTGTCAGGACAATGTTATTCTCCATGAGAATATGAGGAATGGGAGAAGCCTCAACAGTAGAGAAGACCCCTTGAGAAGATGCTATATGATGAGAAGCACCTGAATCCAATATCCAAGGGACCTATGAAGGGGTTGCAATGGATGCCCGTAATGCATGACCCTGTCCAGATGTCAAAGATGTGGAAGAAGACTGAAAAGCAAACCCCTACGAGGTAGAAGAGGATGGAGAGGAAACAGTGCTCTTCTGAAGAAGAGCTTGCAAATCTGCAATTTGTTTCTCATAGCCATCAAATCTCTTCTAAAAATAATGTGACTCGTCATGAGGTCCCTTCTAACAATAGGAACATGTAGGTCTCCTAGTCTTCTATTTCTCCTTCTTAGAAGAAGATGGTGGGCCAGTAGAGTGCTGAGAAGAGGAATCTGATATCTGCTGAGAAGAGGAATCTGATATCAGTTTCAGCTTCTACTTCTACTTTCCTTTGGATGTTTGGGAAACCAATGCTTGGTTCTTTGATCCTGTTAGAGAGTCCAACTGAGTAAGCTTGGCCTGCTCTCTATTCAAATGATCGCAGAACACCTCAAAAGTGGGCATGGTGAATGTAGGTCCCAAAGTGTCCATGGTAGAATGAAAGGTAGAAGAGAAGATCTGAAAGTTTCCCCTAAGATTAGACAGAACTAGATAAATGCACTCTTTATCAGTCTTTTGCTTTCCACATCTATGTAACAAAGATCTCTATTGTTTGAACTTCACCAAAAATTCTTCAATAGAGGGAAAAGAATCAGGTACAAGAGAGGTAAGCTTTGCCTCAATCTGAAGTGCTCTGAACTCATTCACTATACCAAACAAGGTGTTAATCTTGGTCCACATAGCTAGAGGGGTATTGCACCCATCAAGATGAAACTGAAAGCTGTCTGATACCTATAAAGCAATCAACCCCATAGCCTCATCCATCTTGTTCTGATGTTGTATGATCTCAAAGGGCCTCTGTAATACTAGTTGCACTACATCTAGACAAGACCAGAGCCCTTTTGAACGGAGAAGTTGTGTCATCAGGGTTTTCCATGTGTGATAATTATGTGGGGTCAAAAGTTCTAGACAAGAAGAGGTCTCAGCCATATTTTTTAGAAGGGGTTTTGTTTTGATAAATATCTGGTTTAACTAATAGAAATAAGAAAATAACACCCCCCCACAAGCCAAATATCGAACCCCTAAGCCTAGAATGATATGCTTTAGCAAGAGAATAGAAAAAAAGTTTCAGATATGAATCTTGTGTACCTTGAAAAAATTCTGATGAAAATAGGCAGAAATCTAGATGGTGCTTCAGAAGAGCTTTCCAGCGCTTCTTCCGGATCGAAAAATGGAGCTAATTTGAGCAAATTAGCCCCCCCAGAATGCAAAAAGGATAATCTGACATTGACAAAAAAAACAACAAGCTAGATGACAGAACAAATACCAAATTAACATGCATGAGAGCGTTGGGCTCGGAACCAGATTTTCAACAATATCTCATTTGCCCAATTTGGACACTGTATGCTCAAGTTATGAGCAAAATACAAACTGGTGCACTAGAGAGCCCAAAAATGGTGCAAATGAGGATGATGCATGTTGACATCATCAAATGATGGGCTTAAATTTGATGTCCAAATGGTTGTCATCGCCCCAAAAAAAAAAAAAAATTTAACAATCACATGTGTACCTCGGGATTCATGTTAAGTCTTTCAGATTTTTGCCTTGATTTGCATGCCAATTTGTTGGTCTTGATTTCTGTGTCAGGCAAAAAAAAAAATTCCTCATTTTGTGTGTCAAATAGAAAAAAATTCCTTGGGAAGCATGCCAGACCGTACAAATTCTATCTTGGGAAGTGTACTAAGCTCTCTAGTACCAAAAAAATGCCCCAAAATTCAAAGTTCTAAAAATTTGACATGCTTTATATCAAAATAGGGGTTGTTGGGCACTACGAGCTCAATAGTGAGGTCCGTTTGAGCTCAAAGTGCACCAAAATTTAGAGACCCCCTAATTTCAATAAAAAAAAACTAAGAAAAAGCACTAATCTAAAATAGATGAATTTCTAAACTCTGAATCCTTCAAACACAACCAAGCTATAGCAGATTAGGCTCTGATACCATGTAGGATTTGAGAAATACAAATCCACAAAACCCGAAGATCATCTACATATAAAAACTTGTTACAAGGAAGTAGAGACAAGAAGAGGGCAAGGGTTTGACTCAAAAATATGAAGAAAATATCCTCAAATAATGAATAAATTAAATGTACAATGGATCATCCTTATAAAGGAGATCAAAAGCCTTAAAAGGAAAACCATAGTGCATGTAATAATTAGTTAAATTATTACAAGACTAATGCATGCAAGTTTATATTTAAAGCAACAAGTGCATAAGTTTAAATCAACTAGTGCATGTGTGTTTAAATATAAACAACTAAAAATAAAAGTGTTCACATCTTAAGAAAGGAGTAAAGTTAATTAATAAAATTAATACTTTACTCTAATAGAAACTTTTAAGGAAATGCAATTAGCAGGTGTAAATCCAAACTCCATGACTTTTGCCAGTATCCTACCAACCTATGCTGAAACAGGAGTGTTAGAACATTAAGGTATGGGCATCCATCGAAGCATAATGGAAGGGGGATTTTTCATTGGATATTATAGTGGAATATACAAAGACAAATCAAGTCTAACTGAAGAGATTAGAGGGTGACAATTTTTTATTAATGATAGAGATATAGAAATAAAGTAATCCTTTTGGAATGATGATTGTGAGGATGAATAATAGTAGGTGTAAGTCATGAAAATATGACAGTGGTGATAGAGATTACTAGAAAGGTTCAATTTTGAATCACAGTAAGGAAAGAATGATAGACACACAGATAATGAAAGGAAGAGTTCTTAGACATAGTTGAGTCAAAGACTTTAAAATGGTTGATATGGTGATCTCAATTGAAAAGACAAAGAATAAAGGATGAAGTCATGTACTTTTCAAAGAAAAATAACAAAGCAATGTAAAGGGACCTATAGGATAGTCATACAACACATGAAAACTACTGCAAACAAGGTGAAAGGAACATGAATGTGACATTCCTCTCAAGGGTCTATCATGAAAGACATAACCTTTTATACTTCTTAATGTGACAGTTTCAAAAAGGATAGTTCTATTTAGTCACAAGACCAAGTGTTTCATGGCAGTCTTCTATAGATAGTGTGATATCCCCATCTTTAACCTAGTAACATAATAGCAACAAAATACATGTGTTCAAGGGGTGGAAGACCTTGAGCACCTCAAGATAGTTAGGAGATAGTGGAAAATTGTACGTAGAAAGTAAGAGTTCAAGTAGATAGTTTGCATATTATTTCCACAAATAGTCAATAAGCATCAAATGTATCAAGGAAAATTGTGAATTCTTTCAATAAGATAATTTTCCTATTTAGCATCAAGGAGAACATCAAAGAAATGCAATATGAGAATGTGTTATGATCAAGGATGAAAGATATCGAGTATCTCCATCAATCACTACCAACCTCACATGTTATCAAGAATGACAATCTTGTGGATAGCCACCTTATCAACATGTAAATCATGATTCTACTGTCCAATCAAGTAAACTCATAATCAGTCATGTTCATAAGATGACATATTGTGTCAATTATCATCAAGACAAAAAGAAAGAAGTATGGTGCTTAATGAAGCTGTGGATAAATTATCATAATACAACCATCACACATGAAGAGAATTCATATTAACACCATGAATTGAGTTGATCTAGACTTTTGAGTAGCGCCAACTCTCTATATTCTAAAGGTAAATAATGCAGTTAAAACTAGAAAAGAAAAATCTATTGTCTAACTTTGCAGAAAAGAAATTAAGGGTCAAAGAAATGTGGTCTCATGGAATGCTATTATTGTTGAGAAGGCCATGGAAACTTTTAAGGAAATGCAATTAGCAAGTGTAAATCCAAACTCCATGACTTTTGCCAACATCCTACTAGCCTGTGCCAAAACAGGAGTGTTAGAACATTAAGGTATGGGCATCCATCGAAGCATAATAGAAGGGGTATTTTTCCATGGATATTACAGTGGAATATACAAAGACAAATCAAGTCTAATCGAAGAGATTAGAGGGTGAAATTTTTTTATTAATGATAGAGATATAGAAATAAAGCAGTCCTATTGGAATGATAACTGTGAGGATGAATAATAGTGGGTGTAAGTCATGAAAATATGACAATGGTGATATAGATTACAAGAAAGGTTCAATTTTGAATCTTAGTAAGGAAAGAATTATAGACACATAGACAATGAAAGGAAGAGTTCTTAGAGACAGTTGATTCAAAGACTATAAAATGGTTGATATGATGATCTCAATTGAAAAGACAAAGAATAAAGGATGAAGTCAAGTACTTTTCAAAGAAAAATGACAAAGCAATGTAAAGGGACCTACAGGATAGTTATACAACACATGAAAACTACTACAGACAAGGTGAAAGGAACATGAATGTGACATTCCTCTCAAGGGTCTATCATGAAAGACATAACCTTTTATACTTCTTAATGTGACAGTTTCAAAAAGGACAGTTCTATTCAATCACAAGACCGAGTGTTTCATGACAGTCTTCTATAGATAGTGTGATGTCCCCATCTTTAACCTAGTAACATAATAGCAACAAAATACATGTGGTCAAGGGGTGGTACACCTTGAGCACCTCAAGATAGTTAGGAGATAGTAAAAAATTGTACATTGCAAGTAAGAGTTCAAGTAGATAGTTTGCATATTCTTTCCACAAATAGTCAATAAGCATCAAATATATCAAGGATAATCGTGAATTCTTTCAATAAGATAATTTTCCTATTTAGCATCAAGGAGCACATCAAAGAAATGCAATATGAGAATGTGTTATGATCGAGGATGAAAGATATTGAGTATCTCCATCAATCACTACCAACCTCACATGTTATCAAGAATGACAATCTTGTGGATAGCCACCTTATCAACATGTAAATCATGATTCTAATGTCCAATCAAGTAAACCCATAATCAGTCATGTTCATAAGATGACATATTGTGTCAATTATCATCAAGACAACAAGAAAGAAGTATGGTGCTTAATGAAGCTGTAGATAAACCATCATAATACATCCATCACACATGAAGAGAATTCATATTAATACCATGAATTGAGTTGATCTGGACTTTCAAGGAGCGCCAACTCTCTATATTCTAAAGGTAAATGATGCAGTTAAAACTAGAAAGGACAAATCTGTTGTCTAACTTTGCAGTAGAGAAATTAGGGGTCAAAGAAATGTGGTCTCATGGAATGCTATGACTGTTGAGAAGGCCATGGAAACTTTTAAGGAAATGCAATTAGTGGGTGTAAATCCAAACTCCATGACTTTTTCCAACATCCTACCAGCCTGTGCCAAAATGGGAGTGTTAGAACATTAAGGTATGGGCATCCATCAAAGCATAATGGAAGGGGGATTTTTCATTGGATATTACAGTGGAATATACAAAGACAAATCAAGTCTAATCGAAGAGATTAGAGGGTGACATTTTTTTATTAATGATAGAGATATAGAAATAAAGCAGTCCTTTTGGAATGATGACTGTGAGGATGAATAATAGTGAGTGTAAGTCATGAAAATATGACAGTGGTGATAGATATTACTAGAAAGGTTTAATTTTGAATCATAGTAAGGAAAGAATGATAGACACACAGAAAATGAAAGGAAGAGTTCTTAGACACAGTTGAGTCAAAGACTATAAAATGGTTGATATGATGATCTCAATTGAAAAGATAAAGAATAAAGGATGAAGTCGAGTACTTTTCAAAGAAAAATGAAAAAGTAATATAAAGGGACCTACAAGATAGTCATACAACACATGAAAACTACTGCAGACAAGGTGAAAGGAATAGGAATGTGACATTCCTCTCAAGGGTGTATCATGAAAGACATAACCTTTTTTACTTCTTAATGTGACAGTTTCAAAAAGGATAGTTCTATTCAGTCACAAGACCGAGTGTTTCATGACAGTCTTCTATAGATTATGTGATGTCCCCATCTTTAACCTAGTAACATAATAGCAACAAAACACATGTAATAAAGGGCTTGTAGACCTTGAGCACCTCAATATAGTTAGGAGATAGTGGTAAATTGTACATAGCAAGTAAGAGTTCAAGTAGATAGTATGCATATTCTTTCCACAAATAGTCAATAAGCATCAAATGTATCAAGGAAAATCGTGAATTTTTTCAATAAGATAATTTTCCTATTTAGCATCAAGGAGCACATCAAAGAAATGCAATATGAGAATGTGTTATGATTAAGGATGAAAGATATCAAGTATCTCCATCAATCACTACCAAGATCACATGTTATCAAGAATGACAATCTTGTGAACAGCCACCTTATCAACATGTAAATCATGATTCTACTATCCAATCAAGTAAACCCATAATCAGTCATGTTCATAAGATGACATATTATGTCAATTATCATCAAGACAACAAGAAAGAAGTATGGTGCTTAATGAAGTTGTGGATAAACCATCATAATACATCCATCACACATGAAGATAATTCATATTAACACCATGAATTGAGTTGATCTAGACTTTTGAGTAGCGCCAACTCTCTATATTCTAAAGGTAAATGATGCAGTTAAAACTAGAAAGGAAAAATTTGTTGTGTAACTTTGCAGTAGAGAAATTAGGGGTCAAAGAAATGTGGTCTCATGGAATGTTATGATTGTTGAGAAGGCCATGGAAACTTGTAAGGAAATGCAATTAGTGGGTGTAAATCCAAACTCCATGACTTTTGTCAGCATCCTGCCAGCCTGTGCCGAAACGAGAGTATTAGAACATTAAGGTATGGGCATCCATTGAAGAATAATGGAAGGGGGATTTTTCGTTGGATATTATAGTGAATATACAAAGACAAATCAAGTCTAACCAAAGAGATTAGAGGGTGATAATTTATTATTAATGATAGAGATATAGAAATAAAGCAGTCCTTTTTGAATGATGACTCTGAGGATATTAGTGGGTGTAAGTCATGAAAATATGATAGTGGTGATAGAGATTACTAGAAAGGTTCAATTTTGAATCACATTAAGGAAAGAATGATAGACACACAGCCAATGAAAGGAAGATTTCTTAGACATAGTTGAGTCAAAGACTATAAAATGGTTGATATGATGATCTCAATTGAAAATACAAAGAATAAAGGATGAAGTCATGTACTTTTAAAAGAAAAATGACAAAGCAATGTAAAAGGACCTACAGGATAGTCATACAACACATGAAAACTGTTGCAGACAAGGTGAAAGGAACATGAATGTGACATTCCTCTCAAGGGTGTATCTTGAAATACATAACCTTTTATACTTCTTAATGTGACAGTTTCAAAAAGGATAGTTCTATTCAATCACAAGACCGAGTGTTTCATGACAGTCTTCTATAGATAGTGTGATGTCCCCATCTTTAACCTAGTAACATAATAGAAACAAAACAAATGTGGTCAAGGGGTGGAAGACCTTGAGTACCTCAAGATAGTTAGGAGATAGTGGAAAATTGTACATAGCAAGTAAGAGTTCAAGTAGATAGTTTACATATTCTTTCCACAAATATTCAATAAGCATCAAATGTATCAAGGAAAATCATGAATTCTTTCAATAAGATAAGTTTCCTATTTAGCATCAAGGAGAACAACAAAGAAATGCATTATGAGAATGTGTTATGATCAAGGATGACAGATATCAAGTATCTCCATCAATCACTACCAAGCTCACATGTTATCAAGAATGAAAATCTTGTGGACAGCCACCTTATCAACATGTAAATCATGATTCTATTGTCCAATCAAGTAAACCCATTTTGGTAAGACCGAGTGTTTCAAGAAGTTTTCAAAGTTGTTATTTTGTGGCTAATTAGAAGTTTTAACTGAATCCAACTAATTCAAGGGTAGTTATTTGGTGGAGGAAGTTTTTATATATGTCTAAGTACCTTCCCAATAGAACAGGTTCCATTGTACGGCTCTGTTTTGAAGAATCAATAAAAGTTCTCTGGTTTTCTCTTATAAATTTTATTTTATTTACAGTTTGTATGATCTGTACAGATTAGAGGGAGTTGGTGAATGACTTGTGTTGGAAGCTTATCCAATTAACTTGAAAATGCAATAGGTCTAAGTTCATTTGGTGATTCCTAGCCCAAGTTGTGATCGAATCTCTCCAACCAGTCCAGAAACCCTTGTTCCGATAGGGTTTTGTACAAATGGAGGTCTAGCTCGTGACTCTACCAGAAAAATTGCATGAAACCCAATGAAAATGAAAGGTATTTGAATTCTCTCAAAGATTCCAGAAGGAGGAAACCAATGGATGAAGTTTTCTATTTTTTCAAATGAGCCCTAGACCAAATATCTCTATGTATTTGGTCCTGAATTGTAGGAGTTTGAGTGTGTAGCAATTTTTATGAAGAAAGAGACCAAGTGAATGGTGTATTTAGAGTAATTTGGTATCCTTCTAAGTGTTCATAATATTGGTTTGGATCTGTGTACCCATTTCTTAGGACTTCCTTTGAAAACCAAGCCTAATTAGGCCTGATTAGGACTGTTTACTTAGGGAGAAGTTTGGAGTGCTGGAGTAGGCCTATAACCTATCTTTTGGTGGATAGTTAGACATATCTAAATGATAAAAATCCTTCATGTTTTCTTGGTCTATCCTTTGTAAAGTTTTGAAGTTCCAAAGAAGTTTGATAGGATCCTTAAAGTGCTCTATTTGCAGGAGTTTACCCTTAAAGCCTAGAATCTATCTTTTGTGAGTCAGATCTTAAGGAGTCCTAAGAGGTATCTATAAGTTGATAAATATGATACCAATATGCATGGATAGTGATTACTAGAAAGTTCAATTTTGAATCACATTAAGGAAAGAATGATAGACACACAGACAATGAAAGGAAGAGTTCTTAGACACGGTTGAGTCAAAGACTATAAAATGGTTGATATGATGGTCTCAATTGAAAAGACAAAGAATAAAGGATGAAGTCGAGTACTTTTCAAAGAAAAATGACAAAGCAATGTAAAGGGACCTACAGGATAGTCATACAACACATGAAAACTACTGCAGACAAGGTGAAAGGAACATGAATGTGACATTCCTCTCAAGGGTGTATCACGAAAGACATGACCTTTTATACAAATTTCAGATTTTTATCATGAACAAATTTCATATTTTTTGACCAAGGAATATCAAAGGTATGCATATTTGTACCCGACTCACATGAAGTTTGACAATGGGTGTATTCTTTTTTGTCCCATTTATGACACATGCATATTTGAATCTCCTCGTGCACCTAAGACAATTGGTTTGCAAATCTATAATGCATATGAAAATAGGAATTTATGTTAAAATAACGGTGCATTATATGATAAGTATAAATATACACATACTGATGTAAGTTCAAATTCTTATGAGGTATGGACATCATATGATAAAAAGGATTAGTATGATAAGGCTCCAAGTCAAATAGCCTCATATTCTGATGACTCCCACCCCTATGATCACTTTGGTTTTGGTGGGAGACATCCTGGTTGTATCCTATGTATTCTATGTTGTTTTGACAGTCCTGTTGGAGAACACAATGAAGGGTGCACTTAACAAGCACCAGTTGTTGGTTGGGGATTCCTGATGAAGGTTGGAGATTCCCAAGTGGGTATGATTAAATAAAGTTGAAAATTTGTTGTTTGGCATCATTTTTCAAGACTGTTTGGAGTTATGGAGTCTTGGAAGTAAGTTGGTATGGGTGGGTTATGGAGTCCTAGAAGTAAGGGGTTATAGAGTCCTGGAAGTAAGGGGTTATGGAGTCCACCTTTGAATATCGAGTATTCTTTGTGGACTATGATTTTCTTTTAATCAGAACAAAGGTACAATAAATTTCAACAATTTTAAGGAATAGAAAGGTCATCAATGTGCAACATAATGGTGTAGCATGATTTTACTTCCAACGGAGTCATTTAATCATGTAAAAAATAATCTCTATTCATGGAAATGTGCACTATGTCTTTTATGCAGTCATATAAATGGATAAATATTGTGACTTTAATTGAAAATGACAGTAATAAACTTGAAGTCAAGAGTGAAGATCTTTAATGGAACAGTCACAAAATAATTAAATTAGAAATAAAAAGGAATAGCTAGATTTGAAATAGAGTCATTTGAAAGACTCATAAATGTTGAATGATCTAAAAAGATCACCATATGAGTCTCAGTTGAAAGAGAGCCAAGCTGATAGAATTGCACAAATTGTTAGTGGTTAATATTAAATAGCAATCCTACTTGCCATGATCAAGTTGTGTGCATGTTATTAACCACAAGATACTTTACGGCCTGCCCACTAAAAGTTTCTATTGAGCCCATGTAATCCCAGATACTAAAATTATCAACACAAATAGTTACAAAGTTCTTGGACTTAGTTTACATTTTTTGATGAGAAGTTAGGAATGAATTATGTTTCCAGGAGTTGTGGCCATCCTGTGCATGGTTTTTTAAGAAAGAATTATTCTATTTACCTAACTTGATATCTCTCACTGTTATATGTCTTGTTCTACACATTGTTAATCTCATTTAACTAAATTAGTTCAATAGAACCACCTCTATGAAAATTTTGTCTTTGATATGAGAACAAACTATTCTTCTGATAACTGCCTTATCAATATCAGTTTTGAATCATTTGGAAATGGGTACTATTAGTAGGGCATTTATTACATGATACATCCATAAGGATGGGAGCTTTGAGCTTGAAATGAGTCTAAGGATCTATTATATGAAAAGTGACATATATGTTGCTTACCATTTGTTTGCAAAGAAAGTATGCCATGTTCCTTTCAATACTGGTGGTAGGCACTTCTATTCAGATGGAAACTCCTCTGAGTAGGTTACTTGGAGTGCAAATGTGAAAGAAGGGTTCACTTTTTTTTAAATGGCTACCAAATGTAAACATAAAGCAGTGATGTTGATTAAGATCTTATTGTATAAGTTCTATATTTAAGATTGATGTAGATCATTGCCATCCTATTTTTAATATTTGTAATTGAACTAAAGCATTATTAAAGCATTTCCATGATAAAATTTTATTTTATATGACATCCTCTATGATTGCTAATTATTTTTTTGTGCACATCATTTTGTTTGACTGCATTTATTTTTGTAGGCCCTATTGGCGGTGTTATTTTCTAAAGGCCCTATTGACGGTGTCATTTTTCTTGCTCATTACATATAAAATATTATAAAACATGCATATGCAAACCTTTATAGAATACGTTGATAATGTTGAGAGATTTTGATTAAGATGGGTATCCAACTGAGACTTTCAAATCTATCAACAACCATGATTCTTGTATTGCATCATTCGACATATTTTCCCCAATAAATGGGCCACTTCTAATGGTATTCACACCACTTCTAATGGTGTCATGAACACCATTAGAAGTGCAGAGATTAGGATTTCAAACCCGTGACAAATGAAAACAATTCAAAATATGAATAAAAAACCAAATATACAATATATATTAATCATGTATTAAACCAGTGAAGATCAGATGAAACGCGTGTAGTAGTAGGAAAAAGGTGAAATGGGGTCAACTTACTGATGAAGAGTGGTTCTTATAGGTGGAGTCAAGGCTAGATGCATAGGTGGTGTCGACAGATACCCTCCTTTGACCCTCCTTCACCTCTACTTTGCCACGCACGAAATATAACAAAATGTCCTAAAATGATCCCTCTATTTTTATTTTTTAAAGTTATAATGGTGTTCACACCACTTCTAATGGTGGCATGAACACCATTAGAAGTGAAGAGATTAGGGTTTCAAACCTATGAATAAAAAACCAAATATACAATATATATTAATCATGTATTAAACTAGTGAAGATCAGATGAAATGCGTGCAGCAGCAGCACAAAGGTGAAATGGGGTCAACTTACTGATGAAGAGTGGTGCTTATAGGTGGAGTTGAGGCTAGATGCATAGGTAGTGTCGACATATGCCCTCCTTTAACCCTCCTTCACCTCTGCTTTCTCGTGCGTTAAATATAACAAAATGAAATAAAATGATCCCTATGTTTTTTTTAAGTTATATTGACGTGTTGGTCAGAATTATGACCTGTCATGGTTGTCATAATTACAACTAACATGGGAATGGATTAAAAAAAATCAAATTTTTCCTTCTATAAACCAACCAAGGAAAACCATTTTAATGCTTGGTCAAAAATGTGGGTCAAATGCACTACTAAATATATGGGTACAATCTTTGGCAGGGAGAATAGAGCAGGATTATTAGAGTTTTTGAACAAGGAAGAATGATTTTGCTGTGTACAATGCCATTTCCATTACTACCTCCTTGATATCATGGGTACTTCTCCCTAATAAGTCCCTCTTCAAGTTCTGGACAAATTCAAGAACAGACATCAACGCAGTGAGTCGTCCAAGAAAAAACAAATATGCCATCCACCAATTGCATTTCCCAATGATTTGTCACCCTTTCCAATAGTGTTGGTTTTCAAATTGAAATTTCATGCCAAGCTTCCAAGAAATTCTTAGGTATTACTATTTAATGGTCAGTTCCTATCAAATCAATATCGTAATCACTGGAATATTTACTAGGTACATGGATTGGTTGCATATCTTGTAGATCTATTAGTCCATTTCTATAATCTAATCTCATCTTTTCTCACTGATTTCTATAGAAGTGTCAGTATTGTTGAGCAGAGATTTCAATCCCAATGAATCTCTTTGACTTTTGGAATTGGAAAAGTACCATTACTAGCTAAAGCATTAACTCTTATGCCAGGTTTGTACTTTTTTAGGGCAGAATTCATTGTCAGTCCATTAGCCTCCAGATTATCATTACGTCTTGAGTAAAATAGGCCCCTTGTTTTTGTTGATGGTTTTCAAACAATGAGAAAACCATCCATGGAGGCAGCGTGGAGAGCACGGAGCTAAGAGCATGCCCAAGTGGGCATCCACTTTTTCGCCTTCATGTCAGATGGGTGGACTTGACTCCTACACTTGGAAAGCACCCAAATTAGCCCTCTTCACTTTGATTAACATTCATGAACTACCACTCTTTTTTTTTAATTCATTTTTCTTGTTTATTAAAAACAACAAGATGGAGCTTTTGGCCAGTCCATTTTGGGTGAGTATTTCCACTGTAAAGGCAATCTTCCTTCCCTTCTTCTTTCAAATGCATAATAATGAATTAGTCCTCTTTCAATATATATTTAATAGAAAATGACTCTCTATCAACATAATAAGTACCCCTTTAAATATTATTTAAAGAATAGTCATACATTATGCATAAGATATTTTATAAAGTTAAAATAGTTTAATTAGGATCAACTATTCTATTACATTTAATAAATCTATCAACCAACACACCATACAATATATCTCAAACTGCCATTTAAAAACAAACATATATTCATCTTTAGATGTGTTCTAATGGAAATGAACTAAGAAAAGATTGTTCACAATTTATCTTAAAGATAATCAAAGATTGTTATCTTGAAATTATCCTATATACTCAATCAAAGTCATTAGTACAACCCAATGACATAGCCATGCAACACTAAATTACTCACATTCAACATATCATTGAAACTATCAAATATAGTATAGGTTCAATAGTAAAGTAATCCATACAAAAGATGCCAAGCTATAATTCATCATAATTATTGGTTAAAAATTGTAGATATAATTGTAGAAACGTTAAAGGAGATTGCACCATAAATAAATTTATCCAAAGAAAAAGTTCATTAGTTTCATCATTAGAATTATTGTATTATTCGAAATTAACAAGCACATATTCAAATAAGTCAATGTATTATATAGCGATAATAAAATTACCAATGGTTAGATTGATAGACATGTAATAAGGTTGAAGTACTTACCTTCTCATCATGAGGCTTGTTTTGCACCACTCACTTCTTCAAATTCTAAGATCATATCCCTCAGGAAACCTCAAAATATACGGTATAGGTGTTGTTCTATAGGTGGAGCCTCACAAACATTATGCTACTTATTATGGTTGGCCATGACACCACCATTGTGACAGTACCACCATCGTTGAAACTCTCAGACTTAACCCATATAGCCTGCTTAAGCTCTCTCGTTTAACTTACATAAAGTGTAGTCTTGAAGGCAACATAAAGTTGAGTGAGCTCAAGGCAAGTAGTTCTTTCGCTAAGATGATTTTCTCTCTCATTTTGTGATTAATATACTTTGTACGACACAATTTAGAATACTATAAATAAACTACATATTTACTAAAAAAGCAACCATCAAAGACTCCATCGCCATTTGACTCTGAAGACATACGTGGAGGAGAGCATGTTGAGTGCAAGTATGAAGGAAAACTAACACCAAGGCTTGGAATTTGATGGTCACCCCTACTTGTCATATGATTTTTAATGACGATTTAGTCATATTAATGCCTTTCATTTTACGTTTTATAAAAAATATTGATTATCAAAACAAAAATTATTTACAAATAATTTATATTAAAATATTTAAAATTAAAAAGATTCTAAATTAATATAATATATAGTAAATTATATGGAAACCTTTATTTGTTGTAAAAAGAAAAGAAAATTAGAAAATAATAATAGATTAATAATACGTGCAAAAATCTCAAATTAACTAAACACGGCTTCTAAGTTCATATGCTTTATTTTAAAATAATTCTCAATTAATATAAATATATAATAAACAATATAGAAACATTACATTACATATTAATATAAAAAATTAGTAATATATGCAAAAATCTCAAATCTACTAAACAAATTTCTAAATCGTGATCACAAGTTTCTAAATTCATATTGAAATATTTTGAAATTTAGAAACATTCATATCTATCATTTTAAAATATATAAATAAATTTATATTTTATCATAAATATGTTAAAATAGTATATATTTATATTACAAAGTAAAATACTATTTTATCTATAATAATTTTTTACTGTTTATTAAAAAGTTAAAGTGTCATATTTATGTTTTTATAAAAATATAGCACGTTAATCCATATTAGCAAAAACATGGTGATTTTTTTATAATTTGTTGTCATTTTTTACCAGAAAATATGCAAATCATGAAGAACGAATGGTGAAAATTTCATGAAAATTTGTTGTGTTTTCCATTTTTTGAAATTTGGTCAACCATGCATTTTGTAGGGAGCTTAGTTGCGTCCATAATATGTATCATCTTTTTTTTTATTATTTTATTTGTTATTTTATTTTGTATTTTGAATAAAATTTTAACTTATATAACATAATTTAAATTATTAAAAACAAATAAATAGTTTTATTTATCATAATATGTGTGTCTTTTTTATTTATATTATGTTTATTTTTTGGCAAAAGTGAACAAGCCACTGAATATAATATATATTAAAAAACTGATTCAAAAACTCAACTGAGAAAGAATCAGTAAGAAAACCCGATATCATCGCTTATTACAAAAATTGATACATCAATGTTTTACATACAAAGTATGATTCGAGGGCAAAAAATACAGCCTATCTGCATTATGGAGTATACACAACCTCCAATTATATCAAAATTCCATATAACTATGCATACAACATCAAAATTCAAAAATTATGTATTGTATGTGTACAGTCAGCTTCACTCACTCCTTCATCTCAGCACACTCTATAATCACATGAGAACCCTGGATCTTTGGTGACCCCTAGGAGCTCCAACATGTGTGGAGTTTGGTAGGTGCAACATGACCCCAACCACAACCAAGCTCAAGCTGTGTAGGTGAACTCCAACCCAACCCGACACCCGAGCTCCAATCTATGTGACGCTCGACAGGAGCAACAGTATCCCAGCCACACCCTTGATCAATTTGGGTAGATGGAGACCACCCCGACTCAGCAGCAACAACTATGTCAAGTCGATGAGGTGAATCAAAGACTCCTTGTTCTCGGTCCAATTGTGGATTTTGTAGAGAAGATGATTTTGAGGGTGACCTTTTATCCTCCCAAGCATGCCATTCCTCATGGGAAGCAGACACATTCCAATTTGTTGACATTTGAGGAGGCCACATTATATTTGGTTTATTTGGCAACCCCAATAAATCCAGCAGGGCATGTCATGTTTTCTTTACTCTTTCTTCCAGTTGAAACCCAAGAGCACGAGCCATTACTTGTAGTGAAAATTTCAGATACCTAGGGCTCTGTTTGTCTAAGTATTTTTTAATCGAATCATATGTAACCAAGTACTCATGTTTGTGCAATAGTTAAAATCTCAAAAATAAGCCCCCCACTAAAGCTTGTCCTGCCCAGAGATCATAGTGTTGCATAGCTATATTAAGCTTGTTGTCAGCACAAAAATGACTCCTAATAACCTTGGAAGCTAAAATCTCAAGCAATTGAGTAGATTGTAGCAAGTCCATATCATTAGATAAGAAAATTGAAACCATGTTCGAAGGGTATACAAATTGCTTTGAGGACGGTGTGATATTTTCTTCCCCAATTACCTATTTAACTACCTGATGAATGGAGGGAGAATGGACAATGAACATCTCATCTAGCACAATGTCATCCAACTACAAAGGCAAAACATTTTCTTCCACCTTTAGTTGAATCCAAATGCGGTAATTTTTGGGCAGAATGTCCCTATGAAACTTGGAGCATGTCTCACACTTAACACAAATGTCCACAAAGGTCGACATCTTCAGGCATGATACCACATTGTGTGATGGGAAAGCTATCATATAGAAAGAAAATTTACTTGGAGGATTGTGAATTAATATGTTAACTTGTGTGAAATCTTTGTAAATAAATGTTAATTTAGATCTGCACCAAATGGACAGTTTTACACATGTAACCTAAGATATGCCATGTGAAGCAATTACATCGTATGTCCCACTTGACACACCTAGGCATGCGAAGGACTCCACATGTCCCTATGGCTACTGAGTGAAGATAATGATGCCCTTTGAGTAGGGTCAATGATGGCCACTAGGAAGGGAGTTGTACTTGTAGAATAGATTTTAATATATGCCACTACAATCTTGACACGGCTAGAGTGAAATCAAGTATTCAATAATGACATACCTCTTTATCTACAACAATCATATTTTGAAGATCATCATACTGTGAAATGAAGTGGATTGGATTTAATGTTGATGTCACTACCCCATCATAGCCCAAGTTTGACATGAGGTCAACAACTTTATTCCCTTCCCAAAGTGTGTGCGACAGACACACATCCTAACATTGATCTAATAATCTCCAAATTTTAATTAGAATATAATTAAGTTTCCATGAATGTGTCTTTCTTTTGTTGCAGGCATTGATGATGACCAGAGAGTCTCCTTGGATGTGCAAGCAGTGGTATTCACCCTTTTTGGCAAGTATTAGTCCAGCAAATAAAGTGTGTGCTTTTACAATATTATTAGTACCATCAGGAAGGGGAGAAGTTGTAAATGCTAGAACATTACCCTAGCAATCTCGAATACATTCCCCCATACCTGAATTGCCTGGATTTCCTCTTGAATCCCCATTGAAATTGAGCTTCACAGTGCCCGATGTTGGAGGATGCCAATGCAATTCATCCCGATCAACTGTAGCTGAATCTTTCTTGACTGATCCCCATCATATTGGGATAAGTAATGTTTTCCATTCACGAAGGACCCTACCATCCCAAGGGGTAATGACTGGGTTGAAATTGCATCTTCTCAGGCTTGCATTAGTCACTTCTGATAATGACCTTTCAATGCCTTCTAAAACCATATCAATAGAGGATAATTCTTTCCTGAATATGTGTTTATTTCTTTCCCACCAAATGGCCCATACCACTAATGTTGGAGTGCACTTCCATATTTTAGTGAATGGAGAATTCGAATAGAGAACCGACCATGCTTGGAAAATATCCCATATGTTATTCAGAAGAGGAGCACTATAGTTTAATTTTCTAAGAACAAATAACCAACATTGTTGTACAAAAGAGAAATTCATGAGTAGATGATCCACTGTTTCATTGCATGCATCATATAGTAAGCATTTAAATGGTAGAGAAATACATAATCTCTCCTATCTTTCACTTATCAGAATCCTATGTTTTATTACAAGTCATGCAAAACAACTAGCTTTTGGTAGGACAATATGGTTCTTGTAGAAAGAGCATGCCCGAGATGGAGATTCATTTGAACCTATTTGTTGTCATATTCGATATACCTCCTTAATTGAATATTTTCCATCCTTGGTTGGGGTCTAGATTAATTTATCCTCTCTTCTCAAGAGGAGGACTTTCTTACTTGATAAAATGCCTCATAGAGATCCCTTTCCTAGTGAGTCAATGGTAATTCAACTGGGTCCTTCCAAATGACTTTCCCTTAATATAGGCAAATTGTTGATATATAATGAATTAAATGAATCCCCCATAAATTTTTTGATGATGTTATGATAGCATTTGTATTTTGCAGTAGGTTTAAAGGTGGTTGACCATTCCATGAATCTCTCCAAAACTTAACCTTAACCCCATTGTTTACCTCCCAAGTCACATACTTGAGGACAATGTCTCTTGAGGATACCATGAAATCTCATATGGCTGACCCTTTGGGTGGATCAAGAATTAAAAATACTCTTGAGGGATCCTTATTGTCCAAGTACTTTTTCTGCATAATTTGGTACCACATGGTCTGTGGTTTGTTGTACATTTTCCAAACTAACTTGCCACCAAAAGCTCCATTTCTTTTTGTTAAATCATGCACACCATCCCCTCCTACTATTGGAATATGTGTCATATCTTAAAGTGAAATAAGAGGAATTTTCCTCTCCTCATTCATATTTCTCGCCCAAAGGAAACCTCTAATCAATTTTTGAATTTGTAGAAGGATTGAAGGGGGAGCCTTAAGAACAACAAGATAATAGTTTGGGATGGCAGAGAGCACTAATTTAATGAGGACTCTTCCTGAGAGTGAAAGCCACCTAGCTTTCTAAGCCACAACTCTTCTCTTGATATGTTCAAGGACTGAAGACCAATAACTTGTTTTATTTGACCCCATAAAAAGGGTATACCAAGGTATATGGATGGCAAGAAATCCATTGAGAATCCCAAAATCTGAACTATTCTATCAGATATAACTTTATTAGTGTTGAATAGATAAATCTTTGATTTTTGTGCATTGATTTTTTGCCCTGAGACATCAGAGTATAACTGTAGTGTATGCTTGATTTGTCTAGCCTCTATAACTTGTGAAAGACCAAATAACAAAGTGTCATCAGTAAATAAAGAGTGAGTGATGGATAAATTTGTGCCATTACTATGTGCTCCCTACCACTTAACTAACAAATTCTATTTTTTAATAGTTATGTTGAATGCTTCAGCCATGATGATGAATAGTACTGGAGATAGGGGATCTCCTTGTCTCACTCCTTATGTAGAAGAGAAGAAGCACATTTATTTTCCATTAACAATTACAGAGAAACAAGCTCGTGAGATACATGCTTTTATCCATTTGCACCAACCCTTTGAAAATCCTATTTTATGTAACACCTAGAATAAAAATGTCCAACATACTCTGTCATAAGATTTCATCATATCCAATTTAATCACAAAATTAGAAGATTGATTAGTGTTAATGGAAAGAAGAACCTCGTGAGCCACTAGTGCCCCCTCCATGGTTTCTCGATCTGGGACAAATCTACCTTGCTCAAGTGAGATAATGTTAGAAATAAGAAGTTGCATCTACAAATAAATAGCTTTGGTGATAATCTTGTATGTTAAGTTGCATATGGATATTGGCCAAAAGTCAGCAAAGGTCTTTGGGTCCTTTACTTTTGGGATGATAATAATATTAGTAGTGTTGAAGTACTTAAGCATATTTTTATTTTTCCTTGACTCCTCGATAGCTGCTAGTAAGTCTCATCCAATGAAATCCCAACAACTTTGGAAGAAAAGAGCAGTAAATCCATTCGAACCGAGAGCTTTATCTGGGGGAAAGGAAAAAACTACTTTACAAATTTCTTGAACAAAAAAAGGGGCCATAAGCATATCATTCTCTTGTGGTGACACCATTGTTGGAATAGATTCCATAATCTCATGCACTTGTGATTCCAAGGGTGATGGAGATGTGGCTAGTGCAAGTAGACTCTTAAAAAAATTGACCCCTTCCTCTCGAATTTGTTGTGCATTTGTGATGATATTTCCTGTATCTGCTTCCTTAATTTCAAAAATTATCTTGGCTGCTCTCTTCTGTTTAGCTAAAGCATGAAAATATTTTGTATTTTTATCCCCTTCTTGTAACCACAATTCCCTATATTTTTGTCTCCAATATTCCTCTTCTCTACTACACAGCTCTTCCCATTCTTATTGAAGGGTTTTTTGTTTGTAGTAGGTCTCATTGTTCATGTCGTTTTGAATTATCTGGTTGTACACTTCATCCAATTGCAGCTTAACCTCCTCTTTTTCTTTAAATACATTCTTAAAGACTTGTTTGTTCCACTTTTTGATAAGCTCTTTGATATGCTTCATTTTCACAGAAAATTGATGCATCTTAGAGCCATTTACATGAGGAGAGTTGATCCACCATTGCCTTAATAAGTGGAGAAAGTGAGGGTGGTGAAGCCACATTTTTTAAAATTTAAAAGATGTGTGATATTGGTTTTTATCAACATTTTCTATCTGAGTGATGTTAAGTGGAATTGGAAAATACTCAGACCCTAACAGAGATAACATCTCTGATTGAATATGCAAATTGTGGAGCTTCCATTCTTGTGATAGAAGAAATTTATCCAATCAAATAGCTATTTGTGAAAACCCTACTCTCTTATTTGTCCATGTAAATGAACCTTGAATAGGATGGATATCCATGAGGTTATTGTTATCGACAAAGTAGGAGAAGTCTTGGATGGTTTTGGTAGGTGGGCTAATACCCCCTATTTTCTCTGACTAATAAAGGATTACATTAAAGTCACCCCCTAAGATGACATTGTGAGCATCTTGAAGCTGAATTAGATGAGTGAGGGTGTCACATACCCTAAGTTTATCTTGAGTTGAGATGGGGCCATAAACATTAATCAATATGAAGTGTCAAATTTTGTCATTTTCAACATCTGCCAATTATTGTTATGTTGAATAAGCTGCCCCTGAATTGTTTGAGAATTCCAAAGGATGACCAACACTCCTGAGGCTCCTATCCCTGATGACTGGAAAGAAGCCCACTTTGGCCATTTATACATTGTCTTTTCATAAGTTTCTTGAGAGAGTTTAGTTTCATATAACATGATAATGTTTGCCTTCATAGAATCAATGGCTTGTTTGATCATATATCTCTTGTCAAAGGCATTAATGCCTCTGACATTCCATGAGTTTATCTTCATTGCTACCAAGGAGAACCTTTTGTTCTCCTTTTCACTCTATTTGTAATAACAAAACTATCATCCAAAGTAGACTGAATTCTAGCTACTATTTCAAACTTGGTGTGTGTGAGTGATTTACACCTTCATGAAATTACAAGATTAACTAAGAACAACAAGAATTAGAGCAAAATAATCTAACAAATGCACAATTAATCTATCAACATCTCATGGATCTCTAAAATAAAGTGGTAAATGAGGCTCTCAGCTATGATCCTCACTAGTGACACTCTAAAGATGAGAATTAAGCTGTATGATATGCAAATTTAGATCTATTCTATCAAATTCTAGCTCTATTTGATGAACAATCTACTATGATCAAAGCAATTTAAGCTAATTAGCAATGACAAATGATAAGTGAGTGATATGGATGCAAATTGACAGAGCTTTGCTGCAATTCAAAGATATGGAGTGGATGAATAATGCCTCAAAATGCCTTCTATTTATAAGATTTTCCCAAGGGTAGGGGGTAGAGTGAGATAACCATGGTTATGCTTGGGTAAGGTCAATTGGCTTTGCTTTGTCCCTAAATTGGGGGACAAACATTTAAATGGTTTCAAAAGGCTGGACCATTTCAACAAAAGTGAGTGATTTGTGTCCATTTTGTCTCCTTTTTCCTTTGTTGAGAGAATTTATGATTTATTAATTAATTAAAGTAATTAAATTTAGCCATGAAGGGTAAGAGGTTCATTTTGATTTTTCATTTCAACAACTATGTCATTAATTGAATTTAATCAATTTCTTAGTGTTTTTCCCCTTTTCAAGCCTTATTTAATCATTTAATCATTTAATTGAATTTTCCTTTGATTTGAATTGCCTCTGTTCCATTTATGCTATTTTTAGTGCTATTTTGATGACTTGATTGCACCTTTTTGATTTAATTAAGCCTTTGCCAATTTTCTGTATCTACAAATGCCCCTCTTTGAGTCGATGTGCGAAGAACACCGATTCAAAGATTCCCTTAGTAGGATGATCTGATTCAGGTCCTGGTTCTGATATGCCTCTGATCGTTTTGATTGAAGTACTTCCTGATGATGATGATGTGCCTCTGATATGATATGGGTCCTGGTTTCACTGATAAAGGTCCTGGGTTGATTGATTGCTGATATGTTGATAGATTTGATATGATGACAGATTTGATATGATGACTGATATACAATTGATTTGCCTCCTGATATGATACTTGATATGATATGATACTGATATGATATGATATGCCCCACTGATAAATGTTTTTGATGTGATGCCCATTTGATACTCTGATGCCCCCTCAGAAATAAAACATATTGATTCCTTGATTTGAAAGATTTTTAAGTAGTTGGAATATGTTTTGATTTCTGATACCGTTTGAAAGAAATAATCAAGTTTGATTCATGCCCCGATTAATGAAAATGTCCTATAATAGGTTCAAAGTGTATTTTTAAGTGTTTATGAGGACCAATTTCACCTTAAATAGGGTAAAACCCCTCATTTTACTATTCATTTGCACCGTTCCTTCTTGAGATTTGAGCTCTGATTTTAGCCTTTTTTGAGACGATGGTGGTCCCACATCGCGAGCATCGGTTTGAGAGAGCGCGCCGGTTCAGTCGGAGAGCGACCGATGGTCCTCCGGTATGTCATTCAAATTTTCCTCATGTCTTTAAAGTTGCATTTATGACCTTATTTAATGCTTTTAAAAATTTTAATTCTGCGTTCGTGAAAAGAAATGTCGCCTCCGTGCATTTTAATATCGCATGAAAATTTAAAATGTCGCCTTCAGTAAATTTGATGTCGCCTCCCTTAGGTATTCTCACGCATTTAGAAAATCTTGTATCACCTAAGGATAATTTAATGTCGCTTAGGGTTTAATCATTTTAATCAGGTGTCGCGTGATAATAAGATGTCGCCTACGGAAAATCTTATACCGCCTCCGTGAAATTAAGTCACACGGATGAATAAAATCACGCGTATGAATAAAGAAATGTCGCCTCTGGTAAAAGAAATGACGCCAGAAAGAAAAGTTGCGTAAGTAAAAAAAAAATTGTTTATTTGAAACTTTTCTAGGACGTCTGATTGCTCGATTGCGTCAACTTGATTGATATCGATCACGTCAATGAATTCAATCGAATGATTAGTTAGGGTATTCCCTTTGTTTGATTTCAACAATGAATTAGGACATAGGTAACTATAATATCAAAGAATAAGGTTAATCAATCTTCATCACGAATGATAGGTCATGGATCTAAACGTCCATTCATTTTATGCTCAAATGCTTAGAGACATAAAACTAGGATCGTCCTTCCTCAATGCTTAGAGTTAGGATTGGTAAGTCTGATAGGTATATTTAAATTGATGACTATGATTGATTGTTTGATTTCCTGATAGTAAGTTACTCATGTGATTCCCTTGTTTTGATTAAACAGGAGGATGTCCCTGTGCTATACCTTCAGACTGTACCACACTGGGTGATGGAGCTTAGGACACAGTTGACTGACGCCGAGAGGCGAGTGATTAGGCGCTCCGGTTTACTATGCGTACTAGAGCTTCCTCAGTTCCAGATGAATCGAGGTTTGATTACCGCTGTCGCAGAGCGTTGGCACTCTGAGACAAACACATTTTGGCTACCACAGGGCGAGATGACTATTACACCTGAGGATGTTTACAGATTGCTACGGATCCTGACTCATGGAGAGATAGTATATTATGATGCAGTCTATGATGGGACATATTGTCGACGAGTATTTGGAGATCCGTCTATTGGTGATGATTGTATCTTATGGCCTCAGTTTGCCTCATTTCCTGTTTTACCAGCATTATTAGGTGCTATCATTGGTGGTGTTTTATTACCTGATCGGCGAGGTCGCGGATTTTCAGTGGGATGGGGCAGGATTATCGAAGATTTGCTACATCATCCTCGACGCTTTGACTGGGGATCATGTGTGCTGGCACAGCTTTATCACGATCTTCATGAGGTGGTTTACAGGAGATCAGCCTCATTATCTGCTGGGATTCATATTTTACAGTTGTGGATATGGGAGCACTTACCAGTCATTCATCCTATATTAGATCGAGATCATCCTCCAGGATATCCTTTTGCATGGCAGTATACTGGTATGGTGACACAACATCACTTGGGTCACTTGGAGTATTGGTGACGGCAGATTGATGACATGGATGAGGTCTATTGGAGACCATATGTTGAGGTCGAGGATTGGAGAGAGGATAGCTTGGAGTTACCATATATGTTTGCTCCTCGATGGATGATCGGCAGGATCGACTCTGTTCTTGAGAGATTCTTGGCAGGGAGAGTACTACGACAGTTTGGGCGGATTCAGCCTATGCCTCAGGGATCTATAGTATATGCTCGTTCTAGTGCAGAGCGTGCTACTTGGGGTCACATGCCTTCATATGATGACGCTATAGAGCAGATATCATTACTGGGTTATATGGATTGGGACATGAGGTTACACATCAGAGATGCCGGAGTCACACAGGAGTATCTAGCTTGGTTGATGGAGCATCCGATGCCTCGATTTACAGACCCTGCAGAGCCAGTGCCTGGGTGAGATGATGATGGTGATGATGTTGGTGGTGGGAGGAGATGCAAAGGTAGACCCCGAGGTAGGGCAGTGATTAGGCTCAGAGGATGAGTGAGAGATGCACAAGTACAGGCACCACCTCCTCCTCCTCGTCCTGCAGTAGCACAGAGACAGAGGATAGATCGTCAGGATCATGTGAGGGCTACTAGACAGGATCCAGGTATAGGACAGGATACGGGAGCAGGATTACAGCAGGCTACCGTGGATGGTCAGGATACAGGTGCACAGCAGATGCCAGCAGCTTTTTCCCGTGATCGGGGAAAAGCTCCTATAGATACAAGTGATCCTCAGAGTACCTATGAGGTTGGAGAGAGTTCTAGTACTACCCAGCTACGAGCAGATGTGGGAGCATTACGGACAGAGGTGTCATAGATGTCATCTATGATTCAGCAGTTGGTATCAGGTTTGGCTCCCTTGGTTCCTCTCCTTGTTGCTATGGTTGGTCAGACACCTCCTCAGCAGCCTCCATCACAGCCTCCTCCACAGCCTCCCCCAGGACCTCCTCCCAGTGGTGACGAGCGTTGAGCTATGAGTGCTCTTATTGATCATTTATGTACTGATACTGAGATACTTGATATTGTACCATAGTCTTGTGACCTTGGTGTCACCTTTCCAGTTGTATTTTGACACTTATTTGACATTGATGCCCCTGTTGATGGGCGATTATAGAGTTAATTTTTATGACATCATTGTTATACGTGATATATTGAGTTATGAGTAGACGTGTGATATGAGGACATTTATGATCTTTCCTGCTTTTACTTGATGATGTATGAGATTTCCTTTAGATGCTGCTATATGTGTTTATCTAATGCATTTGTTTTTGGATGGATATTGGCTATGGATGCAATGTATCTTATGTATGATATAGATAGATGGATGCATTTCTTCTTCATGTATGGATGCAGTTTTGATATGTTATTTCTCATGTATGCAATCTGTATGTATACATATGTAAATGATTATTTCCTTCTTTTCTTTGATAATATCTATGTAATGATTAATGATATGGAATGAATGCAAAAAGTATAATCTCATATATTTTTTTTATTTTATTTTTTTTTGTAGAAAAGATGATGTTGAAATGATGTTGTCCTTGTTGATTTAACCCTGTTAATGATGTCATGTACCCCCTTTTTGATGCGAAAATAAAACCCTTGGGAAAAATGCACATGCAATTAATCTAATCATGAGAATGCATTTAACCTTTTTATGAATGCAGCTAAGTGTCACTAGCTTTTAGCAAATAAATGCCTTGAGGATATATTTTCATCATTGAGCACTTGGGACCGGAAAGTCGATACAATCACCACTGCCCACTGACATGATGATATGAATATCACTTTTTATTTACTGCTCATATGGTAACCTCTGTTTTGCTTTCCCATCGGTCTCATCGATACGACTATCACTGATTTCAAAAAAAAAAATCATGAGAGCACGAATACCGATTTTGTCGGATTCTATGTTGCAAGTGGATTTTGTCATTTAGATATGAAGAATCTAAATATCCAAGGTATCCGGTTGCGTAAACAAACAAAGGTTAACTCATTGTTTTATAAGATAATCCTCGATGGTTCTTTGATGACCATGTCTTTAGATGAATTCTCATAAGACAATGAATTTTCCTCCAAACAGTCACTTCATAGTCAAGAAAAATATCATGTCTCCATCATTGCCAATCTAGTCGAAACATCATTGATGAGCTAAAAAGACTTGATACAAATTGAATGAATGTAAGTAAACAGATTTTTAACCAACTTTTCCAAAGAATCTATCTAAGTGTTTTGCATTGTTTTCTGATCTTCAACAAAATATATTTCCAAGTGTTTGATCATGACATGATTTTTGATTTTTAATCCTGAATAATAAGTCAATTTAGGCTTCAAGGATTTTGTTGTGGTAGTCAACTTCTTCGTTATCAATCAAAGGTTTACAAAAATCTGATCTCTCTTCTGAAAATGTTAATCCCTTTCTGCTTGTGACTGAATGTTGTTCATATGAATCCTTTTTTGAGGTACCCACTTTCCAATCCATCTATGCTGCCCCCAAGTATTTGATGTATCAATTTTGACAACTTTAGGCAATGCAAAGGATGGTGCTACAAACTGTTATTATGACTATGTACAAATGACGGATGCAATGAAGGTTTAGACAAATGGGATGATGAGATGCATTATATACACATGTGGCTAGGAAGGAAATGACTTAAGGGAACCAAAAGTGCTTGTTACCAAGTTTTCACTTTTGGGTATTCTCTTTTTTTTGCTACCGAGGTGCCTATTTGCTAGGTTTTCACCAAGACACTTTTTCTCTTTTTTCATTTTTTTTAATTTTTTTTTATTTTTTTTTTCATTATCACCTTGGTGCCTATTTGCTAGGTTTTCACCAAGAGATAGTTTTTCAAATGTTTTTGCTTTCTTCAAGCTCAATTTTTCACTATTTTTTTGATCTTTCTACTTTTCCAATGTTTTTGAATTTGCCATTTTCAAATGTTTTTGGTATTTTCAAGATCCCTTTTCAATTATGTACAATAATTATGATGCTCTCTCATCTGATACTCTTTATACTCTTTCATCTGTTTTAGGTGTAGAATCTCTTCAAATGAATGCTATTTATGGGTTCTTGTAATTCTTCACCATTACAATCTGATAACTTATATGTTCCAGTTCCAAAGGATGACACTATCACAAATGGGCCTATCCAATTAGCTTCCCACTTTCCTTTCTTTTCCCTTTCAACTTGATTTTTGGGATTTTCTCTTAGTACCAAGTCTCCTACTTGAAAAGTTCTTGGTTTGATGTGTTTGTTGTAATTGTGTGCAATCCTGTTTTGATAAACTTTTAAATGCTCATAAGCTTGAGTCTGATGTTCCTCTAACAATTCCAATTGTTGTAGTCTGGCAATCCTATAATCCTCATCAGTGATCAATCCTCTTAATGAAACTCGTAGAGATGGAATTTCAACTTCTAATGGTAGAACTGCTTCGGTTCCATAGACTAAAGAGAATGGGGTGGCTCCTGTAGGTGTTCTGATACTAGTTCTGTAAGCCCATAGTGCGGGATTTATTTGCACGTGCCAATCTCTTCCTGATTTGTTAACTGATCTTTTTAATATTTTGAGGATATTTTTGTTTGTTGCTTCAGCTTGTCCATTGCCTTGTGGATAATAGATGGATGATGAATGATGTGTAATGTGAAATGTCATGCAAAGTTCATCAATATCCTGATTTTTAAATTGTTTCCCATTATCCGTGATAATGGCATGTGGAATACCATAGCGGCAAATTATGTGGTTCAAAATGAACATTGAAATTTGTTTGCCGGTTGCTATTGTTAATGGAACTACTTCCACCCATTTGGTGAAGTATTCTGTTGCTGTGATGATATACTTGTGTCCGTTTGAAGATGGAGGATATATGATTCCAATCAAGTCAAAACCTCATTGATAAAAAGGCCATGGTGTAATGAATGGGTGTAATTCTTGAGCCGGTGCATGTATCATATTACCATGATATTGACATTTGCTACATGTCTTCACAAATTGACAAGCATCCTTTTCTAATGTTGTCCAAAAGTACCCTAGACGAAGGATTTTCTTAGCTAGATTAAAACCGCTTGAGTGTGACCCGCAAATGCCTTCGTGGACCTCGCGTAAAGCTAACTTAGACTCTTCTTCCTCTAGACATCTAAGTAACGTCCCATCAAGACCCTTACGATACAATGTGTCTGAAAGGATTAGGTAACGGGCGGCTTGGCGTATGAAGTTACGTTTTTGGGCACGAGTTTGGTCTATGGGGAGTACTTGGTCTTTAAGGTAAGTATAGATGGGTCCATACCAAGGAGAGTCATGTCCATGTAAAAGAGCAACAATTTGGGTGTCAGGAAGGTTAAATGCCGGTTTTACCAACTCTTCCACCAAGAACTCATACTTCTCATTTTGATCTGGTTTTTGTAACAATGAAGCCAAGGTAGCCATGGCATCTGCTGCTCTATTCTTTTCTCTTGGAATCTGTTCAAATGTGATCAAAGCAAAGTACTTCTTCCATCCATCAATCAAGGTTTTATATTTCATCAATGTTATGTCCTTGGTATTGTATTCATTATTAACCTGATTGATTATGAGTTGGGAATCTCCATACACTTGTAATTCTGCAATACTCCATTCTAAAGCCATTTTGATGCCAATGACTAATGCCTCATATTCCGCTATGTTATTGGTGCATGGAAATAAGAGTTTATAAGACTTTGGAATGGTGTATCCTTGAGGAGTAACCAATAATATACCTGCTCCAGAACCTCCTTGTGTGTAAGATCCATCAAAATATAATTTCCATGTCTTTGCTTCTATGTTGACAATTTCTGCATCTAGAAATTCAATTTGCATGGTTTGTGTAGACTCCATTGGGTTATCTGCTAAGTGATCTGCTATCACTTGTCCTTTAATTGCTCTTCTATCAACATATTCAATGTCAAATTCACTTAAGATCATGACCCATTTTGCTATTCTTCCTGTTAAGGCAGTTTTACTTAGCAAGTATTTGAGAGGATCAATCTTGGCAATTAATTTGATCTTATGCATCAACATATAATGTCTTAGTTTTTGAGATGCAAAAACCACTGCTAGACATGCTCTTTCCATGAATGAATAATTAAGTTCATATTTTATTAAGGTTCTACTAAGATAGTAGATTGCCCTTTCTTTTCCTTGCTCATCTTCTTGTGCCAACAATATGCCTAGAGACCTTTTTGTGGCTGATATGTATAACAACAGTTCTTTACCTTTGATAGGTGACATAAGAATAGGTGGGTTTATCAAATAAGTCTTCAAAGTAGCAAAGGCCTTATCACATTCTTCATCCCACATAAATGTAGTGTCCTTGTGTAACAATCTGGTGAAGGAGTGACACTTTTCTGCTAATTGAGAGATAAATCTCCTTATTGATTGAATCTTTCCTTGTAGTGACCTCATTTGGCTAATATTTCTTGGAATCTCCATTTCTAGAATTGCTTGCACTTTTTCAGGATCAACTTCAATGCCTTTTGCTGACACTATATAACCCAATAACTTGCCGGATTGGACACCAAAGGCACACTTCTTTGGGTTTAGTCTAACTTTGAATTGTTCTAACCGAATGAATATTTTTCTTAGGATTTGTAAATGCTCTTCTCTATTGTGGGATTTTGCTAGAATGTCATCCACATAATCTTCTAAAAAAGTATGCATCATGTCATGGAAAATAGTTGTCATGGCCCTTTGATATGTAGCTCCAGCATTTTTTAAACCGAAGGGCATGACATTCCAACAAAAAGTACCCCAAGGGCAAGTAATTGATGTCTTTTCTTGGTCTTCGGGAGCAATCTTGATTTGGTTGTAGCCACTAAATCCATCCATTAATGAGTACATTGCGTGACCTGCTGTCAAATCCACTATGGTATCAATGCTTGGCAATGGGAAGTCATCTTTGGGGCATGTAAGGTTTAAATCTCTGAAATCCGTACACACACGGATAGATTTATCATGCTTAGTAACTGGCACAATGTTAGAGATCCAATCAGCATATGCTATTGTTCTTATGAATCCCACCTTTAATAATTTTTCCAATTCTGCCTTGACTAGAAGAGCCACATGTGGGTGCATTTTCCTTAGTTTTTGCTTCACAGGTTTAACTCCGGGTCTAACATTCAGATGATGCATTATGAAATCAGGATCTAATCCAGGCATATCGGCATATGACCATGCAAAATTTACTTGTTGTTCTTGGAAGAATTTGATAAAGTCCTCTCTTTCAAGAGATGTAAGTGATGCAGCCAAGTGTACAACCTTTGGCTCTAGTTCCGTGCCAATGTTAACTTTTTCTGTTGGTTCTATAAGAATAGATGACTGTTCTTCTTCATGTTCAGGCAAAGTGTCCAATCTCTCTTCTAATGGTGCCACAGTTGGGTTTTCACCAAAAGAAACATCTTTTATTTTCATTGTTTTTGGTTCTAATGGTGCCACAGTTGGGTTTTCACCAATAGAACTTTTCATTTTTATTTTATTTTTCATTTTTTCTTTTTTTTGACTAAGAGATTGGACCCTTGCTGTTGTCATCATGTCCATATTGAGTTCATTGGTGAAAGAGGGTTCAACCGCATTGAGGTATTGGTTTGTTGCTTGGTCATTTGGGAAGTAAAGTAAGTCATGTGGTTCAGTTTGATCCCAATCAATGAGGTCTGGATGTATCAACATTAAGGAATTATTGGGTAAGGTATCATCAATAGGATTTATGGACATGACTTCGTTTGAGGGTTCATACATTGTATCGTTTAGATCTATGATGTGCGCTTCCTCAAGATGATCCATGGAAGCAGGGTCAAAGTCCCCTTCGCTTGAATCCTCGTCGACCTCTACGGGAAACAATGTGGGAAAAGCCACACGCGGGTTAAAACTAACGTTTGAATTTCCCTCCTCTGAAGGTGTCCAAAATGTTTCTATCCATGCTCCACTACTAGATGCTTGTTCTATATTAGGCCTTTGAATAGAAGATTCTTCATTAATTGGAGCATCTTGTTTTGGGATTTTTGCATAAGTATGTATAGCAATGACTTCTTTATCTTGACATGACTCATCTGATAAAGTATCCCATTCATAATCCCTAGAGTCATCACTATCTCCTTCGGATTCTAATGCATTTATTTGAGGATGAAAATCATGCATTGGACTTGAACTTTCTCCCTTATATTGAAAACCTACTCTGGATTTTTCATGACTTTCCCTCCAAACAGGTTCAATAGGTTCTAATAATCCTCTATTTCTTTGGCCTAGGGGTCCTCTTCCTTTGTATCCCATCTTTTGCATAATATCAAATCCTTTCCCATATTGTTCTGTTTGTATATTGACATGCTGAATTCTTTCCATGGGAGTGTCTAGGGTACCATCCTCATCATGATAAAGCCATTGGAGGACATCATCCTCTTCCTTATCCCATGTTGCTTTGCTATCTTCCCTCACAAAATAAGAATTATACTTATGTGGAAGATGTTCTTTTGAGGGTTTTCCATGTGATTTAGGAGACATGGGCATGTCAAATAGAGAAACTGAATATTCTCCTACCCCTTTTGAACTAATCTTGCATTGTTTGTCAAATTTGTTCATCATCTCACTCATGTATTGGTAATGATCTGCTTTAGCTTGTTCTTTTTCCTCTTTAGTAGGTTTGTAGATCACTGTTTCCAATTTAGGTGCCACATATGGACTTTCCATCACATTTGGACCCTCGTAGCTCACTTTTTCCTTGCCCTTAGTTGATGTAGTTGAGCTAGCTTGAAGAGGATTTTGTACATCTTCATTGGTGATTCTTGGAACAACTCCTTCACGATTATGTGGAATGTATAATTCATGCAAGGGTTTGAGTGCATTACAATATTGAAATGGATTTGAGTCTCCTCCAACTATGATTTCTTCACCCATGTATGGGAACTTGATGCATTGGTGGTATGTGGAGGGGACAGCTTGCATCTCATGAATCCAGGGTCTTCCCAATAAGATGTTATAGGTTAATTTCATGTCCAACACTTGACATTTGGTTTCCTTCTTAACTGGTCCCACTTGGATGGGCAACACAATCATGCCTTTAGAAGCTCTTTCAGCCTTATCATAAGCTTTTATGGTGATTTTCTTTGTAGGGTCAATGCAAGACTCGGATAGACCTAAGGATTTTACAAGACTCAATGTGCATATGTTAAGGCCAGCCCCTCCATCAATAAGGGCTCTTTTGACTCTATGCCTTTCGATCAAAACCTCTATATGTAATGGCAAATTTTGAGGATGAGTTATAGACATGTCATCTTGATCTGAAAATGAAAGACAATGAGGAGCCACAAGATGTCCTACCATATTTTGAAACTTTTCTTCCCCTAAGGTAGTAGAAACATGTGTCTCTTCCAAAGCTTTTTCCAAAATCTCTTTATGATTTGGTGACAACTTCAATAACTCTAAGATTGAGATTTGTGCTGGAGTACGTTGTAATTGGTCCACCAAACTATAAGGTCTTGCTGCTGTAGGAGGTTGTTTGACCACAATGTTGGATGGTGGGATATTGGTGTTTTGAGGGACTATCCCTTGTAAAGTCATTCTAGAATTCTGCCCTCTTGTAATGATATTTGTTGCTTCCTTTTGAGGCTGTTCATTAATGATGATAGCATTAACAATATGATCATATGATGGCGCAAAGTTGAGATTATTGGCACTTTGTTTCTTGCCATTTGATGACTCACCTTTATCATGTTTGTAAAAAGGTTGTTTGAAGGCCGTATGATCTTCATTATTTTGGGGTCCATCAACAGTGATTATGTTATTATCTATCAAGTCTTGCACCACATTCTTTAATTGTAAACATTCATTTGTAGGGTGCCCCCGAATCCTATGATATTCACAATGATGCTTAGCATCCCACCAACCCAGCTTGTGGTCTGGTTCATAAGGCTTAATAGCGGGTAATGCAATAACATTGTTAGCTATGAGAGCCTTTAATGCAGTTTCAAGTGATTCTCCCAAGGGTGTAAAGTGTCTTGCAGGAGTGGGCTTCAAATACTTATCATACTTGCTGTTTTGATCCTTGTTTCCTTGATTATTCTTATTGGCATTGTTGTTGTTGTTGGAAGGTACATTATATGCTTGATTAGCATTATTCACTTGATTTGGTGTCTTTGTAAGGGAAAATGGAATCACCTTCAAGTTGCTGGATTCCACTACACCATCATTAACAATACATTTGTTGTTATTCTTTGCAGCATAACGGCTATTGTTGTTGTACCAACTTTTATTTGGATTGTTGTTATTGTTGGTATTGTTGTTGTTGGAGTTAGAGTTATTCTTATTTTCCTTGTGCAATTTCAACTCTCCACTCTTAATCAACACTTCTTCCGTTGTGATTCCGTTATCAATTAAATCTTGAAAGGTTTTGGGACATTGCATCCTTAGTCTATAATTCAGCTCGCTTCTTAAACCGTTAATAAAGATATCCATTTTTTCTTTCTCCGGTACACTTCTCGGATATCTAGCAAATACAGTCCTCCATCTTTGCAAGAATGTGAGAAAGGCTTCTCCATCTTGTTGCTTCGTGTTACATAACGTTATCATGGTGACCTCATGTTTGATGTTATAAGAGTAATGAGTCACGAATTTAGATGCTAACTCTTCAAAGGATTTTATGCCAGATGATAGTTTTGAAAACCAATCCATGGCTGTTCCTCCCAAGCTTCTTGGGAATAGTCTCATTAAATAAGTTGATTCATGCATGAATTCAAGACTCAATGCACAAAACCCCCAAAGATGATCATGTGGGTCAGATGTTCCTTCATGAAATTACAAGATTAACTAAGAACAACAAGAATTAGAGCAAAATAATCTAACAAATGCACAATTAATCTATCAACATCTCATGGATCTCTAAAATAAAGTGGTAAATGAGGCTCTCAGCTATGATCTTCACTAGTGACACTCTAAAGATGAGAATTAAGCTGTATGATATGCAAATTTAGATCTATTCTATCAAATTCTAGCTCTATTTGATGAACAATCTACTATGATCAAAGAAATTTAAGCTAATTAGCAATGACAAATGATAAGTGAGTGATATGGATGCAAATTGACAGAGCTTTGCTGCAATTCAAAGATATGGAGTGGATGAATAATGCCTCAAAATGCCTTCTATTTATAAGATTTTCCCAAGGGTAGGGGGTAGAGTGAGATAACCATGGTTATGCTTGGGTAAGGTCAATTGGCTTTGCTTTGTCCCTAAATTGGGGGACAAACATTTAAATGGTTTCAAAAGGCTGGACCATTTCAACAAAAGTGAGTGATTTGTGTCCATTTTGTCTCCTTTTTCCTTTGTTGAGAGAATTTATGATTTATTAATTAATTAAAGTAATTAAATTTAGCCATGAAGGGTAAGAGGTTCATTTTGATTTTTCATTTCAACAACTATGTCATTAATTGAATTTAATCAATTTCTTAGTGTTTTTCCCCTTTTCAAGCCTTATTTAATCATTTAATCATTTAATTGAATTTTCCTTTGATTTGAATTGCCTCTATTCCATTTATGCTATTTTTAGTGCTATTTTGATGACTTGATTGCACCTTTTTGATTTAATTAAGCCTTTGCCAATTTTCTGTGTCTACACTTGGTCTTGGAGCCTTTTGGTCGACCTCTCGATTTGGGTGTTTTGGGTAAATGTAGACATTGTGTCAGAGATTGAGCTATTGAAATGGTCTGATGATGGTCAAAGGACCCCATAGGTTCAAGGGGCTCTATTTTCATGGAGGATTTTGTATTGTTGTAGTCAATCTCATCTATATGTGCTACCAATTGGTCATGACCCAAGTCCTCAGTCAGCTTGTGTACCTATTGGTATATACTATTCTCCACACCTAATTCATCCTCAATAGGGGCTTCCAATGGTAAATACAAAAAATTTGTTTGGATATCTTTCCCTTTCTTCATACAATACTTGACATCTTACAGTGGTAATTCCAATGGTAGAAGAGTGTGGGTTGTTTGGGCAGCTTGTCCACTCTTTATGCCATCATATTTACCTCTACAAAAGTCATCCACCTACAATGGAATGTCCTCCCTATAATCTAAAATAATGGCTCTATTAGTAGGAGTTGGTGAAGTTCGATTATGCCAATGTTGGAATTCTATGAACAAATCATCAAGTATCGAGGTAGATTTCTGACCATCCAAAATTACTCCTTCCTCCTCAGTTATCTCGAATATAATTTTAGAGGCTATCTCTGAGATAATCTGATCACCCAGCTTTCAGATCTTGCAATCTGATATTGGACTTTTGTTGATCAAATTCACTAAATTAAGAGAAGTGATTATGGTGCCCATTTTTGTAGGATTTGGCAAGGGGATGTCAAAATCAAATGCAACTAAGAATGTTGGAGTAAATGAAGGGACCTCAGGAATTGATGGTAAGAAGTGTGTCTTTAGCCGAAATGAAAATCTCTGCATGAAATGCATTACCATTTTTAAGAGTTGTGAAATTTGTATAGTTGTACCCTGAGCTTTGTCCACCCACTCTAAATTGCCACTTAAGTTATCTAAATCCATTAGATCATTCTCTAAAGTATGGTCTCTTGAAATGTCCTTATGAGTACATGTTGCAGGATCAGAATTACAATCTGAGCATACTTTTGTCCCTCCTTGCTTAATCTCTTGACTTTGCACATTAAAATTCCCAAGTCTATGTGGGAATTTATGCACATTAGCTTCATCCTAAATACTAATGTTCTGAATCCATGAACCCCATTGAGAATTGATAGCAATTTGGCTTGGAAGATCTTTATGCATATCTAAGAGTAGGCAAACTCTTACTTCAAGATGTGGGTGGTCAAAAGGGATAAGGTCATGCTTGAGAAAGATCCCCAATTTATTTGCAAGAATTTCAATAATGTTTATTATTTTATTTTATGTTATGAATATATTATATTTTAAAGTAAAATTTTAATGCATATAAGATTATTTAAATAATTGAAAAAATAAATAGTTTTATTTTTGGATTTTAATTAACTAATTTTTAATTTGATTTTGATTTGAATTATTTATATATATTTTTACTAAATTATATTAGTTTTTATACAAAAAATTACACATAATTATACAATAAAATCTAATTTGGAAACATTTTTTTTATTTATATAAAATACTATAAATTATTGAAAGAAAAATTGTTGAATAACTTTATTTTTATTAAAAATAAGTAAATGCACTTATTTCATTTATATTTCCTTTCTTATTAATATCACATTTTATTATAATATTTTTTTTACACATACTAAAATAACTTCTTTATTTACATAAAATAATTGAATGGAGAACCAACTTATAATAGTTTCTCCCTACTTGTACAATAGAGAGATAAAGCTGAAAAAATGTTCTCTAAACAATACACCTTGTGTTGAATCCCTTTGAGTGATTTGAAATAGTTCTTTTAGCACATAGTTGTTCTTAACATTATGGATTGTGGAAGCAAGATATATGATTAAAATACATCAAACTCATTTAGATTTAATGTATATTTTTGTCAATTACTTTATCTTCATTCTCAACTAATCAATCTCATTTGATAGCAATTTAAAATTTTAATTATTAAATTAGAAGTGATAGGTGGCTTTTCTCTCCTAATTAACCATTAGTCTAAAATTGTCATAACCCGATCTAGATTCCCTAGTATTTAGGACTATTTAGCGACTATTTTAGACTTATGTTGACTTGATTGAATGTTTGTCGACCCAAGTCGTTTGGAATAAATGATTTAGACATAGATGTTTTCTTGATCTCTTAATTTTTTTATGAAATAAATTGATGTTATGTTATGAGAATTGATGTGCATTGTGAAATATTGTTATTTATGTTATCAATAAAAATTGGAAATGTTATGCGTTATCTAAATGATTTATACTTTCTAATTCGATTATGGATTTAATGGACTAACCTATTGGTGACCCTTGAGTGTTAGTATGTTGGACAAGAGATGAAGATGGAAATGTGATTGAGGTAGAGAAATTCATTTCCTCGGCAGGGGTGTGATCAGAATAGTTGGTCGTAAGCATCCACCACATAGTTAATTTTTTTATATTTAATGAGTTTTATCTCTATCTCATTAAATCATATGCTTGAGTTATATGATTATGTGATAAGACAATTTCATTTACTTCAAAAGAAATAAAAATTATTTAATTTATTTTTATATATTAGTTACAATAATTAAATTATTCAATTTTGGATTAATCATAGTCTTTTTATTTAAAATGATTAGAGGATAAATAGTATATTTATATATGTTTGATTCTTTGATTTGGAATTCGAACCCCCTATTTTTTACTTCCTTACCACCACATGGAAGGAAGACTGTTGTGGAAAGATCTGCCATGATGAAATGAACGACGACTAATAGGAAATCACGAAATCAAATTTTAAAACTTTGCCTTGCTTGTTTTGATAACCACTCAAGAATGTTTGGTGACTGGGAGTGGTTTCTTAATGATGGCATTCACATTGAATTGCCCAACAAAGAGGAATCGTTGATGAATGAAGCTATTGTTTTAACTCCACCTAGCAAGCGTGATTATAGGCATGAATTCTTGGCAGCGAGTAAACAAAGACAGAGAAAACTATTAAAGAAGTTGGGGATACGATGGGAAAGGAGAGAATATAATTGTTGGCACCCATCTTCTCCATGCATGTGCAGATTGGGGAGTTAAAACAAGATGTTAACTACTGTTGACGAATGTAGATTCCAGTCAATGAAAAATTAAGGCAGAAAATAAGAGAGGATGGGAACATCTACGTGAAGAATAGTGGATTATGGGTGCCAAAAATAAGAGGGAGGCCATAGGATAGAGAAGGGCGATGGATTGGGAAAAACAAAATAAGGGAGGAGAACAAAAGGTGATTGTGACAGAATCAAAGGGGATTACGCTAGAAAAGATAGAGAGGAGAAGACTGTTATAAGAGAAAACACACAACTGAAGATAAAGGAGAGGATTCGCACAGGACAGAAGATTGAAAAAAGTAGGACAAAGACGAAAAAGGAAATGAGAAGGAGCTAGTGCTAATAAAAGAAATTAAATAAGACATTATCTATGTAAAGATTTGGAAACATGCACGCAATAGAAGGATATCCCACAGAACGAAGGAAAATAGGAGACGTGTGGGACAAAGAACAATGAATTCTAGATAAAAGAGCCCACTGTAGATCGATAGAAAGAATTCGGCTTAAAGCAACAGAAGAAAACCACATAAATTTTGCCTAGTATTTTTCTTTAAAATTAATTTTCATAATCAGAAAAGCCTTCATGATATTCGAATGTATTTTACATGCTATGACATAGTTAAAAAGAGATGGGAATTTTTAGCTTATGTAGTAAAAACTGTTTGATTTCTTTCCATGTTGTGGCTTTGAACTTTACTGTCTCTTATTTTTAAAGTTGGCCTATTTGATAAACATCTCTTGAGAAATTTGTTTTCATAAATAGAAAGAATATTTCCATGTTTAAATGATTAAACCATCCTCCTGTAGCAAATCATTTTTATAGATCTATTTATATAAAGAAAAATAGAGATGGGAAGAAATTGGAATAAACTTTTGAAATTGAAATTAGTTATCGTTGTTAAAAATCTAGTCGGTGATTAAATGTTGGTATACATAAAGAAATCTATTTGACTACCATCATATCGAACTTATGGTTAATATTTGGAAAATATGTTTGTTGTTTTATTCATTCAAATTGCAACAGGATATATATGAACTTCATGTAGCATTAGCATGATCACGTAAATATGAAATATAGATTTTCTTTTCTTATCATGTTTCTGAGATTGTGAATATATTGTCTATGTAAGAAGTAAATGCTAGATTGTTAGAAAAACCATGTTCTTTATCAAAGAAAATTGACTATGTGAAATTATCATTATAGGAAGGGTAAATTCTATGAAGTCTGTTTTGGAAACATAAATATGTGTTATTTAAGTCCTACTTATACTATTTTGAGAAAGATATCATTAGAAAGGGTGTTGAATATGGATAAACAAAGAAGGGTAAATTTATTTTTCTTTTACCTAAATCTGGTTTTTAAATGCTTAGGCCTAAGCTATGAAAACACATAATTGATTTTGTGTTGGTTATTTTCATTCTCTCTTCCATATCTATGAAATTTCTACTTTATGTATGATAAAAGTAGTTAGTTCATAGCTTGCATCAGATTCCTTTTCGATCCATTAGTGCTGAGTTAATAGGTTACTTGAGTAGGGTTGGTGTGCTCCTCATTTCAAGATGAGCCCTATGTAGTGCCTCCCTCATTTGCCTCCTTGCACAAATATCTGGATGGTGTAGTTTCAACTTTCACACTTGTTGGGTATGATCATGTTGGTCCCATGTGAGGGTGAATCCGCCAAGAGGATTATTTTTGCAGCATATTTTTAATGCCCTACGTGAACTTGGAGACGTAGGGTGTGGTCTTGGATTGTATTCTGGTGACCCTTAAAGATAGGGATGAGTCTATCTTGTGAATGTAGTGATTGTTATCCACATTTTGTTTTATGATGGCATCGTGATATGCACCTTTTTCATCTTTATCATGCATCAATCAAGAGGTTATCATTGGGGTCATGACGGGTGTATTAAGAGACCCTAACCAGATCTTATCATTGCATTACTTCTATCTATATTATAGACTCAGTATTTAGATACGCCACGTTGATGCATTATGGATTTACATTTTGATGGATAGAGGTTTGACCACACTGATTTGTGATGTACTCTTTTTCATGTTTCTTATGTACTCATGTCAATGTTTCTAGGATGAACTATATTTGTTTAAGGGCTAAATGAATTCAACTAATTTTATTACTATGGAGAAATTGAGTACATGTTTTGAGGGGTTTGAATGGGAATCATGCAATTTAAATTATAATGAGATGAGATGTAAATTCTAATAAAGTAAATGTTGTTTTCCTTGTGTATGTAGTTTCTAATAGAAAATGTAGTAGGAAAGGTGAGTAGAGTCGTGAATTGAGTAAGTAGAATGTACCCTTAAGGAATATTGAATTGTTACTATTAGATATGAATGCTTAAAAAAATGACCATTTGAATTTATATTAGGTTGAGATGTGAATTAATAGGAAGTTGATTTTACGTCTTGATGTTAGGAAAGAGATTTTTGGGTATTATGATTTGATTATTGATTCAAGAAATGTAATTCAAAGTGATTGCAAAATCAACTAAAAGTTTAATATTTTCTTGATTATGAAAGGGATTTTGGGATACTTGTGAATATTGTATTTCTAGAGATTCTGTGATGAAGGAAATTTTGAGTATTACGCTTTGATGTTATATTTATGCGAGAAATGTGAATCAGTTGAAATGTTGTATGTAAATTATTTAGGTTGTTTGTGATAGATGTGTTTCTTGTAATATCATGATATTAAAATTTAATAGATTTTGAGTAAATATATTCTTGTGAAAAGTGAATTGCATATGATGTTGTGAAATGTAGTTAGATTTTATGATGATTTAGGACTTCCTTTCATGCTTTGATTATTAGGACTTGATTTATGGTATTTGATGAATCATTAATTTAGAATATTATGCTTTAATTTTATGCTTATGCAAGAAAAGTCTATGTGAAATGATCATGGTTAATATGTTAGGTTAATTGATATATCATTGTGTTCTTGGATTAACTAACTTTGAATTTAAGAAATATATTATTGAAAATTATGTGATTATCTTGTGATAAAGTGTGGATGCAATTGCAATTTTATGATGTGTTTGAGTGTGATTATTATGATGTATTTTATATATGTATATGTTATTTGATATTCCATGAGCTACTGATATTATATCTAGTGTGTAGAAAATAATCATGGATTAAATAAGGGAAATTAAAGATGGATGCATGTGAAAATCTTGTTAAGTCAAGGTTATATCCAAAGGGAGAAATAACCTTGTTATGATGTACAATGTTGTAAAGTAATGTTTGATTATATTAAAATGGTCTTGTCTCATTATTTAAGTTGCAGATTTTTGTTTTGAATAAATGACTAAATACCTTATATAAAAATGTTAGTAAAATAAAGGCTATGTAAATGCCTATAATGCATGTTTCAAGCTTGTAAACTATTTGTAGATATAAATTTAGTATCTTCTTCTATTTTTATTGTACTTGGAAAGAGAAAAGAATAAAAGAAGATTTCCATTGTTTTTTTTTTTTTTTCAAAAGAAAATAATAGTTGTTTTACTTCCTTAATTGCAAATGAAAAATTTGATTCATGTATCAACAAAAAATATGAAGCTATGTAGACTCAAACAAATAAGACACAAGACCACTCAAGGATCCAACAAATTACAATTGCCAAAATAGGTCAAAATGGACCAAATGATGAAAGTATTGTATCCACTCAAAATTTATCCAAACTAAAACTAGATCTGAAAAGTATACAAGAAATTATGCACTTTCAAAAAAAGTAGCACATAAAAATGTGTCAATATGAGCCCGAATGAAGCCTCTAAAGTTATAAAACTTGAGATTTATGATTTTTAGAAAATATCAAAAGCGGAGATCAACAACCACCTGCACCATTGTATCGATCGCAAAGTTATACCCCAAAACAAAACAAAAAATCTTGAAACAAGGAGTTCGGATGACTGAGATATCATTGTTTGAAACTCATCTCTTAAATTATTTTTTCTGAATCATCGCCGCCACACTTCCAAAATTCAAATGGTTCTAGATATGGCTACAGATATCCAATTTGAATGAAATAAATTTTGAATTAAGGGTTTTTGGACCTCCTCAATATGATGCCAACCTCTGATTTGCACCAACAAGCTCTAATTTTGACCTACAACGAAATTCTCTCAAAATAGGCTATACAATGACAAGGGAAGAAAGATTTGATAAACCCTCTTATTGATTTTAATTTATGAATATTCTGATTTTATGTGTTCATCTCATTCAGCCCTTGTGTATATATACATAAGTATATGTATGTATGTATATACAAACCCTAGGTGTGTATATATACACATGTATACTCATGTGTATATTTTGATTTGATTTTTTTTTCATTTCTTCTCCCAAACCTACACACACAAAATAAAGAATTAAGGTTAATTTGGTGTTTTATATAATAGCCCAACCCTAATTTTGAATTAGGGTTAGGGCTGACCTTTGGGCTCTTCAAATTTTAAATTGAGTTTTATTAAATTCTATTTTAAAATTGGATCTCTGATTATTATTAATTAATGTTTGTTTGACTTTTGTGAATTGGCTTATTTCAAATTTTCAATTATTTATTACTTTATTCATTGAAATCTGTAATGGAAATTTTATTTGTTTTAGGTGGGATTTATTTATTTTATTGCTAGACATCTTTGAACTTACTTTATTTTAGCAAATAATATTATTAAATTGTCAATTAATCTTTTAAAGGTTGTTCTTGGAATTTGATTATGTTTGAAGTTAAAATTTAATGGTTACTTAAATGGGATATTATTTTAGTATTGATTGATGTTTGTGGTAATATTTAGTAATAATTTCCTTATATTATTTTAATAAAAAAATTATGATGAAATAATCTAGGAGAAATTATTTTATTGTCTTAGGTCGAGACTTAGGTATTTCATCATTCACTTAGCCTTTAAATTTAATATTTTATTATTACTACTTTATAATGGTTAAATTAATCTTGTAATTTAAATTTAAATTTAAATCAATTAAATAAACTAAGGTAAACATTATGTTTTAAATTAAAGTATAATATTTTTTTAATTAAAATATTGGGACATTATTAACATTAAGTGGGTTTTTAAATTTTTATCATAGGTTTCTCACAAGGATATTTTTATGGCCTTATTTAATTAATTTATTATTTCCTTGTGAATCCTACTCTAAGCTAGTAACCTAGTTCAAATTTGGGAACCTTTAGGGTTATTATCATTTGTATCTGTAGACTAGGATTTGAGTGTGCACCTAAACCTATTTTGAAGGCCAAAGACAAACAAACGTCATAGCATATAGTCAAATCAAATTTAATGGTAAACAAACTAAAATCAAAGCCACCTCAGTTTAAGCCTAAAACGGATGCGCCCATGCACCGTTTGATATGCTTGGATATAAATGGATGTGGGTGTGCAAACTCAAGCACTTGGAGCATGCAAGATAAATGATGATTTGAGGATCAAGAAGACCCAAAATGACACAAAATAGGTATGAGGAACCTATTTTGCCTCAAAGGCCTCAAGAACACACAAATATGCAAAGCTAAAAGATGAACTAAGATTGATTAAACAAGAAATGAATCTATGTTAATCCCATTAAGCTAATTTAGATGTGATTTAAGCTTGGAAATGATCTAAAATGATGAGTTTATGCTTATGCTAGAATGAAAATGGCATTATAACTTTGCTATTGAGTTTGAGAGTTGAAAGATGAGAGAGGATTGTTTGCTCAAAGAAGTGATGCTATTTATAGGAAAAGGGAAGGTCTTGGGTTAAAAGGATGAGTCAGAGTTAGGGCTAAGGTTAGGGTTGAGTCAAGGACAAGTGTCCTGACAAGTGTCAAGGGAGGATTGAGTTGAAAGTTTGAGGGCATGTGCACAATTTGGTAAATGTGCCCAAGGCCAAGAGGTGGCAAGGAAGGGATAAGAAGGTCTTAAATGCATAATGAATGCATGTAAGAAAGATAAGGAAGGCTTAAATGCATCCTTAAATGCATTTGCAAGAGGTGGCCAAGAGGTGGCCATCTTTGTTGACCAAAAAGGATGACTAAGAGGAGGTTAGCATAAGTTTTGGTAAACCTTTTGCTAATGGAATGTGACAAGATTAGAAAGGGGATTAGGATTAGGATTAGGAGAAAGGGATGGGCAAGTGGCTTTTGGTGAGATTTAGATATTTATTAAAGGTAAATTTAATAAATATTAAATATCTAGGCTTAGGGTTTGAAGGGACTAGATTAGGGATTTGACCCATTTAGAGGATGGTTTAGGACTTTCTAGAAGAGTTTAGTACTCTTTAGAATTTTGGCCAACTTTGGGATAAAAAATAAATTAAAAATAAATTAATTTATTTTTGAAGTTTTTGGGCAATTTATTAATTAAAATAATTAATAAATTAGGGATAATGTCCAAATGACATTTTTAGGCTAGATTCCTTAATTAAAGATTTTTAATTAAGAGAGAGGGATTTAATGCCATAAAAATAAATTAATTAATTAAATAATTAATTAATTAATAAATGATGATGTCATCAAGGATTTTTAGAAAACAAAAATAATTTATTTTCTAAAGGATTTTTCGGTGTCTACAGTATCGTCTTAAAATGGAAGCACTTTCATGTTAAGAGTGTTTAGCCCTTCGAGTAAGTGGTTTGGGGTCATCTTGGACACCTTGAATTCATCTTTTCTTTGATTTGGATTTCTCCCCACTTTCCACTTCTTTTCTGCTTCATTCTAGGTGAAATTAGGGCTAGGATCCTGAGGATTCTCCTTAATTTCCCTTTTCCATGGCTTTATTTTCTAGGTAGGACTTAGAAATAGGTCCTCCTAGCCTTCATCACAGTCTTCATAGGATTTTATGCCTATCTCTAGCATTCTGTCCCTTTTTGGTATCATTTTTAGGTCTCTGGGCATCCTCGGGACCTCTTGTCATGATTCTAGTTGGATCTGGGCCCACAGGGTCAGAATCAAGGTTGATCCTGTCTAGGTCAAAATTGAGCTCGATCCTGACTAGGTCAGTTACAAGCTCAATTTTTCCCCCAGTTCAAATTTCAAATTCCTTGGTTTTCGGGTGTCAGGTTTCAGGGATATTTGTTTTCCCGCCTCTAGGTTGGCCATTTCAGGTTTTGAGATGGTAAATCCTCAAATTGCATTTAATCTAGGTATATTTTCTAAAGGTTAGGACCTAATTGGGATTTAATTCTCCAAGGTGGACCCTCTAGAGGATTGTGCCCTAGTTCACTATAAAAGGAGGCCTTCCTCTCTCATTTTATCATCCATAATCAAGCAATTGCCATCCATTATTCATATCTCTCCATCAATTTTGGTGAGAACATCTCTCAAGCTCTCAAGGTGATCAAGCAAGCATTCAAGTCCTCTTCTCCATCCAAATTCTCCATTGAAGATCATGGATTCAAGCATTCAAGCCATTGAAGGGATTTGGTTCAAGGATTCAAGCATTCATCATTCAAACCCTAGATCTAGCCATCATGATGGTGTGATCTTCCTTCAAGATCCTTTGTTCATCTTCTAGATCCATTCATTCTTCTATCAAGGTGGATTCCAAGCATACAAGCATGGAGGTTTTGTATTTACTTTCATGGTTTTGATTTACATTTTCCATTATTGTGTTCAAGCTTTCATATCAATATACTTGTTTACATTCAAAATACAATTACATATCTACTGAATTGCATAGCTTCATTGTTAGATCCATTTCTACTACTTGTTAGCATTCCTATTTCAATTTCAATATTAAGGTTGATTCCAAACCGGGGTTTGACCGACGCAAACCCCTCAAATAAACAACAAAAACTCTCTTTTTCTTGCAGGTACAAGTGCGGGATTTTGGATCTAAGAGCGGATGTGGATACCCTTTTTGGCAAACTTTCGAGATCTGTAAACAAGGTTAGAATCGACCTTCAAATAAAGAATCTAACCTTTGACCTTTTAAGAGGGTCAAAGTCGACCTTATCTCATCTTGGGAAAAGATTTTTGGGTTTTCTTCGTCTCGGCATTTCTAGTCTAGAATAGGTTGCAGAATTGCCTGAAAGTACACACAAACATCAGAAATTGGCATTTTCCAGATTTTCCCTAATTTGAGGTTAGTATTTGTATTTTAGTTATTTCAGATTTCAAGCATAATCCAACCATAGGGAAATATAAGCTTTCTCTCTCTTGTTCATATTCTTCATAGATTGATTCGATTGTGCATTAGCCTTTTTGTTGATCAAATTGGATCTCTCCTTTGGGAATTTGGGTTCAGGAGTAGATCTCATAGTTCCCCATACACATTACAATACATTACCCCCAATAGAGGTGATTCCATTTTTCCTCTATTCATTTTGGTGAACCCAACTAGCTTACTCTCTTTCTTTTTGGTGTTAGATATCCCTTTGTCTTATTATGTGTGTTCACCTTCACTATTCATTTTAGTGAGCCCGACATACTTACTCTCCTTTTCTTTTGTGGAATTAGATGCCCTATTGTGTTAGATTCTAGATCCTTTCTTGCATTTAGATTAGATCTCGTTTATGCTCTTGCATTTTAAATTAAAAAATACAAAAAAATAAAAATAAAAATCTATATATTCAATAAAAATACAAAAACATTTCATTTTCTATGGAGATTATTAAGATGCTTTGGTGTGTGGTCATGTTCTTTATTACCCTTCTTTTAGCATCTCTTTATAATATTTATGATGTTTATGAGAGTATCATTCACTTCATTATGTTGATGACCCTTCACTTTTCTCTTGCCTATGCTTTTGTGAAGTTGACTGACACTAGTCTACCTACATTCAAAACCTTCATTAAAGATTTATGTGGTAGCCTTATTAATCTTTAGGATTATGTGAAGAATTTGGTAGATGATACACCATCTCCTATTAATCCTAATCATATCCATCCTAATCCTAATCTAAATCTTCTTATTCTGATACCTAACTCTCCTAATCCTCGTTCTTCCCATACTTATGATGGGATTCAAGCTATCGTTCAAGATGCGAATGTGCAAGATTTCTTTGATTTACCTTCTCCTCATATTCATATTAAAGGAAAGGGTAAATAACCTTTTTCAAAACCTATTATCCCACCTTATACAACATTTACTCATGAACATGATAAACAATCACCTCCTGTAGAAGCTTTACATAATATGTACACTATCGGATATAATATGGTGACTAAACAAGGTTATAAAGGTTTAGGGCTTGGAGTTAATGAGCATGGTATTAGGTTTCCAGTTCATATACCACCTAAACCGGATATGTATGGTGTTGGTTGTTCAAAATTTCAAGTTAAGGTAGGTGGTGTTGATCATCGTCCTCCCCTTCACCTTCTTCTCCCCACACATATCTTAGATAACCCTAATACTCATCAAGAAGTGCCTAAGAAGGTTTATGTTGAACTAATGAATTCCAAGAAAGAAATCTTTAGACCTATGCCGATAGATGCTTTATACAAATACAAATGTCCTTTTCATTATAGTAACAAAAATTTACTTGCTGATTGTAAAAATTTCAAGTTATATGTTAGAGAAAGAGATGATTTAGGAATTATATCTCACTCTCATGTAGTTTTACAATTCCTTCATAATTTTGATATAGGGGATTCCCCTCCTTTAGATATAATATAGATGTTCTTCCCCTCTTGTCTCATGATTGGGGGGCATGAGGTGTATCTTCATCCAGTCTCCCAGGATCCATTAGGTCTTTTATTAGGGCTTAATTGGTATTCTTTCTCTCCTATTTTTCTATGGTTTTGCATTGTGTTTTTAATCATCCATATAATCTTTTAAGATATCCTTTTTCCCAGGTATCCCTTGTCTCTATCTCTGGGGGGCAAGGTGCCTCTTTCTTTCTCTTTGTCTAGGGAGCTACTTTCCTTAGCTTAGTGGGATTTGTTTATATTGCAATATTATTTCAACATATTGATAGATGTTTTGATTATGGATAACCTTTTTATATGAGAATTTGTTGTCCTAAGTCATTACTTCTTCTCTATGTTTCAAATTGTGTTCTTTATAAACTCTTACCCTTGCTTTGGTGTTAGAGTTGTTTTCCCTTATTTCAAAGATTCCTCTTCATCTTCCTTGTAGGGGGCTTGATGATTGAATCTTTGTTCTTTCCTTTTGGAAGATGACATTTTGTCTAAAGCACTCCTCTTTGGTAGGGGTCTTCTTGATAAGATCTCTTTCATTTGAGGATCCTTTTCCATCAATGACATATCATTTTTCATGATTATCTATATTCTTGGATGTAGGGGTCAATATCCCTTGCTAAGGATATGGCATACATTTTTGTAAATAGGATATCTCCTTGCTTTGTGAAGTATGTATCCTCCCATCTTTGTTCCTACACTTGGGGGGCAAGGATGTCGTCTCCTTCTATCTTTTCGGGATTCACCTCTTTCCTTGGGTAAGCAGTATCTATCTATTATGTGATATCCAATTGTACATAAAAATTTTGGTTTGCTTTAGGGTTCTTGGTCCTTGATTCCAACCCATTTTATTGTTTGATTTTTGGTTTCCATGGTCGATATATCTCTCACCTTGGAAACTGAATAGTGTTCTATCCCTTATAAGGGTTACTTTCTTTTCACTTCTTGCATGATATCTCTTTACATTCATCCCATCCATGGCCTCATAGGAGTTGTGACCTTCTTGGCTTGGACTGGGTGTTGTTTATGGATATTGTCTTGATGCTAAAGAAGGCTTTATCCTTGTTCTTTATTTTCCTTAACATGTCAAAATAGTATATTTTTGCCATATTAAGGAGGGGGGTATATATAGGGTCTCCCTTGTACTATAGTTTTTTATTTTTACATGCTAAATCTTGGAAGGTAATGCACATAAGTTGCTAAATCCTGATAATACATGCATCTATATGCTAAATCTTTCAAAGGTAATGCACATAAGTTGCTAAATCCTGAGGAGACATGCATTTTTAAAAAAAAATTCAATATGCTAAATCCTAGAAGGTAACACACATAAGTTGTTAAACCCTGAAAGGACATGCATTTCCAATTTTTCAAATATGCTAAATCTTGGAAGGTAACGCACATAAGTTGCTAAATCCTAAAAAGACACACATTCATATGCTAAATCTTCTGAAGGTAATGCACATAAGTTTCTAAATTCTGAGGAGACACGCATTTCATATTCATGGTGATACAAGAAGGTGGATCTATGGGTATTCCAGAAGCCATCAGAAGAAGCATTACAATTACAAGCATAGTTTATGGGTGAACTTGTTAGGGCTCTCCCTCCAGGGTGATTCATGGTAAGGTGGGCATCTTACTAAGTGAGGTAATCACTCTTCTCCCTTTCTCTCTTTTTGCTTTCATGCTAGTAGGACGAGATCATGAAGCTATGTCATTTATAGTGTTGTTCTTGTCTTTCTCATGTAAAAATTTATGCTTTTATGATAGCTTTCCAAATATGATGTTAGTATAAGAAATGTTTCTTAGCAAGGTTTCTTATGCTAGTTGATTTGGGTTTGTTTTAGTACTAACCCCTTTTTATGTCCTTTTGTTTTTCGTACCCTCATGCGCGTATGTTGAGTTAGAATCCTTAGCCAGGAGGCTGGTGTCCCTAACTAAGTGTCATTTTATCTCATTTCAAATCCACTTGGATCTCTTCTTCTTATCCTTTACCAAGACTTTCCATCAGGTCCATACTCTTGCTAAAGTGGGGGCTTAATGTATCATCTTAAAATGGAAGCACTTCCATGTTAAGAGATTTTAGCCCTTCGAGTAAGTGGTTTGGGGTCATCTTGGATGCCTTGAATTGATCTTTTCTTTGATCTAGCTTTCTCCCCACTTCCCACTTCTTTTCTGCTTCATTCTAGGTGAAATTAGGGCTAGGATCCCAAGGTTTCTCCTTAATTTCCCTTTTCCATGGATTTATTTTCTAGGTAGGACTTAGAAATAGGTCCTCCTAGCCTTCATCATAGTCTTCATAGGGTTTTATGCCTATCTCTAGCATTTTGTCCCTTTTTGGTATCATTTTTAGGTCTCTGGGCATCCCCAGGATCTCCTGTCATGATTCTAGTTGGATCTGGGCCCACAGGGTCAGAATCAAGGTTGATCTTGACTAGGTTATAATCAAGCTCAATTCTAACTAGGTTAGAATTGAGCTTGATCCTGACTAGGTTAGTTACAAGCTTGATTTTGCCCCCCTGTTCAAATTTCAAATTCCTTGATTTTCAGATGTTGGGTTTCGGGGATATTTGTTTTCCCACCTCCAGATTGGCCATTTCAGGTTTCAGGATGGTAAATCCTCAAATTACATTTAATCTAGGTATATTTTCTAAAGGTTAGTACCTAATTGGGATTTAATTCTCCAAGGTGGCCCCTCTAGAGGATTGTGCCCTAGTTCACTATAAAAGGAGGCCTTCCTCTCTCATTTTATCATCCACAATCAAGCAATTGACATCCATTATTCATATCTCTCCATCAAGTTTGGTGAGAACATCTCTCAAGCTCTCAAGGTGATCAAGAAAGCATTCAAGTCCTCTTCTCCATCCAAGTTCTCCATTGAAGATCATGGATTCAAGCATTCAAGCCATTAAAGGGATTTGGTTCAAGGATTCAAGCATTCATCATTCAAACCCTAGATCTAGCCATCATGATGGTGTGATCTTCCTTCAAGATCCTTTGTTCATCTTCTAGATCCATTCATTCTTCTATCAAGGTGGATTCCAAGCATACAAGCATGGAGGTTTTGTATTTACTTTCATGGTTTTGATTTACATTTGCCATTATTGTGTTCAAGCTTTCATATCAATATACTTGTTTACATTCAAAATACAATTACATATCTATCGAATTGCATAGCTTCATTGTTGGATCCATTTCTACTACTTGTTAGCATTCCTATTTCAATTTCAATATTAAGGTTGATTGCAAACCGGGGTTTGACTGAGGCAAACCCCTCAAACAAACAACAAAAACTCTCTTTTTCTTGCAAGTACAGGCGCGGGATTTTAGATCTGAGAGTGGATTTGGATACCCTTTTCGGTGAACTTTTGAGATCTGCGAACAAGATCAGAATCGACCTTCAAATAAAGAATCTACGCTTTGACCTTTTATGAGGGTCAAAGTCGACCTTATCTCATCTTGGGAAAATATTTGTGGGTTTTCTTCATCTCGGCATTTCCAATCCAAAATAGGTTGCAGAATTGCCCAAAAGTACACATAGACATCAGAAATTGGCATTTTCCAGTTTTTCCCTAATTTGAGGTTAGTATTTGTATTTCAATTATTTTAGATTTCAAGCATAATCCAACCATAGGGAAATATAAGCTTTCTCTCTCTTGTTCATATTCTTCATAGATTGATTTGATTGTACATTAGCCTTTTGGTTGATCAAATTGGATCTCTCCTTTGGGAATTTGGGTTCGGGAGTAGATCTCATATTTCCCCATACACATTACAATACATTACCCCCAATAGAGGTGATTCCATTTTTCCTCTATTCATCATCTATTGTTTAAATCAATCATTTAATTAAATCAATTTGAGTCAAATGGTCTAAATGGAACTTATGTTAATCAAAAAGTTTAATTTACTCCTTTTATTATTCATTTTATTTAAAAGCTTTGTTTTTAACCTTAGGGTTTCTTAGATGCCTAGTTAGGGGTTCAAAGTTATCTAACACATTTTTTTAATCAAGGGACATTGGCAAGCCAACGCTTGACATGATACCTCTTGAGTGTTAACTTGTGTTGTGTTTAACATTACATGCATGTTAGTGTGCCTTAGAATGTTATCCTAAGTTGACTTTTGTGCTTTTAAAAAAAAATGTTGGTGTATTTTTGCCCTAATTTTGAGCATGACATTTTGGTATCAAAGTACAATTTCAACACTTGGAACCTTAAGCCATTGTGTTTCCCCTTTTGTATTTATAGGATGCCTCGTTGACTACAACAAGTGCATTGACATGGAAAGGTCTTAGATATGCTTCTCTACACATGAGGATGTAGAGTAGGGAGTTTGGGGATACTAGAAGGAAATCAAGGTTCCCCCTTCCTAAAATAGCTCTGGACCTAGAAATGGAATAGAGTAGTTGCCTCTAAGGTAGGTATTTGACCAAGTCCATGCACTTTCTCTACAACCTCAATGATATTTTTTCTCATGCTTAAAGTATTGTAAGGTTGTAGTTGGGTTCCGTTGTGTAGTAACTAAGGACTTTTTGAGAAACCTAACCCAAGTGACTTGTTTTTTAGGAAAGAGCACTTCCTAGGATGTTATGAGACTGCCTTCAGATTAAGTGCTTAACAATCCTATTGTGGTCTATAGTGTGAGTGGCTTGACAATGGTAGAAGTGATGCCACTAGGTATGGCATGGTGGATGGTGTATGTTGTTTGAGTCCTTTGTTTCTCTTGGTGTCTCTATAGTGGTTTGCTTGCTAGTATGACCATGTGCGGTCAGGACAAAAGGATTGGTGTCCACATTTGGTATGGGAACCCATTAACTTTCTCCTTGTAGGATGTGGTGCATTTGTTGTTTTATATTATTATGGCACCTTGAGAATGTGTTGAGTTGGTAGTGATTAGGGCCTTGGAGTCATGGCTTGAGAGAGAGTACGAAAGATCTTCGGTAATACCTTGTTCATGGTTGTCTTGATCTTTTAAGGAAAGGTGTATTATTTTTTATTAAGGTAAAAATGGGTTTTGAATGGAACCCGAAACCATTTACATTAAAGCATAAAGATATAGCATGAAATTTTTCCAAAAAGAAACACCTACTAGAAAAACAATAGTAGGACCCAAAACAACCCTAGATACAAAAACAAAAGCAAAGAAAAATAGTTACTAGCACAACTACTAGCAACACCCAGCTACCAACCAAACCACACTATTTATTTTTTATCATTTTCTTTGCCTTCATCTTCAGGTCCTCCATCTTCTAGATAGCATCTTTTAGGTCCTTCAATTCCTTTGGCTTTTTCAGGGATCTTCCTCTGAGTGTGCCCTCTAGTTCTCATTCCTGGACCAGCATTCTTAGCATCCTCATCAATTGTTATACTTGTATTTTCTAGCTTCCTTTTTTCCAAATAGTTGTGTAGCATATTCAAGTTCATGACAGCCACACTAAGTCCCTCATTGATGTGACTTAGGACCTCATTAATCATGTTCCCATTGTTACTGACTTTAGCCTTAATGTATTTAACCTTGTTGTCAACTATCTTATTAACTTTTGCAGCTATATCATCATTCCAATTTTTATTTTTGACCTTATCCAACACCTTATTCTCCAACTTCTCCAGCTTAGTGGTTAGGGTAAGCGTAGTATTTTCCATGGCTTAAAGGTAGAGCTTTATCTCCTGCATCTCCCAATTGATCCAATCTAGAGAATTACTCTGACCATCAACTTTGTTAACCTCATCCTGATTAGTAGCACCCAACAGGCGATTTAAGGTATCCTCCTTGTGGCTATTGTCTTCCTCCATGATAACCTAGTCCAAGCTAGCATTAGTTTCATTATGTTCCTCTTTTTTTTCATCAACAGCAGGGGGGTTCTGACCAGCCTCCATTTCCTCTTTAGCCTGACCCTCTAGGAGGCCCAAGGTTTCCTCCTTTTAGTTTTTACCATCCTCTTTTCTAGCCAGGTCCATGCCATCCTCAGTGTTAGAGAGAATATCATTTTTTTCTTCTTCAGCAAGGAACTCCAGAGCATCTTCCTTGTCATCCTTAGTAGGGGAGTCCTAGGCATCTTCATTAATATCCCTGTCCTCTTTTTCCTGGGCTCTCTCCTCATTACTAGAATCCACCTCCACATTGTCTTCCTTAGCATTTCCCTTTCCCTGAGAAAGAGAGTTGTTTTCATTAGAGTCATCTCCACTGACCCTTTCTTTTTCCTCATCTTTTTTACCATCTTCCTCACTGTTGTCGGAGATTTTTTCTTTATTTTCTTCCTCTTTTTGTCTTCTTCCTCACTACTGTCAAAGGTTTTTTCCTTTTTTTTCTTCCTCTTTTTTCTAGGTTCAGCCTTTCTATCAACCTCTTTGGTCTCTTTCCTTTTTCCTATGACCCTTTTAGGAATTGGGTCCGGGATAATATCTCTGGCATAGTCAGAAATGAGGAGGATCAAACCCTCATGCAACACAGGGTTACTCGATTTCTTCTTATGCTCCATTATGTTACTGTTCAGAGAGCTCAAAAGATAGTATGGGAAAGAAATATGCTTATTATTCCTAAAGTGATTAGCTAGGACAAAATGCAAGTTGTAGATTTTGGAATAGCACCCATCGAGCGTGAAGTACTCAATCATAACCTTCAGCATTTTAGCCCAGAAATCCTTAATTTTAGTAATGTCTACATAATCCCCTTTTCCTTTTTTCATGAGAGCATTTTCATCAGTAGTTTTTAGGAAGAGATTAAAAGCTTTAGTACCAAGCCTATGGTTTCCTCTATGGAAATGAGTTCCCTCCAGGGGTAAGCCAGTAATCTCATCCATTATGGAAAGAGTGAGGGGGAAAGATTTTCCCCATAAATTGACTTTATCTCTAACCAAGCCATCAGCGAACAAAGAATTTACATGTTTGTCATAGTTGTGGAGCTTATCCATGTACTGAGAGACCCCTCCTTTTCTTAGCTTCTTCCAAACATTCCTCTCATGTCTCCATTTCTCATAGTCGGTGAGCTCCTCTCTCCTCAGACCTCCTCCCATTTTTTGCTTTCTGCTACTATTATGGTTCGGCTCCTTACCAGTAAACTTCTTCTCACTACAATGCTTTCTTTTGATTTCTTGATTACTTAAGATAACCCAGGATCTGTATATCATTAACACTGAAATAATTATCCCACACTTCACATTACATGAAGCCTTCCTTGAAAAATGTTTCATCCTTTCCATCATGATATTAAGTGATTTTCCCTTCATTGTGATTAATTTTGTCATAAGTGATTAGACTTATGATCTCGGCATTAAGATTTCCTTCCCCTCTCCACATTTTGATGATGTCACTTTGGGTACCTTCATTAGCCAACCTGTCCACCAGCTTATTACCTTCATAGTATATATGGGTGATGTGGCATTCCTCAAAGGAGTTGATAATCATTTTGATTTTGTTTATTGTATGTGCTATAGTCCAGGAGCTGATAGAATTCCCTTTAATATAATTAAAAATGTTGAGGGAGTCACCCTCGAGCCAAAGTTTTGAGCAACCCATATCTTTGGCCAACTTAACCACATAGAGAGTCACCTCAACTTCCACCACGTGGTTGGTTTGAATCCCCAACAAAACAGCAATAGCACCAAGGCAATTTCCTACCCAGTCTCTTATGAGGCCTCCTCCTCCAGCCCTTCCAGGGTTTCCTCTAGAAGAACCATCAAAGTTACCTTTTAACCATCCCAAGGGAGGATCAAACCACATAAAGTTCTCTCTAGGATTCAGATCATTTATGCTCTTCAAGATCTCCCAAGAAATAGTATTGTCCTTTTTAAGATTAGGGTTCCATGAGTTGGTATCCTTCTTACCAATAGTTTTTTAGTTCTCCATGATACTTCTGGAGATAGAGTTAGCAACCAAAAGGGGGGGAGCTTTTTTATCTCTAAAAATTATGTTGTTCCTCTCCTTCCATATCTGCCAGGTAAAATGAGGTAAAACAAGTTTCCAAAGATCCTTAGCATTTTTGTCATGAAAGGGGCTCTACCATTGCTAAATAAAGTCCTAGATGTTATGAGGTTTAACCCACTTTAGATTTAGAGACAAAATGATGGATTCCCAAACCTCTCTAGCAAAGGAGTAATGGATTATTAAGTGGTTACAAGACTTAGCTTCTTCATAGATCATGATGCATCTATTAGGCATTTGGAACCCTCTTCTCATGAGGTTATCCATAGTGAGGATTTTGTTTTGGACAAGCAACCAAAAAAATATGTTAATTTTAGGGATAAGATCTTTATTCCATACCTGAGCACAAAAAGGTTGATCCTTGGAAGGGATGAGAAGAGTCAAGGCAGAGGCAATCAAGAAATTGCCAGAGAATGCAGGACCCCAAATCAGTACATCAGGCTCATTATATCTAATAAACTAGTTGTTTAGTTATTTATTCACCTCTTTTAATCTGATGTCCCTCAATCCAAAGTCAATCCATTCTTCATTAATCTAGTAGTCACTCACTTTTTCCCCAATGGTCTCTTTACATTCTTGAATCATAGAATTCCACTCCTCATTCTCTATAAGAGGTTTATCCGAGAACCTTTTGTCATCCCAGAATTGAATCTCCCTGCCATTTCCCAACTTCCATCTAGCCCCTTTACTGATTAGGTTCTTACCCTTGCTTATGCTGTTCCAAACAAATGACCCCTGGATATCATTTTGTGATTGAAGAATTCCTTCTAGAGAAGTGAGATGGTATTTGCTTTTGATTATAGCATTCCATTCTTTTTCATCTTCAAATATCCTCCAGTATTGTTTAGCTAAAAGGGTCTTATTTGTATTAGTAATGTTTCTGATGCCCAGCCCCCCTAGCTTCTTTAGTTTACAAACCTTCTCCCAAGCCACCAAGCTAAGCCTCTTTTTCTCTTCCACACCAGTCCATAGGAACTTTTTTTGAATTTTTTAAATAAGGTCAATATACTTTAGAGGAATTTTGAACAAACTTAGAGCATAAATAGGGAGGTTTTGAAGAGTAGCCTTCACCAATTGAACTTTCCCATCTTGGCTAAGAATGGCCCCTTTCCAAGCTGCCAACTTATTATGGAATCTATCAAGAATTTCATTCAAGAAATTGGCCTCTGATTTCAAACACTGTGGCAAGCCTAAGTAAGGGGTAGGAAGCCTCTCTATCTTACACCCAAGAATGGAGGAGATTTTATTCATTCTAGCTTCAAGTGTGTTAAAGAAATATAGAAATATTTTCTCCTAGTTAATAAGTTGACCAGTGGCGTTAGAGTAAACATTGAGAGCTTTTTTAATGTTCCTAGCCTCTTTGACAGTAGATTCCCCCATAAGAATTGTGTCATCAACAAATTGTTCATGAGAACATTTAATCTTTGCTGAAGAGGGTTGCGGGCCATTGATTTGCCCTTGAGTAACTTGGTTTTTAATGAACCTACCAAGACTTTCAACCATGATGGCGAAGAGGATAGGGGAGATAGGGTCTCCTTACCTCAACCCCCTAGAAGGTCTAAAGAAGGGAGAGGAGCCACCATTCACAATCACAGAAGAGGACACCGTTGAAACCGATTGCATGATCATCTTGACCACACCATTATCAAAACCAAAAGCCTAAACAATTTTGGAAAGCAGCTCCCAGTCCACTCTATCATAGGCTTTGGATAAGTCAAGCTTCATCAGGAAGCCCTGTTTCCTTGATTTCTCCAAAGAATGGATATTCTCATGAACCACCATAATGGAATCCAAAATTTATCTCCCTGAGACAAAGCCATTCTATTGAGAAGAGATGAGATGAGGGAGAAGCTTTAAAATCCTAGTAGTGAGACCCTTTGACATAATCTTATATAATGAGTTACAAAGATTGATAGGCCTAAAGCTGTCAAAAACATTAGCTCCTGGTCTTTTCAGAATAAGAGCTATAAAAGTAGAGTTAAGTTATTTTAGAATTGATTTAGATCCAAAGAACTCTTTCATTGCTTTGCATACATCTTTCTCGATGATACTCCAGAAATATTGAAAGAAGAACATTTGGAACCCATCCGAACCAAGAGATTTTTCTCCTTCAAAAGAATGAATAGCCCTTTTAATTTCATCATCCTTAGTGATAGACTTAAGAAAGTCATTATCCTTAGAGTCCAATAGTGAATGAATGGAACTCAGCAAGGAGAGTTGGTTCTCTTGATTCAGATCTTGCTCTTTGGAAAGAAGAGAAGCAAAACAGCCCATCATTTCTCTCCTTATTTCCTCCTCTTTAGTTAAAGTACATCTGGTAGTAACAAGAGAATTAATTTTTTCTATTGCTTTGTGCTTCATTGTTGTAAGGTGAAAAAATCTAGTATTCTTGTCTTCCGCTTTCAGCCAAAGGGATCTAGATCTCTATCTCTAGTAGGTCTCCTCTTTCGTTATGATATTGTGATAGTCTACAAGAACTTGATTTTCCTCTTTTCTACTTTCTTCAGTCAATATTGAACATTGTATCTTATCTTGAACTTCTTTTAATTCAATTTGAATCTTATTCTTGGTTTGGAATATATCACAAAAGACATCCTTATTCCATTGTCTTACTTTTGCTTTGACATTTACCATTTTTTTTCCACTTGGAACATAGCTTTTCCTTCCACTTTAATATTCCACCATTCCCTAATTCTATTTTCAAAATCTGGGTGGGCCAACCACATTTTTTCAAGTCTAAAAGGGGAATGTCCTTTCCCACTGAGGAGATTATCAAGAAAGAAAATGGGGTAATGATCTGAGCCAATACGGTTGAGAGAGGAGAGGATGGAAGAAAACTTAACAAACTAGTCATGAGAAAGGAGAACCCTGTCAAGCTTAACCTTGATAAGGTTAGCACCCACTCTCCTGTTAAACCAAGTATAATCAGTACCTTCGAGATCAACATCAAACAAGCCTTCATTACTAATAAATTCCATAAGGTCCACCCTACTTTCCACTTGAGTGTTGTTTCCTCCTCTTTTTTCAACTTCTTTCAGAGGAGTATTAAAGTCTCCCATCAACAACCAATTCTCATTTGGATAATCATTCCTAAGCTCATGCATCTTTTTTCCAAAGTTTGAGTCTACCTAATTTAGTATTAGGAGCATACACATTAATCAGAGTCCAAGAGAAGTTATCCTTAATGCTGCTTACTTTGATTGCTAGAAAGTTCTTATCCTCTCTTAGCAGGATCTAGTGAAAATACTTAGAGTTCCAATAAATAGCCAATCCTCCAAAGGCCCCTTCTGAGTCACTACCAAACTTCTCACCATTCTTAAGCAGGTTGATTTCAGTTATCTTGTCTTTAACCATTTTAGTTTCTTGAATAAGCAAAATGTCAGGATTAGAATCTCTAACTAAATTCCTAACAATATCTTGTTTATGAGGACTATTTAGACCTCTAATGTTCCAAGATAAGATCTTCATTTAAGGTTTGGGGAGTAGACCTGATCGATGGTGAGTTGTCTTCCATCGGCTATGTTCTTTTTTTCTTCCAGCTCTCTATGATCCTTTTCAAAAACTCTTCCTCTATCTCTTTTGAGAGTTCCTATATCTGCCTTTTATTGTTGTCATCTTCTCTGTACTCCTCCGTATTTGATTTGTCCCCCCTTCTTGTTTGATTTAGATGTCAAGCATCCTATTGAAACCCTTGAATTATTTTCCCGATAAGGGAGTCTAGTCTTTATTGTTATCCATTCTAGGCTGGGGACCAGTTCCTTTTCCTACTAGAGATTTTTTCTTAACTTGTATCCAGGGGTTCTTATTTTCCTCTACTTCCATTGTTTTAGAATCACCATTCTATCCTTTGAGTTGATCTTGCCTTGATTCAGGCTCAAAAAGAATAGCATTCGAGGCTTCACTACTATTTTGATCTAAATCTTGCATGTCTTCACCTATCCCCTGAAGTCCTAGTTGGGAATCCCTCCCTTTTGTTGAATCTGGACTATCTTCCACCCTGGAGATCAACTGAGGATCTGAATCATTTGAGAGATCAATGGTCTCCTCAGAAGAATTGATCGAGCATGTCTGTTCCTATTATTTTTTATTCTTGTTAAGAGGTGTTGATTCTTTTTGTTCTTTTATTCCTTCTATCTCCATTTGAGGGGGTGCCTACTTCTCCTCTGAGTTAGAACAGGGGATCTGGTTAGTAGGGGGTTTTTGAGTTTCCCCTTTTTTCCTCCACTCCCATTTCTTTGAGATCTTTGACTCCTGATCTTTCTTATCTGCTAAGATCTTCAGGGGACAATGCTTAGCCCAGTGTCCAGCCTTTTTATAGGTAAAGCACACAAAAGGTGTTCACTCATATTCTATTTCTTGTCTCCATTTGCCAACTTTTGAGTTCAGGGTGATTACTTGAGGTAGTTCAGTATCTTGTTGGATATTAACACAGATCCTAGCAAACACTTGTCTAGATCTGGACACTGTCATTAGATCTATTGTAAGAAGATCACCAAAGGAACCAGCTATAGCACCTAGAATGTCATCATGCCAATATTCTAGGGGTAATCCAGGCAGTCTTACCCAGACAGGGGCTGAGATAAAGAAACTTTCATTATAATCCAAGTTCATTGACCATTTATGCAATGATAAAGAGGATTTACCCATCATCCAAGGGCCATCGCACAACACTTTAGAAAGATCTTCTCCATTAGAGAACACAAAGGAAAAGAAACCTTTAGGCATAGCCGCAACATCCACCTATCCTTTGAGTTTCAACTTCTGGAAGGTAAAGGCTCTCACCAGATCAATATTCGGTCTAGGACCTGTAAAATTTCCAATCAGAGTGGAAGCCATAACAGAAATAGTGTGGTCTATGATTTGGTCAGGAATGTTAATACCTAACTCCCCCTTTAACAAATCTAAAACAATATCAACCTTAGGGAAAGAAGATTTTCTAGTAGGTTTGACCCTGAAAAGGCCCGACCATTTCTGCTTACCTTGGTTTGAGTTCCCGCCATGTTTAGAATCTTCTTGTTATTTTGTTGACCCTTTTTCTTTCTCAGTAGTATCAGGCTTTTACACCTCTAGTCCTAAGATAGGACCACTATCATTGCTGGGCTGGGCCAGGCTTGACCCACCAACACTTTCCCCCTTTTCTGATAAAGGCCTTTTAGCATTGGCATCTGAAATATTCTCAGAAACCACAACATTTCTAGAATCAAGCACATAATCCATAGCAAAACTAGGAACATCCAGATTCCCATCTTGCTTTGAATTCAATTTTTTTTCTTTTGCTCTTTCTCCTCCTCCTCCCTCCCTCTCCCGCTCCATCTCTACAAAAGGTGCATTCTGAAAATGTTAATTGTAGCATTATTTTAATTCAAAAATGAGGAAAGGTGTATTTTTGTTGTGGAGGTGCTATATCTTATTGAGTTATTCTTTTCTATGGAACCTGTTAGGCCATTTTCCTATCATAGCCAAAATCTAATGAAAATGGTCTATTCCTGTAAAACCCTAAGGAAGTTGCCATGTCCTGCTACAAACTTGTTTTGATCTACAAAGAAGAAGTATAAGGTTTTATAGCCTGCAAGCTTAGCCTGGGATAGTTCATGGTGTGACCAAGCTCTAGTCAAGAGTGCATGTGTTGAAATGAAAAAAGCAGTGAAATATTACAATTTGAAGGTTTGATAAATAGGTCTTTTCCATGAATAAAGGTTTCAAAATTTGTCTAAGTCCAGAAAAACCCTGGTCAAATCTATTTCTTTGTTACTTTATTGGCCACTTAAGTTTTTGAGTCTACATGTGGTTTTTATCTCTTAGTGTTCACTGGATCTCGGGATAAACTTTTCAAGTCACTTTTCATTTAGCGATCTAGTGACTAAGGGATATTACATGATGTTTGCCGAATCTCCAAGTTCTTAGCAATTAGTTATAATCATCTAGCAATCTAGCGAATATGGTTGTCGCTCGTTCTCCTAATGCAATGGTCAAGTTTCAAATAATCTAGCGACTTAGCGAGGATCATGGATGGTGAACAAGATCAATGAATAGCACTTGATCTCATGATTTATCTAAGGTTAGGTAAAGGATCTAGCGACTTGGAAAATAAAGGCTATCGTGTGTTCTCTGAATGTAACTAGGGTTAAGAGAAATATTCTGAGATTTAGTGAATACTTCAATCACATGATCTCATGATCTAGGTTGAGTTAAGACAAGGTTTTGAGTAGAAAATGAGAACCATTGATGCATATTTGATTGAGCAGTTGGCATTGATTCTCTAGATGTAACCCAGAGTAAAGATAAGACTCAGTGACCATGTGAATGCTTTGCTCACGTGATCTCCATATAAGATCTCGATTAAGTAAAAGGTTATGAGATCTAGTGATTGCCTCAGTCGCATGTTCTCATAATGAGGTGTGGGTTAAGGTTAAATACTTTGAGACTCGGCATGGACCATTGATAAGAAAAAGATCTAACGGTTGTCACTGATTCTCCTGATGAGACTCCAATTAAGGCAAAGGTCTAGCAATTCAGCGAATACTTGAGTCGTTGAATCTCATGATCAAAGTGAGGTTAAGTAAAGTATTGAGCAACTAGGAGATTGCCTCAATTGTGTAATCTCTAGATAGAGGTTGAGTCAGAACCAAGCTTTGGGAAAATTAATGAGGACCACAAGATGAAGATAAGATCAACGGTTGGCGCATGTTCACCAGATAAAACTAAGGGTTAAGAAAGCATCTAGAGATCTAGAGAATGCTTTCTTTCACGTGTTCTCAAGATTAAATCAGGTTCAAGCCAAGTATTCAGTGACTTGGAGAATGCTTTGGTCGATGAATCATCAGATCAAGCAGGAGTTAAAGGTAAAGGCTTGGAGATTGATATGAGTCGTAGATGCAATGAGATCAGGTGGTAGTCACGTATTCTCCAAATGATACTCAGGGTTAAAGAAATATTCAGAAATCATGAGAATACCTTTTTTTGCCCAATATCTAGACTAGACCAAGGTTAGTTAAATTGTTCAGTGACTTGGATATTTCCTTCAGTCGCGTGTTCACCAGATCCAATGTAGTTAAGGAGCTTGTCGTGGTTAAGGAGTAAAGTCAGGAAAGATCTTATGGTGGTCATGTTTTCGTAAAGGAAAGGTGCTCGAAGGTTAACCAATGTGACATTGTGACAGTCGTTGATTTGGTATCAAGGTCATGAAATGAAGACGGTGGGTCCTTAGTTGCCAGGTCATGCACATTTGCTCGTTCCTAATTGGTCACCAAAGATAGATGATTTGGCCAAAATTTTCAAAGCTCAATTGATTATTGTTAGATTATGAAGAACCTTCAATATGTCAGGAAAGGATGAAGATCAACGGCCATGTTTTAAAAGCTAATTAGTTAGTCATTGAGCCAGAATTTTAAAATTATTTAAGGGTTTTTGCTAGGGTTTGAGTCAGTGAACCAGAAGCGACAAGTTTGAATCAATTTTATTTTCCAAGGACGGTTGCAGGTAAAGAATTGGTGAACAAGATATTAGGTAACTGCCTGGATCAGAGTTGTTATCCTAAAATGTCATACCAGTTAAATACAAAGGACTGATACTTTGAGATAGGTGGCTAAGGGCATTGTTTGGGGATCTTAAATAAGGAAGTTCAACAGGAAAAGGTTGATTGGGACATTGTGGCAACACCTGGAAAAATTATAACTATTTGTGGAAACTGTTGCAGAAGACTTGGCACTCAAATTAACCTACACTTTTGAAAGTTTCAACTAAGTGCAATCTTTGTGCGCTTTGTGTCCTTTATCTTATCTAGTGATCTTTGTTTGTTTCAAAGCCATCTAAAGCTTGTTGCATCCTTTTCTCAAGGATTCCAAGATGGTTTTTTCTATATATAGTGAGTTCTAGGAATTTTGAAGAGGTGGTGAATTACTTAGTGTAATAGGAGTTTCTAGATTTAGTGTTTTGATTCTAAGGAATCTTAGTTTCTGAATGTACTGATACAGAAGATCTGTTAATGAAAATATACTAAAATTTCTTGTGTATGTTTTGTTGTCTTCATGTATGAATTTGATTTTTTTGTGCATTTAATCTGTAAGGAAATTTTAAAAGCATCATTCTACAAGGTAGATTGTGGGGTTGAATCTCAAGTTTCTTTCAAGAGAAGGGTAATTCTTGAGTGAGGTCTCATAGATTTCAATATTTGTGCATGGATCTAATGATATACTATGTACATGAGAGGATGATTTGTAAGGCATCTTATCTAGGTTCTGGGGTTATTTAAATGACAAAGTTTTCTATAGATGTATGTTTATTAACTCTGATGCCCTAGGATTTGGCACTGGTCATTGCTTAGGTTGCACTGTTTCACCATCAATTAATTTAAATAATGATTTATTTAAATTTTTGCTAAGATTTATATGTTTACATCTATATCAGACATATAGATAGCTATTGTGATATTTGAAGAATTGAATCGGAAAGGTATACCTGCCTTTAGCTTAGAGCTCAAAGTTAAGAAGGATTTAAATCCTTAATACTATAATGTTTATTACTGACAGATGCATTTATTGGGACTACAAGAGTTAAGAATCAGAGGCTTTCTGATTAGTTTTTATCATCTGCAGTTTTTTCTACCACACCTTTGAGTGATGCCTTATTGCAGAAGCCTATTCTGATGTTGTAGAATAAGTCGTGCATATCCTAGCTATGGAAAGAACCTTGTGGGGAATTCCTATATTTTCTTGGAGCACATAGAGAACCCCTCCCGAGAGTTCAGGGTTCATGTGATTTTGACTTGTTATTCTCTACTTTTTTTGTGAGGTGGTTTGAAGGCTTCCTTATAATTGTTCTTACCTCATTAAAGATGTTATTGCATCAAGGTGAAGGAGAAGGTTGTAAGGATTGTGATATTGTTGCAGCTATCAAGATTGTAGTAATGCTTGTAATCGTGAACCCTATGTAGTGGTTATATTCTCTTAAGGTTGTTGTAAAGTGGTTCCCTCAGTGTCCTGTGGTGATTCCTCCCTCTTACATGACTGACTTTTGTCACATTTTTTGTGAATAACTCCTTGAATTATTATTTTTTATTCATTTCATATCATTTGTCTTTTGCAAAGGAACTTTCCTCATGTTATGTGGGCTAGCATATTTTGGTCATTTCTTATGCCTGGAAATAGTCATCTAAATCTCTCTTTCTATGACTTATGACACATTCCATTTATTATTGAATTGAGCTCATTTTTTTAATTTACCATTGAAATTAATAGATATCTCATTAGGATTTACCTTTCTTTTGGTTCTTGGTGACTATTCCAAATGGTTTTAACTTGCTAGCCAGTCTTATATTTGTGACTCTACCTAGTTTATTGAGGATCTTTAACATTATGTACAAAGGGGGAACACCAAGAAGGACACACTGTAATGCACCTTTGTAATAGTATAGATATGGTGCATGTTAGTAGCTTAGTGGGAGCATGTTGAGATTTGTTTTTATCTAGAAGTGTAGATCAGAAGTTTCCCTTGTGTGAGAGCTACTTCTTGCTTTGAAATCGATATTGGTTAGACCTTACCAAGCTAGTGAAGGCTATAGTTGGATTGTGACACTAATCAATGGTTGGAGGTTGAGAAGACCTCATTTAGTAATGATACAAATCAGCGAAGGTAATGCCACTTGGGTTTAAGTCCTTTAATGGCTTCCATGAGGGCGTATGAACCCTTCTTTTCTACAATGGATCTAGCATGTATGCTTATGGTAACCCTCTTTGATCCATTGATGCATTTTGGAAACCAAAATATTTTCCTCTTCTTAACATGGCTTGATGGATTTTTAGGTGCGACTCAGACCGCTTTGGAATTTTGATCCATGTGGTGGGTCTTGATGGCCCTAATTTTGGTAGTGATTACACTCTTTTTGGTTATGTTTTAGTCTTGCTATCTTATCAATTAAGTTGTTCCCTCTTGGGGAAAAAATCCATCTTATTAATGGGGGATTAGAGGGTAGCTTGATTTGAGGTATCTCTAGGTTCAACTTGAAAGTAACAAATTCTTAGGCTTATCTTTCATCTATAGCTTGGGGTTTGAGGATAAGTATTTTGAGGTCATCCCTTTTTCGAAACTCTTTTCTTTTTCCTCCTTGCGGTAGGACTAAGGTATTGTGGAGTAAGAGACCCTATTCTGCAAGGTCATTTGTCCACTCACCATTATGGAAGCATAATGATCCTACTCTTGGAATTCTTGTAAGGTGCTCTATCTATCCCTATAAATGGAAGGAGTGCACTATTAAGCCCCTATTTTGGGAGTGCTCTTGCTTGTGTGAGGAAATCCTTTGAGTTATTTCCATTGGTACACTAGAGTGGGATGTAGTATTCTTCAAAAGAGTGTAACTTTGCAAAGAGGATTTTGTTCCTTGCTCCTGTGTTAAGGACTTGGAAACTCTTGGTGCTTTGACCTTCGAGATAGCTTGGAGGATAATGTTAGCTTTTGGGTTCCTCATGGTGGAGTATTTGAGGTAGAGAAACACCATTTATGGTGAAGGCATTGTGTTGATGTATTCTCTTTTTTAATTTGTGTGCTCGATCGTAGGGTTTTGTGAGTTTTGTTGATGCCCGTTTTGTAGAATGAATCCCTTCTACAATTTTTAGATTGGTTGACAAATTGTTTTATTTTGGGGATCTAGTAAGTATTCTTGTTTCCTAGGATAGTTGGTCCATGCATGTGTAGCATTTTTGTCAACTTGTCTTGTCAGCTTCCAAGAGTATGCCTCGTCCTTGGGGAGGTGACGTAGTGTCTCCCTTATTTGCCTCCTTGCACAAACATTTGTATGGTGTGGTTTCAAATTTCACACTTGTTGGGTATGATCATGTTGGTTGTGAGGGTGAATCCACCAAGAGTATTATTTTTGGAGCATATTTTCAATGCACTGCGTGAACTTGGAGACATAGGGTCTGGTCTTGGATTGTATTCTGGTGACCCTTAAAGATAGGGATGAGTCAGTCCTATGAATGTAGTGATTGTTATCCACAATATGTTTTATGATGGCATGGTGAGATGCACCTTGTTCATCTTTCTTGTGCATCAATAAGTAGGTTATCATTGGGGTCGTGATGGGTATATTAAGAGACCCTAACCTAATTTTATCATTGCATTGCTTCTATCTATATTATAGACTTGGTATTTAGATATGCCATGTTGATGCATTAGGGATTTATATTTTGATGGACAAAGGTTTGACCACATAGATTTTTTATGTACTCTTTTTCATGTTCTTATGTACTCGTGTCAATGTTTCTAGGATGCACTGTGTTTGTTTAAGGGCTAAATGAATTCAACTAATTTTCTTACTATAGATAAATTGAATACATGTTTTGAGGGGTTTGAATGGGAATCAGATAATTTAAATTATAATGAGATGAAATGTAAATTCTAATGAAGTAAATATTGTTTTCTTTGTGTGTGTAATTTCTAATAGAAAATGTAGTAGAAAAGGTGAGTAGAGTCGTGAATTGAGTAAGTATAATGTACCCTTAAGGAATATTGAAATGTTACTGATGGATATGAATGCTTAAAAAAATGACCATTTGAATTTATATTAGGTTGAGATGTGAATTAATAGGAAGTTGATTTTAGGTCTTGATGTTAGGAAAGAGATTTCTGGGTATTATGCTTTGATTATTGATCGAAGAAATGTAATTCAAAGTGAGTACAAAATCAATTGAAATGTTAATATTTTCTTGATTATGAAAGGGATTTTGGGATGCTTGTGAATAATGTATTTCTAGAGATTTCATAGTGAAGGAAATTATGAGTATTACGCTTTGATGTTGTATTGATGCGAGAAATGTGAATCAATTCAAATGTTGTATGTAAATGATTTAGATTGTTTGTGATAGATGTGTTTCTTGGAATATCATGATATTAAAATTTAATAGATTTTGAGTAAATGTGTTCTTGTGAAAAGTGAATTTCATATAATGTTGTGAAATGTAATTAGATTTTATGAGGATTTAGGACTTACTTTCATACTTTGATTATTAGGACTTGATTATGGTACTTGATGAATCATTAATTTAGAATATTATGTTTTAATTTTATGCTTATGCAAGATAAGTCTATGTGAAATGATCATGGTTAATATGTTAGGTTAATTGATATATCATTGTGTTCTTGGATTAACTAACTTTTAATTTAGGAAATGTATTACTGAAAATTATGTGATTATCTTGTGATAAAGTGTGGATGCAATTGGAATTTTATGATGTGTTTGAGTGTGATTATTATGATGTATTTTATATGTATATATTATTTGATCTTTCATGAGCTACTGATATTATATCTAGTGTCCAGGAAATGACCATGGATTAAATAAGGGGAAACTAAAGATGGATGCATGTGAAAATATTATTAAGCCAAGGTTATCTCCAAAGGGAGAAATAACCTCATTGTGATGAACAATATTATAAAGTAATATTTGATTTTATTATTTAAATGTGTTTGTTTTTATTTTAAATCAATGTCTACTTGGCATGCCATGTGTGTAGTGATGTGTTGTAATCTTTTGTGGTGTCAATTGACACATGTGTTGTGAGTTGGCATGGTTAAGTGCATTGTATATTATTTGTCTTCCACCTTTGAGTCACCTTGTAGAATCCAAAGGTTAGGTATCTCGATTGTTGAGCCATGAGAGGGAATCTTATTTCAAATTTTTGTGAGTCAAATCTTAGTGGACTTTTGAGAGAAAAAAGTAACCCAAACAGTTAGTTAGGGTTAAAATTAGATCACCCCATAGGTGTACTTTGGGTTGGGGATCAAATTTTGACCAATAGAATGATTTTAGACCATTTTTCCTTCTTCAAAAGATGCATTTTTGAAAGGTGACGAATTTGGGAAGTGTGTCGTGTCTTCCTCTCTTTTCAATTTTGAATTTCCCTCTTGTTGAGATAGAACCCTAGGTGAGTGTGCCCAATCATCTTTGAGGTTATGTAGGGATTTCCTTTTTAGTGAGATGGAGAAGAATTTGGTAGGTTGATTGCCCACTCTCCAATTTTGGAGACTTATAGTGGACTTAGAAAGTTTTGGTGGACTTAACAAGGAAAGAAGGATTATAGGAAAGGAAGCTCTTCTCAACCCTCTTTTTCCATAGTTTGGAGTAAGGTTGGTGGACTTGTCATGGAAGACTCTTTATTTTTATTGTATGTAAAATGAAGATTTATTTGTTATGATATTGTAATGGTTTTGTGAAGCTTCATGCCTGCTTTCATGGCTTATTGTTAAGCATTTATTTGTTGGTTTTGTTTTAGTGTTTTTGTTTTATTGGGGTGTGCAAGGCCAAACTTACCCTTGGGAGGGAAGAGATCCTTGATGGGTGAAGGGCTTAAGTTGGGAATTCTCATTTAGTGTAGAGTTCTTCCTCAAGGAGAAAGGGGGTGAGACATGGATGTATGGGCTCCATGTTGCCATTCTTGTTGTATAGTTATTTGGGGGTCATAAGGGTTGTATTTTGTGAAAGGAAATGGAAGGGTTGGTACTTTTTGTTATGGCCTTGTGAAGACAATGGTTATGGATTTTGGGCCTTGTTGAAGGCATGGTTTTACTTTTGAATCAATTCTCCTACTTGGGTACTTTCCACATTCACCCCTTTTAAGAGTCCAAGGTGACCCATTGTCTGAATATCTTTGGGATGAGAATTTTGTGTTTACATGTACTTGCTGATTTTTATGTGTATGTGTGTTGTAGGATGTATGTAACCCTCATCCATCTTTGTTTACCCAAGCTTGGGGGTGGTCATGTAATGGTCTAGGTTGGGAGGTGAGCCTCCATGGTCAAAGCTTGTTCATTTGCAGATTTTTGTGTTGAAGAGGTTGTTTTGTTCAAGGAAAAGAGCAAAAAATGGTCTTACCTCATTATTTAGGTTGCAGATTTTTGTTTCGAATAAATGACTAAATCCCTTATACAAAAATGTTAGTAAAATAAAAGCTATGTAAATGCCTATAATGCATGTTTTATGCTTTTAAAACTATTTGTAGATATGAATGTTAGTATCTTCTTGTATCTTGCTTGTACTTGGAAAGAGAAAAGAATAAAAGAATATTTCCATTGTTATTATTTTTTTCAAAAGAAAATAATAGTTGTTGATTTACTTTCTTAATTGCAAATGAAAAATTTGATTCATGTATCAATAGAAAATTTGAAGCTATGTAGACTCAAACAAATAAGACACAAGACTACTCAAGGATCCAACAAATTACCATTGCCAAAATAGGTCAAAATAGACCAAATGATGAAAGTACTGTATCCACTCAAAATTTATCTAAACTGAAACCAAATCTAAAAAGTAGACAAAAAATTATGCACTTTAAAAAAAAAATAACACATAAAATTGTGTCCATGAGCCCGAATGAAGCCTCTAAAATTGTAAAACTCGGGATTTGTGATTTTTAGAAAATATTAAAAGCAAAGATCAACAACCACCTGCACCATTGTGTAGATTGTGAATTCTACCCCAAAACAAAAACAAAAAAGCTTGAAAAAAGGAGTCTGGATGACTGAGTTATCACTGTTTGAAACTCATCTCTAAAATTATTTTTTTTGAATCGTCGCCACCGCACTTCTAAAACTCAAATGGTTTTAGATTTGGCTTCAAATGTCCAATTTGTATGAAACAAAATTTGAATTAAGGGTTTTTGGACCTCCTCAATATGATGTCAACCTCTTATTTGCACCAGCAAGCTCTAATTTTGACCTGCAACAAAATTCTCTCAAAATAGGCTATACACTGACAAGGAAAGAAAGAATTGATAAACCCTCTTATTGATTTTAATTTATGAATATTCTGATTTTATTTGTTCATCCCATTCAATCCTTGTGTATATATACATAAGTATATATGTATGTATATACAAACCCTAGGTGTGTATATACACACATGTATACTCATGTGTATATTTGAATTTTTTTTTTTTTTCATTTCTTCTCCCAACCAAACCTTCACACACAAAATGAAGAATTAGGGTTAGTTTGGTGTTTTATATTATATCCCAACCCTAATTTCAAATTAGGGTTAGGGCTGAACTTTGGGCTCTTCAAATTTTAAATTGAGTTTTATTAAATTTTGTTTTAAAAATTGGATCTCTGATTATTATTAATTAATGTTTGTTTGACTTTTGTGAATTGGCTTCTTTCAAATTTTCAATTATTTATTACTTTATTCATTGAACTCTGTAATGGAAGTTTTATTTGTTTTAGGTGGGATTTATTTATTTTATTGCTAGACATCTTTGAACTTTATTTTAACAAATAATATTATTAAATTGCCAATTAATCTTTTAAAGGATATTTTTGGAATTTGATTATATTTGAATTTAAAATTTAATGGTTACTTAAATGGGATATTATTTTATTATTGATTAATGTTTGTGGTAATATTAAGTAATAATTTTCTTATATTATTTTAATAAAAAAATTATGATGAGATAATCTCGGAGAAATTATTTTACTGTCCTAGGTTGGGACTTAGGTATTTCGTCATTCCCTTAGCCTTTAAATTTAATATTTTATTATTACTATTTTATAATGGTCAAATTAATTTAAATTTAAATTTAAATCAATTAAATAAACTAAGGTAAATATTATGTTTTGAATTAAAGTATAATATTTTTTAAATTAAAGTAGTGGGAAATTATTAACATTAAGTGGGGTTTTAAATTGTTATCCTAGGTTTCACATAGGGATATTTTTATGGCCTTATTTTATTAATTTATTGTTTCCTTGTGAATACTGCGCTAAGCTAGTAACCTGGTTCACATTTGGGAACCTTTGGGGCTATTATCATCTATTGTTTAAATCAATCATTTAATTCAATCATTTTGAGTAAAATAATCTAACTGAAACTTATGTTAATCAACAAGTTTAATTTACTCCTTTTATTATTCATTTTATTTAATAGCTTTGTTTTTAACCTTAGGGTTTATTAGATGCCTAGTTAGGGGTTTGAAGTTATCTAACTCATTTTTTTAATCAAGGGACGTTGGCAAGCCAACGGTTGACATGATACCTCTTGAGTGTTAACTTGTGTTATGTTTAGCACTACATGCATGTTAGTGTGCCTTAGAATGTTATCCTAAGTTAACTTTTGTGCTTTAAAAAACATTGTTGGTGTGTTTTCACCCTAATTTTGGGCATCACATTTTGGTATTAGAGCACAGTTTCAACACTTGGAACCATAAGCCATTGTGTTTCCCCTTTTGTATTTGTAGGATGCCTTGTTGAGTGTGACAAGCGCGTAGACATGGAAAGGTCTTAGATATGATTCTTCGCACGTGAGGATGTGGAGTAGGGAGTTTGAGGATACTGGAAGGAAAAAGAGGTTCCCCCCTTCTTGAAATAGCTCCGGACCTAAAAATGAAATATAGTAGTTGCCTCTAAGGTAGGTATTTGACCAAGTCTATGCACTTGCTATACAACCTCAATGATGTTTTTTCTCATGCTTAAATTATTGTAAGCATGTAGTTGGGTGCCCTTGTGTAGTAACTCAGGTCTTTTTGAGAAAACTAACCCAAGTAACTTATGGTTTAGGAAAGAGTGCTTCCTAGGATGTTATGAGACTACCTTTAGATTGAGTGATATCAACCCTATTGTGTTTCGTAGTGTGAGTGGCTTGACAGTGGTAGAAGTGATGCTACTAGGTGTGGCATGGTGGATGGTGTATGTTGTTTAATTCCTTTGTTTCTCTTGGTATATCTATAGCAGTTCGCTTGCTAGTATGACCATGTGCGGCCAGGACAAAAGGATTGGTGTCCATGTTTGTTATGGGAACCCACTAACTTTCTCCTTGTAGGATGTGGTGCATTTGTTGGTTTATATCATTATGGAACCTTTAGAATGTGTTGAGTTTGTTGTGATTAGGGCCTTGGGGCCATGGCTTGAGAGAGAGTAAGAAAGATATTCGGTAATAGCTTGTTCATGGTTGTCTTGATCTTTTGAGCAAAGGTGTATTGTTTTTGTGGAGGTGTTATATCTTATTGAGTTATTCTTTTTTGTGGAACCATTATGATCTGGTGAACCATACTTTCACCCCTACACTCGTTCTACGATGCCTTTAGTGTAGACAAACTTATCTTTCATTATATAGTGTGGAGATTTCTACCACACCTTTGAATGATGCCTTATTGCAAAAGCCTATTCTGGTGTTGTAGCGTAAGTTGTGCATATCCTAGCTATGGAAAGAACCTTGTGGGGAATTCCTATATTTTCTTAGAGCGCATAGAGAACCCCTCCCGAGAGTTTGGGGTTCATGTTGCGATTTTGAGTAGTTTTTCTCTACTTTTGTTGTGAGGTGGTTTGAAGGCTTCCTTGTAATTAAATTCTTACCTCATTAAAGATGTTACTGCATCAAGGTGAAGGAGAATATTGTAAGGATTAGGATATTGTTGCAGCTATCAAGATTATAGTAATGCTTACAACTGTGAACCCTATGTAGTGGTTATGTTCCCTTAAGGTTATTGCAAAGTGGTGCCCTCAGTGTCCTGTGGTGATTCCTCCCTCTTACATGACTGACTTTTGTCACAATGTTTTGTGAATAACTCCTTGAATTATTATTTTTTATTCCTTTCATATCATTTGTCTTTTGCAGAGGAACTTTCCTCATGTTGTGTGGGCTAGCATATTTTGGTCATTTCTTATGCCTGGAAATAGTCACCTAAATCTCTCTTTCTATGACTTATGACACATTCCATGTATTATTGAATTGAGCTCATTTTTTAATTTAGTGCTAAAATTAATAGATATCCCAATAGGATTTACCTTTCTTTTGGTTCTTGGTGACTATTCCAAATGATTTTAACTTGCTAGCCAGACTTATGTTTATGACTCTACTTAGTTTATTGAGGATCTTTGATAATATGTACAAAGGGAGAACACTTATTTTGGTCATTTCTTATGCTTGGAAATAGTCACCTAAATCTCTCTTTCTACGACTTATGACACATTCCATGTATTATTGAATTGAGCTCATTTTTTAATTTAGTGCTGAAATTAATAGATATCTCAATAGGATTTACCTTTCTTTTGGTTCTTGGTGACTATTCCAAATGCTTTTAACTTGCTAGCCAGACTTATGTTTGTGACTCTACCTAGTTTATTGAGGATCTTTAACAATATGTACAAAGGGAGAACACCAAGAAGGACACATAGTAATGTGCCTTTGTAATAGTATAGATGTGGTGTAGATTGGTAGCTTAGTGGGAGCATGTTGAGATTTTTTATTATGTAGAAGTGTGGATTAGAAGTTTCCCTTATGTGAGAGCTACTTCTTTCTTTGAAACTGATATTGGTTAGACCTTACCAAGGTATTGAAGGCTATAGTTGGATTGTGACACTAATCAATGGTTGGAGGTTGAGAAGACCTCATTTGGTAATCATACGAATCAGTGAGGTAATTCCACTTGGGTTTAAGTCATTTTATCGATTCTATGAGGGTGTATGAACCCTTCTTTTCTACAATGGATCTAGCATGTATGCTTATGGTAACCCTCTTTGATCCATTGACGTGTTTTGGAAACCAGGAGAGTTTCCTCTTCTTAGCATGGCTTGATGGATTGTTAGGTGTGACTCAGACTGCTTTGGAGTTTCGATCCATGTGGTGGGTCTTGATGGCCCTAATTTTGGTAGTGATTACACTCTTTTTGGTTATGTTTTAGTCATGCTATCTTATGAATTAAGTTGTTCCCTCTTGGGGAAAATTCCATGTTATTAATGGGGGACTACTAGAGGATAGCTTGATTTGAGGTATCCCTAGGTTTGACTTAAAAGTAACAGATTCTTAGGCTTATCTTTCATCTAAAGCTTGGGGTTTGAGGATAAGTATTTTGAGGTCATCCCTTTTTCAAAACTCTTTTCTTTTACCTCCTTGAGGTAAGACTAAGGTACTACAGAGTAAGAGACCCTATTCTACAAGGTCATTTGTCCACTCATCATTATGGAAACATAATGATCCTACTCTTAGAATTCTTTTAAGGTGCTCTATTTATCTTTATAAATGTAAGGAGTGCACTATTGAGCCCCTATTTTAGGAGTACTCTTGCTTGCATGAGGAAATACTTTGAGTTGTATCCGTTGGTACACAGGAGTGGGATGCAGTATTCTTTAGAAGAGTACAACTTTGGTAAGAGGATTTTGTTCCTTGTTCCTATGTTAAGAACTTGGAAGCTCTTGGTGCTTCGACCTTGGGGATAGCTTGGAGGACAATGTTAGCTTTTGGGTTCCTCATGGTGGAGTATTTGAGGTAGAGATACATGATTTATGGTGAAGGCATTATGTTGACGTGTTCTCATTTTTAAGTTGTGTTTGTGATCGTAGGGTTTTGCGAGTTTTGTTAAGACCCCTTTTGTAGAATGAATCCCTTCTACAATTGTCAGACTGATTGATCAAACTATTTTATTTTGGGGGTCTAGTAAGTATTCTTATTTCCTAGGACAGTTGGTCCACGCACATGTAGTTTTTCCTTCAACTTGTCTTATCATCTTCCAGGAGTAAGCCTAGTCCTTAGGGGGGATGATGCAGTGCCTCCCTCATTTGGTTCCTAGCACAAACATTTGTATGGTGTAGTTTCAACTTTCACACTTTTTGGGTATGATCATGTTGGTCCCATGTGAGGGTGAATCTGCCAAGAGGATTGTTTTTGGAGCATATTTTCAATGTCGTGCACGAACTTGGAGATGTAGGGTGTGGTCTTGGATTATATTCTGGTGACCCTTAAACATAGGGACAAGTCAATGAATGCAATGATTGTTATCCACATTATGTTTTATGATGGCATCGTGAGATGCACCTTGTTCATCTTTGTCGTGCATCAATCGAAGGTTATCATTGGGGTCGTGGCAAGTATATTAAGAGACCCTAAATCGATTTTATCATTGCATTGCTTCTATCTGTATTATAGACTCAGTATTTAGATATGCCATGTTGATGCATTATGGATTTATATTCTGATGGACAAAGGTTTGATTGCACCAATTTGTGATGTACTCTTTTTCATGTTCTTATGTACTCATGTCAATGTTTATAGGATGCACTATGTTTGTTTAAGGGCTAAATGAATTCAACTAATTTTCTTACTATAGAGAAATTGAATACATGTTTTGAGGGGTTTGAATGGGAATTAGGAAATTTAAAATATAATGAGATGAGATGTAAATTCTAATGAAGTAAATGTTGTTTTCCTTGTGTATGTATTTTTTAATAGAAAATGTAGTAGGAAAGGTGAGTAGAGTCATGAATTGAGTAAGTAGAATATACCCTTAAGGAATATTGAAATGTTACTATTGGATATGAATGCTTACAAAAATGACCATTTGAATTTATATTAAGTTGAGATGTGAATTAATAGGAAGTTGATTTTAGGTCTTGATGTTAGGAAAGAGATTTTTGGGTATTATGATTTGATTATTGATTCAAGAAATGTAATTTAAAGTGATTATGAAATCAATTGAAATGTTAATATTTTCTTGATTATGAAAGGGATTTTGGGATGCTTATGAATATTGTATTTCTAAAGATTTCATGGTGAAGGAAATTCTGAGTATTAAACTTTGATTCTATATTGATGCGAGAAATGTGAATCGGTTGAAATGTTGTATGTAAATGATTTAGGTTGTTTGTGATAGATGTTTTTCAAGGAATATCATGATATTAAAATTTAATAGATTTTGAGTAAATGTGTTCTTGTGAAAATTGAATTTCATATGATGTTGTGAAATATAATTAGATTTTATGATGATACTTTCATACTTTTATTATTAGGACTTGATTTATGGTACTTAATGAATCATTAATTTAAAATATTATGCTTTAATTTTATGATTATGCAATAAAAGTCTATGTGAACTGATCATAGCTAATATGTTTGGTAAATTGATATATCATTGTGTTACTGGATTAACTAGCTTTGATTTAGGAAATGTATTATTGAAAATTATGTGATTTTCTTGTGATAAAGTGTGGATGCAATTCAAATTTTATGATGTATATGAGTGTGACTATTATGATGTATTTTATATGTATATTTTATTTGATCTTTCATAAGCTACTAATATTATATCTAGTGTGTAGGAAATGACCATGGACTAAGTAAAGGGAAATTAAAGATGGATGCATGTGAAAATCTTGTTAAGCCAAGGTTATCTCCAAAGGGAGAAGTAACCTTGTTGTGATGTACAATGTTGTAAAGTAATGTTTGATTGTGTTTTTTTGTTTTTTTTAATAATGTCTACTTGGCATGTCATGTGTGTAGTGATGTGTTGTAGTCTTTTGTGGTGTCAATTGACACATGTGTTGTGAGTTGGCATGGTTAAGTGCATTGTATATTAGTTGTCTTCCACCCATGAGTCACCTTGTAGAATCCAAAGGTTAGGTATCTTGGTTGTTGAGCCATGAGAGAGAATCTTATTTCAAATATTTGTGATTCAACACTTAGTGGACTTTTGAGAGGCAAAAAGTAACTCAAAGGGTTAGTTAGGGTTAAAATTAGATCACCCAATAGGTGTACTTTGGGTTGGGGATCAAATTTTGACCAATAGGATGATTTTAGACCATTTTTGCCTCTTTAAAAGATGCATTTTTTGAAAGGTGATGAATTTGGGAAGTGTGCCCTGTCTTTCTTTCTTTTCAATTTTGAATTTCCCTCTTGTTGAGAGATAACCCTAGGTGAGTGTGCCCAATCATCTTTTAGGTTAGGTAGAGATTTCCTTTTTAGTGAGATGGAGAGGAATTTGGTAGGTTGATTGCCCACTCTCCAATTTTGGAGACTTCTAGTGGACTTAACAGGTTTTGGTGGACTTAACAAGGAAGTAAGGATTGTAGGAAAGGAAGCTCTTCTCAACCCTCTTTTGCCATAAGTTGGAGTAAGGTTGGTGGCCTTGTCATGGAAGACTCTTTATTTTGCTTGTATTTAAAATGCAAATTTCTTTATTATGATATTGTAATGGTTTTGTGAAGCTTCGTGCTTGCTTTCATGGCTTCTTGTTAAGTGTTTATTTGCTGGTTTTGTTTTAGTATTTTTTTTGTGAGGCCTCACCCCGACCCATCATAGCATTTTTTATCATTCGCATTTCGCCACTTTATGTTTGATACTTTGATGTACTTTTGATCATTCTGATAGAGACTTATGATACTATGTTTGATGATGATGATTACATTATGCAGACTATATTTTGATGTGGATTAGAACCTAGCACATATGGTTGATTTTCATTGTATATGCTTAGATATGTGAATTGGTGAGAAGATTGGATCATGATTAGATTTGATTATTTCATGGATTATACTCTACATTAGGAAGTAGCATGGATGATATGTCATGATGATTTATGAAATTTTTATGTTTAAACATTACTGAGTGAAAATTGTAATCAAGAATTGAATTCTACATACTGATTAATGTTGAGTTGTATATGTACATTTACATGTGATTTTATTGCCTTGGACTGCTGATGCTCGAGTGTAGTGTGCAGGTAAGAGAACCATGAAATTATTCAAAGAATCAGGGCTAAACACATGTGAATTGAGTAAGCCAAGGTTTAATCCAATAAGGGATTGAAACCTCGTTGTAATGTGATCCTTGTTGTAAATGTATGTTGAATGTATGTTAATAGTTTGGATTCATGTTGTTAATTGGGCATGTCATTTGTGAATGTGATGTTTATTTCATGGTGTCACTTGACACTTGTATTTTCCATGTGTATGGTGACATGTCAAATTAGGGCTTGTGCAAGATTCACTAACCTTATAAGATACTATATTTAACCAACTTGCATGTAGGTGTCTTGTAGGGATCATATCAAATTGGAACTCGGATTTGAACTTTAGGGGTACTTTAGAGGGGTCAAAAGTGACCCTAGGGTGTATTTTTTACCTAAATTAGCTAACCCTAAGTAGGTACCTTGGGTTGGGGGCTAGTTTTTACATATCAGAAAGCCTATATCACTATGATGGCCCTCCAAAAAGCCTACTTTTCAAAAGTGACAAAAATATAGGTGGCCACATGCATTATAACTTGTCCCACACTCCTTGCTAAACCCACAGTTAAGAGGGGGGACAAGAGGAAAGACCAAGGACTTGGTGTCATGTCTCAATTAATGCTAGTTCTTGAGTACATCTTTAGAGGTCTTTTTAGGGAGCTTGGGGAGACTTAGTGGGTGTTCATCCACTCTCTAACTTTAGAGACAATTAGGGTTGGAGAAAGGAAAAAGGACAAAGGAAAAGGAGCTCTTCTCAACTATCTCTTGCCATTTTTCTTGGACCAAGGTTAGTGAATTCTTGCCATGGAGAAATGCTCTTATATTGTAGTGTTTTTTGTGTATTGTTGTTTTGATGAACATGTAAATCTTGTATGGTGTTCATGTATGTAAAGCTTGTATTGTGTTCTTGTACGTACATTTTGTTGTTATTGTGTTGGGTTGGGATGCATATAGATTTTGTATCCTTTCTTTTTCTTTTGGTTTGGGAGTAATGTTCATGGGAGTTAAAGCATTACTCACCCTTTTAGGAAGGGAAGAAGTGGGCTTGGGTGAAGGGGTTAGTTGGGCTCTCCATTGTAGTGAGAATCTCTTCTCTTGGAGAAGAGGGATAAATTCATGGGGTATGGGCTCCATGAAGCCATTTTGTATACTTGCATCTTGAGGATGTAATGAGTAAAGTTTGCATATGGAAAATTGATAATGTAGCCTTGAAAGGCATGGAAACACTTTGTTGAGAATGTAATTTGGTATGGCATTCTCCTCCTTGGAAAAGCCCACCTTCACCCTACTTCAATGGGTATGAAAAATCCATTTGTGAAGCCTTGGTTGGGAGTTCTTTGTAGTTTTGTTCCATTATGTATTTTGTGAGCTTGTGTTTGTATGTACCCATTTGGCTTTGATTCTCTAAGCTCGGGGGTGGTCTTCTTGAGACCTTGGTTGGGAGGTGAGCTTCCCATGGTTCTCCTCTTTTATTTGTAGGTTTGAAGGTCATGGTTGCAAGAAGAAAAGCTTTGGGAAGTTTTTATTATGAAGTCTTTGTGGAGCAAACTTTAATTTTTGTGTTGTTGGAACTTTTGAAATGAGAATTCATCTCATGTTGATCATTGTATTGAGCAAATGTGATGTGTATTGAGTTATTTATGAAATTGTTCCTTATTCATAATAGGATGGATTCAATTTTGATAAGAAAGCAATGTATTTTAGTTCATAAAATGTAAGTTCTTATTGTTATGTAAATCTTATATTCTCTTTAATGTATTGAATGTAAAATTTCAAGTTAAATGCACTCAATTTCCTCCCTTGAACTCTAGATTTCTACCACAATATGATCAATCACTTTACCTTAAATTCAATATTGCAATCTCAAATCTTTTGAGGAAAACATGGTAACAATGATTTATTAATCAAATTAGGACATTAATTAATAATCACCTGTTACCAATATTCTATAAATAATTATCTTAGTGCAATGCGCCAATAGAAGATATATTGCATATATTTAACTTCAACAAAGACAAAACAAAGGAAATGCAATGTTAGAGGAGATGGCAAAAATAAATAAAAAATCACTTTCCAGATTTTTGAGAGCCAAAATGCTCTTTGGAAAATGTACAGAGAGGGATTTAATTCCCTCTTTACACAAAGAATCTTCCCTTCATATTCCCCTCCTAATTAACCCCTCCTAATTAATCCTTTAGTGCTAATCCAAATGTTTTAATAAATGGAAAGGCATAATGTTTGCACCCAACTCGTGGGCCCCACACCTTTACCTTCCCTCGCCCTTTATTACTCTCTGTATGGGTGTAGGAAATTAGGAAGAAGAAATCATATTTAAAAAATAAAAAACTTACCTTGCTTGCTTGTTGGGAGAATTACCTTTTTGATCACCATCTTCATTGGGTATAGCACCACCCACCAAAACATGTGACTGCAATACCCCAAAAATGGGCTATATATGTTCATTGACTTTCTACATCCTCAAATCAAAGCAAATCGACATCAAAGTCCTAACCTAAGGCACATCAAACATGAGATTATCAAACCTAATTGATTATCCAAATTCTGCATCAGGGAATATTCCTTGAATATTCCTAATCTATCTTAATTATCTTTAATTAAATATTATTTGGTGATAAATCCAATTTATCCTAAAGTTTGATTAATTGAATATTCTCTATATTTGATTAATTAGATTTAATTCTGCCACTTAATCATTTAATTGAATTTAATTGCATTTATTCCTAAAGTATATTATTTAATTTTGACAATAAATCAAAATTCATTTGAATAATTGATAAAATTCTCATTTAATTAATAAAATCCAATTGTCAATATTTAATGGTATAGTTTTTGAATAAAGTTTGATTTAATAATTGATTAACCCACAAATCAGTTATTTTAAATTAAAAAATCAGTTAAGTTGAAGATAAATCACTTTATTTATTTATTAATTCATAATTATCCATGTGCAAATTTGAAAGAACCGGTCAAACTCCAAATCAAAAAATCAATGCAAGTTGTTAACTTTTTGGAACTCAACATCCTTTTTGAGTTCAAAATCTTATCTAAACTTCTGATTTGAGTTAAAAAGGTGTTCTTGCATGATTTTGCATGATTATGTGAGTTAATTATGCATGATTGGGTATAGCACCACCCACCAAAACATGTGACCACCTCCATCTTCTTCTCCATACGTACCATGCTCACCTTGACTTGACTCAGTACTTACCTTGTTTGCTGACATGTTCACCTACCCCTTACCATTCGAAATTCCCTTGCGTTTGGGTATAAGTTTAGGTTTTGGTGGGCCCCAAACTCTAAGTTTCTTAAAATCTGCACTCACCTCCTTGAAAGAATTCAAAATTCTTTTTCAGCCCCCTTGACTTATGTCTTGCCACCTCACCCACTTGGCACGTGGGCCATGGGGAAGGGAGGGGTGATGGGATAGGGGGATAGGTAAGGGGGTAGGGTAGTAGGTTAGTAGGTTAGGATTATTTTTTAGATTTGTTTTAGATTTTAAATTGTATTCTTATGCATAGATAGTTATTTATTTAATTTTATTATGATTAATTGAAATGTGTTTTTCATGTGTTCAAAAAGGGACAGAGCTTAGTTTAATTATTCCTTTAACTCTAGGTTTATAAATTGATAAAGTTAGTTAAATTAAAACAAGTTTAATTTATTGAAGATTGTTTTATATTAATTTAGTTTAGTTAATTTATGGACGAAAGAAATTGAGTTAATTTAATTAGTTAATTGGTTTATGAATTAATAATTGATTTTTAATTAATTTAAATTATACGAAGGTGTTATTAGTATGTGTTAATAAATAGGTAATATAGCTAGTATAATTTATATTGTTAGTAAATTCTATTTAATTTATTTTAAATTAAATGTAATTTAATATTATGTTAATAACTTTGTTTAACTATCATTTAGTTAACTAAATTCATTTTAATATATGAATTTTAGTGGTTTAATGTATTTATAATGTTGACATTAGGATTAAATAAATGATATTAGTGTAGCTAAAATTCATCTATGATTTTATTACTATATTGTAATGAAATGTTGAGTTAGGTTTAATCTTGGTTTTAAATTCAATCATTATAATATATTCTTGTGGCCAAATTAGTTCAATTAAGTCCACCTATGTCACCATCGTTGGATAAGACAATGTTACGTAAACCCTTTAAGGGTTGTTAATCCACGTGATTGATGAAAAAGTATATAGTGGAACCATTCATTAGGATTTGAATATTCAATTTCTTACACCATGATGGTAGCAATATTGTGATGGGTGGGTATATCCTAATGGATTTTGGGAATTGGAGAAACTAGAGCTTTTCAAGATTGTTGATACCTTACCTGACTTAGTTATCACCTTCAGTTAAAACCTTGTTCAAGATTGATTCAACAACTCTGAACTTGTGACTGACACTCTAGAGACATAGTCCTAGGTTGTGGTCGACTTAGCCATAGTCGACTTATCCTTGAACCGATGTACTTTATCTTCGAACATCTAGTTTGAAAAAAACATTGTTGCATTTTTATTGATTTTTTTGGGCATGACACTTGGTATCAGAGCCTAGGTTTCAACATTGGAACCTAAACCCATTGCATTTCAACTCACCTAAACTTAAACTAATGTGTAGGATGTCTATCGTCGCACAAGTTGGCCGATGATGTAGGGGTCGTAGAGCTGCACATGTTAGTGCAGGATAGGGGGTGGACCACCTCCACCTCCTCCACCACCTCCACCACCTTGGAACCCTAACCAAGATATTATGGGCATCCTTCAGAACCTGATTGGGGTGATTCAGCAGAGACTACCACCCATAGTTCAGCAGCCAAAGTAGCAAATTCCCAAAGGGGAAGCACAGATCCCAGGAGGTGGTAGAGCAGTTAGTAGAGAGAGGAGTAGGAGTCCTCCACCCAGGCTTATTTAGGGTCATGGTGATCATGAGGGTGAGTCAGTTCATCAGTTAGAGGTACCACATGAGCATGGGATATGAGCCAGAGAGACCCCCTAGGGATGTTGGAGATGAGATCTAAGAGTTATTACGACTCCAGCCACCCTTGTTTTTTGGATCCACTAGCGGGTTAGTAGAAAAGGCCTGGTTACAGATTTTACAGTGATGCTTTGGCTTGTGCCCTTACATGAGTAATCTAAAGGTACAACTTGCAATCCATCTCCTACAAGAGAAAGCCTCCACTTGGTGGCAACGGGAGGAGTCCGTTGGAGGAGTGGATATTGACACACTCACTTGGGAGTCTTTTGTGGCCAGTTTCTGAGAGAGGTACCTCTCCGAGCATTTCAAATGGAGACAAATAGAGGAGTTCCATAATCTCCAACAGAGAGGTCTCACAGTGACTCAGTATGAGAGCCGATTTCTTGAGCTCCTTCCATACGTAGATTATGTAAAGGATGAAAAATTATGTATCAATCATTTCATTAAGGGACTTAATATTTCTCTTTAGGGTATAGTACGTCTAGCCTTTCCTACCACATTCAGAGATATAGTTGAGATGACACTTGTAGCTGAGGATATCCATACTAGACAGGAGTCTTGGGATCGGTCTCAGCACCAAAACCCCTCATCCCAACAGTCAAGATAGTAGAGACTCTCTTGGAAGGGGAAATAGAATCATTCAGTAGGATCCTTTAAGGGTCAACAGTCTCAGTAATAGGGATCTGAGTAGGATTCTAAACAAAGGCATTCATAGGGTTATTAGGGCTCTAAGCCCAAACAGTGGCATTCTTAGGGCCCTAAACAGGATCAGAGGACACAGACCCCTCAGACATAGTCAGCTAGGACTCAACCGTCCTCTAGGGGCAGATACAATGGTTCCAGTAGGACCAGAGGATTACAGCAGCCTAGGACATAGGGAGTACAAATTCAGACTCAGGGGCCATGTTACACTTGCGGTGGTATGGGTCATATAGCAAGAGAGTGCCCATAGGGACAGTCAGTTGTTGGTCAGAGAGGGGCTACCTTAGAGCCTACAATTGGAGATATGGGTAGGTCCCATAGAGTATTTGCAGCAGTTGATAACCATTAGGCTGAGCATCAGGACACAGTCATAGAGGCCACATGTATGATTTAGGGTATCAGCATTTCTATATTGTTTGATTCAGGAGCCACAGACTCCTTTATAACTCCATATGTAGTGGAGCATTGCGGGCTGGTGGAATTTAGACAGGATGTTGGTTGGGAGGTCAAGTTAACCTCAGGAGCTAGGGTGTTTGTTAGTTCCTTTGTTCGCAGTTGTTAGATTTAGATTGGTGACATGATCACGATGTTTGATCTCCACATTACCCATCTAGGTTCTTATGATGTTGTTCTTGGCATGAATTGGCTATGTGCCTAGAGCGCCAAGATGGATTGTTGACAGAAGATGATTGAGTGTGTTGATGATCATGGTACCTCTATGGTGATAGTTGGGGTACAAAGACCCATATCCCTTTGCATGATTTCCTCTATGCAGCTTAGGTGATGCATGTGAAAGTGATGTCAATTTTTCACCATCACCATTAGTGATAGAGAGGAGGATTCAAAGGGGGAGCCTTCGCTCAAGGATTATCTTATTCTTCAAGAGTTTGCAAATGTATTTCCTTCTGAGCTACCTAGTATGCCACCACCTAGGGCAGTTGAATTTCATATAGACCTTGTGATAGGAGTTGAGCCCGTATCTAGAGCACCTTATAGGATTACCACACATGAGCTCAGTGAGCTCAAGATTTAGTTAGAAGAGCTCTTGGAGAAAGGGCATATTCAACCTAGTGTATCACCTTGGGGTGCACCAGTGATTTTTGTGAAGAAGGATGGATCACTTAAGTTGTGCATTGATTATCAATAGTTGAATAAAGTAACCATTAAGAACCGATACCCACTCCCCAGGATTGATGATTTGTTTGATCAATTGCAGGGTGCCTGAGTATTCTCAAAGATAGATCTAAAGTCAGGATACCATCTGTTATAGATAGTGGAGAGTGATATCCAAAAGACTACTTTTTGTATGAGGTATGGTCACTATGAGTTCACAGTAGTACCATTTGGCCTCATGAATGCTCTAGCTATGTTCATGAGCCTCATGAACAGAGTATTTCGTACATTCTTGGATAAGTTTGTGGTAGTGTTCCTTGATGACATTTTGATATATTCTCATAATGAGGAGGAGCATGAGGAGCATCTGAGATAGGTTTTGTAGCACTTGAGGGAGAATCAGTTGTATGGCAGCTTGTCAAAGTGTGCTTTCTTTAGACCCGAGGTGCATTATCTTGGTCATGTTATATTTGGTGATGGGATCTTTGTAGACCCATCGAAGATTAGGGCCATTATGGATTGGACAAAACCAACCAGTATCACTAAGGTCAAGAGTCAGGTTATTACAGATGCTTTGTGGCAGGATTTTCTAGAGTAGCTCATCCCATCACTTTCCTTTAGAGAAAGGGGAAGAAGTATGAGTGGATAGAGAAGTGTGAGAGAGCTTTCCAAGAGCTCAAGAGAGCCCTCACTAGTGCACCGATCTTAGCAGTGCCAGATCCTTCAGTAAACTTTGTTGTATGCACAGATGCTTCATTGGATGGTTTAGGAGCAGTCCTTATGCAGGATGGTTGTCCTATAGCTTTTGAGTCTAGGAAGCTAAAGACTCACAAGGCTAATTATCCTACTCATGACCTAGAGCTCGCAGTGGTGGTTCATGCCTTGATGAGATGGTGACACTTTCTTCTAGGTCACTGATTTGAGCTTCATTCATATCACCAGAGTCTACAGTACATCTTTACACAACCTAATCTTAATGCTAGGCAGAGAAGGTGGATGGAGTTCTTATGTGAGTATGATTTTGATGTTCCTTACATCAAGGGGAAAGAGAATGTAGTTATTGATGCCTTGAGTAGGAGGCGACACGAGCTCTCATCTATGACTTCCAGTACAGATTTGAGGGAGCACATTTTGCATCACTTGCCAGAGGATAGATTGTATGTGGAGGTTTTTCAGTTTATTCATTCTTAGAGACCCCTTGAAGGGAGATTTATAGAGTATTCCTTAGAGTCTGATGGCCTACTACGTCATAGGGGACATATATATGTACCTTCTATGGGTGACTTGTGAGATTTTATTATGCTTGAGGCTCACAAAGCACCTTATGCAGCTCATTCAGGGGTTAAGAAGTTACATGCTGATTTGAGACAGTTATATCATTGGCCAGGCATGAGATTGTAGATTTCCTGCTAGATGCCTAGAGTGTCAGAGAGTGAAGGTAGAGCACAGTCATCCAGGTGGGCTCCTATAGCCACATGAGATACCAGAGTGGAAGTGGGACACTATCTCCATGGATTTTATTGTTAGTCTCCCTATGTCCTCTCATCGTCATGATGCCATCATGGTGACAGTCAACACATTGACCAAGGTTGCCCACTTCTCAGCTATTCGTACCACATTTACAACACCAACAGTGGCACAGGTGTTCTTACAAGACATTGTCAAACTTCATGGAATTACTTGTAAGATCATCTCAGATAGAGACTCACTTTTTACATCCTCCTTCTAGAGAGAGCTTCAATCATCCATGGGTACTAGACTTAATTTCAGTATGACATACCACCCTCAAACAGATGGATAGACATAAAAGGTTAATCAGGTGTTAGAGGATATGTTATGCATGTATGTGATGGACCATCAGGTCAAGTGGGAAGAGTACCTACATTAGGTCAAGTTTTCCTATAATAATGGGCATCATTCCTCTTTGGGTATGCCACCATATCAAGCCTTGTACAATAGACCATGCTGGACACCACTGAGTTGGGACAGGATCAAGGATAGAGTATCTATTGGACCTCAGTTGGTCAAGGATATCAAGTAGCAGGTGGTTTTGATTAGACAACGTCTTAGAGAGGCTTAGGATAGATAGAAGAAGTATGCAGATGTGAAGAGGGTTGATCATAAGTATATGGTCAGAGATAGGGTCTTCTTGAGAGTGCACCCGCACAAGAGTCCAATCCATTTTGGAAAGGGCTCTAAGTTAGCACCTCACTTTGTTGGACCTTTTGAGATATTGCAGAGGATAGGACCAGTTGCTTACCATCTAGTTTTTCCACCCAGCTTGTCACACATCCACAATGTGTTTCATGTATCTATGTTACAAAAATATGCTTATGATGAGTCTCACATTATAGATTGGGATGCCTTATAGGTGGAGTTGGATAGATAATTAGCCTTGGAGCCCATACCCATTTTATCCTGACGAACCCTGGCACTTCGAGGCAGAGAGCTGGACCAAGTTAGGGTCTAGTGGGATTGTTATGATTAGGTCACGGCTTCATGGGAGGATGCAATACAGATGAGATTACAGTACCCACACCTTTTTTATGAATTCCAGGAGGAAGTTCATGCCTAGAGAGGGAGGATGCGAGGCCTCACCCTGACCCATCGTAGCATTTTTTATCATTTGCATTTTGACACTTTATGATTTGATACTTTGATGTATTTTTGATCATTCTAATAGAGACTTATGATACTATGTTTGATGATGATGATTACATTATGCGGACTATATTTTGATGTGGATTAGAACCTAGCACATATGGTTGATTTTGGTTGTATATGCTTAGATATGTGAATTGATAAGAAGATTGGATCATGATTAGATTTGATTATTTCATGGGTTATACTCTACATTAGGAAGTAGCATGGATGATATGTGAATTATTCAGAGAATCATGGTTAAACATATGTGAATTGAGTAAGCCAAGGTTTAATCCAATAAGGGGTTGAAACCTCATTGTAATGTGATCCTTGTTGTAAATGTATGTTGAATGTATGTTAATAGTTTGGATTGATGTTGTTAATTAGACATGATATTTGTGAATGTGATGTGTATTTCATGGTGTCACTTGACACTTGTATTGTCCATGTGTATGGTGACATGTCAAATTAGGGCTTGTGTAAGATTCACTAACCTTATAGGATATTATATTTATCCAACTTGAATGTAGGTGTCTTGTAGGGATCACATCAAGTTGGAACTCGGATTTGAACTTTAGAGGTACTTTAGAGGGGTCAAAAGTGACCCTATAGTGTTTTTTTGGCCTAAATTAGCTAACCCTGAGTAGGTACCTTGGGTTGGGGGCTAGTTTTTACCTATGGGAAAGCCTAGATCACTATGATGGCCCTCCAAAAATCCTACTTTTCAAAAGTGTCAAAAATGGAGGTGGCCACATGCATTATAACTTGTCCTGCACTCCTTACTATACCCACAATTAAGAGGGGGGACAAGAGGGAAGACCAAGGACTCGGTGTCATGTCTCAATTAATGCTAGTTCTTGAGTACATCTTTAGAGGTCTTTTTAGGGGGCTTGGGGAGACTTAGTGGGTGTTCACCCACTCTCTAACTTTAGAGACAATTAGGGTTGGAGAAAGGAAAAAGGACAAAGGATAAGGAGCTCTTCTCAAAAATCTCTTACCAATTTGCTTGGACCAAAGTTGGTGAATTCTTGCCATGGAGAAATGCTCTTGCATTGTAGTTTTTTTTATGTATTGTTGTTTTGATGAACATGCAAATCTTGTATGGTGTTCATGTATGTAAAGCTTGTATTGTGTTCTTGTATGTATATTTTATTGTTGTTGTGTTGGGTTGGGATGCATATGGATTTTGTATCCTTTCATTTTCTTTTGGTTTGGGAGTAATGTTCATGGGAGTTAAAGCATTACTCACCCTTTTAGGAAGGGAAGAAGTGGGCTTGGGTGAAGGGGTTAGTTGGGCTCTCCATTGTAGTGAGAATCTCTTCTCTTGGAGAAGAGGGATAAATTCATGGGGTATGGGCTCCATGAAGCCATTTTGTATACTTGCATCTTGAGGATGTAATGAGTAAAGTTTGCATATGGAAAATTGATAATGTAGCCTTGAAAGGCATGGAAACACTTTGTTGAGAATGTAATTTGGTATGGCATTCTCCTCCTTGGAAAAGCCCACCTTCACCCTACTTCAATGGGTATGAAAAATCCATTTGTGAAGCCTTGGTTGGGAGTTCTTTGTAGTTTTGTTCCATTATGTATTTTGTGAGCTTGTGTTTGTATGTACCCATTTGGCTTTGATTCTCTAAGCTCGGGGGTGGTCTTCTTGAGACCTTGGTTGGGAGGTGAGCTTCCCATGGTTCTCCTCTTTTATTTGTAGGTTTGAAGGTCATGGTTGCAAGAAGAAAAGCTTTGGGAAGTTTTTATTATGAAGTCTTTGTGGAGCAAACTTTAATTTTTGTGTTGTTGGAACTTTTGAAATGAGAATTCATCTCATGTTGATCATTGTATTGAGCAAATGTGATGTGTATTGAGTTATTTATGAAATTGTTCCTTATTCATAATAGGATGGATTCAATTTTGATAAGAAAGCAATGTATTTTAGTTCATAAAATGTAAGTTCTTATTGTTATGTAAATCTTATATTCTCTTTAATGTATTGAATGTAAAATTTCAAGTTAAATGCACTCAATTTCCTCCCTTGAACTCTAGATTTCTACCACAATATGATCAATCACTTTACCTTAAATTCAATATTGCAATCTCAAATCTTTTGAGGAAAACATGGTAACAATGATTTATTAATCAAATTAGGACATTAATTAATAATCACCTGTTACCAATATTCTATAAATAATTATCTTAGTGCAATGCGCCAATAGAAGATATATTGCATATATTTAACTTCAACAAAGACAAAACAAAGGAAATGCAATGTTAGAGGAGATGGCAAAAATAAATAAAAAATCACTTTCCAGATTTTTGAGAGCCAAAATGCTCTTTGGAAAATGTACAGAGAGGGATTTAATTCCCTCTTTACACAAAGAATCTTCCCTTCATATTCCCCTCCTAATTAACCCCTCCTAATTAATCCTTTAGTGCTAATCCAAATGTTTTAATAAATGGAAAGGCATAATGTTTGCACCCAACTCGTGGGCCCCACACCTTTACCTTCCCTCGCCCTTTATTACTCTCTGTATGGGCGTAGGAAATTAGGAAGAAGAAATCATATTTAAAAAATAAAAAACTTACCTTGCTTGCTTGTTGGGAGAATTACCTTTTTGATCACCATCTTCATTGGGTATAGCACCACCCACCAAAACATGTGACTGCAATACCCCAAAAATGGGCTATATATGTTCATTGACTTTCTACATCCTCAAATCAAAGCAAATCGACATCAAAGTCCTAACCTAAGGCACATCAAACATGAGATTATCAAACCTAATTGATTATCCAAATTCTGCATCAGGGAATATTCCTTGAATATTCCTAATCTATCTTAATTATCTTTAATTAAATATTATTTGGTGATAAATCCAATTTATCCTAAAGTTTGATTAATTGAATATTCTCTATATTTGATTAATTAGATTTAATTCTGCCACTTAATCATTTAATTGAATTTAATTGCATTTATTCCTAAAGTATATTATTTAATTTTGACAATAAATCAAAATTCATTTGAATAATTGATAAAATTCTCATTTAATTAATAAAATCCAATTGTCAATATTTAATGGTATAGTTTTTGAATAAAGTTTGATTTAATAATTGATTAACCCACAAATCAGTTATTTTAAATTAAAAAATCAGTTAAGTTGAAGATAAATCACTTTATTTATTTATTAATTCATAATTATCCATGTGCAAATTTGAAAGAACCGGTCAAACTCCAAATCAAAAAATCAATGCAAGTTGTTAACTTTTTGGAACTCAACATCCTTTTTGAGTTCAAAATCTTATCTAAACTTCTGATTTGAGTTAAAAAGGTGTTCTTGCATGATTTTGCATGATTATGTGAGTTAATTATCTCTGATTTCTTGTTAACTCAAAAATCAACCTGAGTTCATCAAGAGTGATTTATGGCTTCTCTCAATGCATCCTCAAGCCCTGGATTTCTATAAAAACAAGGCTCAGCTCTCCATAATCGAACCCGGGAATTTTCATAATCATTCTAGCGAATTGGCAATTGAAGGATTGAGCACTCGTGATAGGAAATTTGTAAGATCTTTTAGTTGTTGGTCATAGCTTTACATTCATAGTTTCATATCATTCTTAGATTAATTTTCATATCATTCATCTTGATTAGATTGCACATCAGTTTTTCAAATCTTAATTGCAGAGAAAATACTAGAAATCTAGACTAAATTGCATTCAATTTCACATTCATCTTTCGCATTCAAATCCTTCATTTAGGTGTTGCATTGTCACTAATCTCGGTCCAATCTGATAATACATACTCACACCTACTAGAAGGCAATAAATCACCTGGTTAGCTTAAGCTTTTCATTTATCTATATATCTTGATTTTGCTAACCTCTAATGTTTTATTGAAGTGTTGTGTCCACAGCTAGGTACAAAATTCACATACACATTTCTAGCGCCCACCGTGGGGCTTTGAAACTAGTTTCCATTCCACTTCTATCAATTTCTATCAATTTCTTGTCATTTTCTGATTAAAATTATGATCTTTTATTTTCTGTACGTATAATTTCATACCACTTTTGTTAGAAAGTCATATTAGGGAGACCCCACTGTCGTATGATAGTTCATAATATTGAGGCTCGTATCAGAAGCTATGCATTATCGTTTGGCATCTTGATTGTCGTATGAGACCTCACCCACTTGTATGAGTTTTCCCATTATCATGTGACGATTAACCCACTATCGTATGACATCTTGAGTGTCATATGACAAGTAACCCAGTGTCGTACGAGTTTTAACACCAGAGTTCAATTGTCGTTTCATATTTTTAGTCAGCTTTTCAAATTTGATTTTCAGATTTGGACTAACGGCTAACCAATAACAATTGAAATCTTCTATTTATGATGGGTACTTGTTGATTCTAATTGGGAAACTGCAAGAAAAATTATTTAAAATAGGTAAAATCTACTAAGCGCATTGCGAGGAATTCAGGTATTTTGTTGTGAACTGACAACATTTCAATTTGGATATAAAACAAATTCTCATGTGTCAAGCTTGTGTGACTTTTCCTGCTTTCATATCACAAACTTCATTTGGGCTATAAAATGAATGATAGGTTTTCTTTTTGCATATCTATTAAACATAGTAAATAGGCCCTATGAACACTATTTATGGATGATCTCGAGAGAGTGGGCTTCATTCACTTGTTCACACATGTGAAGCTCTTCTTGACAAAGGATTCCCTTGTAGGTAGGGAGGATACTGAGATTGTCTTGCGTTCTAATGGGTTTGTAGTCTTTAGCTTTTGATCGATGCATTCCCTCTCTGGAGAGATTGATATATCACAAGTTGTTGATATCACAGATGTTGGCAATATAGTTTTATTCTTAGAATGTCAGATTAATCTATCTGCTTTGTCTTGGTGAAGTGAAGAGGTTAAGGGATTATGCTCTACTTCCTTTTTGGATAGTACGAGAAACCTAGATCCTTGAATCTGATCTAGTCTCTTTGTGGTATCTTTTGTGAGTCATCTTTAGAGAGGGTTAACCATAGTGGACACTCCCTTAATTGGGTCAACCACATGGATGAAACCTCAAGCAATAATAGTCATTTTCATTGTGGTAGTGACAACCACTATATAAATGTCCTTGTGGAGGAAACCTTCACAAGTGTGGTCTCTTGTTGGGCTATCAGATCTCCCTAGTAGCTCCTGATTGATTAAATTCTCAGACTATGTCAAAACCCTAGTGCACTGGGATTGGATTTCACCCTCTTGAGGTCATAAAAGTTGTAGAGTCAAACCATTACTATAAACTCTAGCGAGGCCAAAATTTTCATTTTCTAGGAATGTGTGCAATCATTGAAAAAATTTTTGAACATTCACAAATAGCTCTCCTAGGGTAAGATCAATAAATCACTTGGTTGCTCATGCGCAAGGTTGCCTTTGCCCTTGCTCATTATTTTAGACATGCTTGAAATCACTTGCTTGCTATTCTATGTGCTTGTTATCTACTTGGTTATTGTAAATGAATGAATCTAGACTATTACACAAGTCTGCAAAACCTGAATAGAAGAAATCTTACAAACAAACTGATCCAAAAATTTGAGCAAGAAAAATCAAAATCTAAAGCAAAAAGTCCTTTCTAGAGTCAAAAGTCATACGAGTTTTGCCTGAGTGTCATTTCAGAACCCCTATATTGTTGTACGAGAAACAATATATTTTTGTACGAGTATTGTCAGCAAAATCAAATGAAAATCAACCATGGCATCAACAATCGTATGAGTTTTGCAAATTGTTGTGCTGAAGCCTACCCAGTGTCGTACGAGTCTGTATGAGAAAATTTGGAAAATTGTCCAGAACTTTCTAAAATTGTCAGGAAGTCAGTTTTTACAGTCTACTTGAGGATTCTATCAAAGTATTCACTATGTCAGGAATAGAGCAAAGCTAAATCAGGAAAATCCAATCATTTGCCTAAAGAGATCTCTAGAGTTAATCCAGCCTTCTGATCTTTCGATCTAAATCATGCTCTTCTAATGTCAAAATCATCTTCAAATTCAAAATGACTAAAGTGTTGCGAGCTCGTGTCTGCCATCTTTTGGGCATCTACCCATACAACTAGGGCACAATATCCCTCATTTAAGTCAAATCAATCTTCAACCAACTTCAATCTTGACAAGGTTGCGTCACCCAATCTTCTTGATTCTCATCAATCTTCAGTTGTCTTCATCTCACTCTTTTGATTCACCTAAGGTTAATGGTAAAAACTAGAGCTTCATTATGAAAACATAGAGAACAACCTGAAATCTCTTCGGAGACATCTTCTATGATCACTTAGATCTTCCATCAATCCTACGACACTAACAAATTCAGTGAGAATGCTCTTGGAAATCTATTCTTGAAAGGTGGTTATGTTACCCCTCCTGTATCAATCCACACAGTTAATCAACCAACACCTCCTATATCAATTCACAGAAGCTATCAAATAACCCCACATCAATCTGTCTCGAGTAACTCTCATAACACCAACATGTCTCAGGGCTGAACAAATCACAAGTCTCAAGGAGCTCACTCTCAACATGGTGCAAATCAAGAGCCTACACCTTCTGAAATTGCCCAATATCAAAATGATGATAACTTCAAAATAATGATGAAGCACTTCTTGAAAGAAGATAAAGAGGCATATTTCCTAGAATTAGCTCATCAAGGAGCTAAACTTCCTCCAATTTCAATGTTGAAGATATCATTACTCAAGAGGAAGAAACTCCTATAACTGCTATGATGAAACAGATGCATGTAATGCAAGTCAAGCTCAACAAACTAGAGAAAGAAAAGGAACCCAAACAGTTCTCCATGGAGGCTCTATGCCCTTTTCCATTTGATAAGGACTTGTACATGCCACCATTCCTGAAATGAGTAGAAATGCCTAAATATGATAAATATGATGGCAACTCTGATCCTCGAGATCATGTAAGGGAATTTTGTACACAATCTATGGAGTTCATGCATGAACCAACATACTCAATGCATCTTTTCCCATGACCTCTGGGAGGAGCGGCTATTCATTGGTTCTCAATAATGCCTCCCACAATCAAGACTTTTGAGGAATTAATCAAACTATTCTATCAACAGTACTCTTATAACATCCAGCATCTGGTCACCATGATCGATATATGCAACCTCAAACAGTATCCAAGAGAACCATTCCTAACATTCCTCAAAAGATGGAGGAAGAAATTTTCTCTATATGCTAGGCCTATTCCAAAAATTGAGAAACTGGAAATATTCATCAACAACCTTATTCCAGAGCTTAACTACCCTCTACAAATGTAAAATCACATGTCTTTTGACAAGATGATGGATAATGCAAGAAAAATAGAGGAAGTACTTTTCAAAAAGGGAGACATCTCATTACAAAAGGACAAATACGAATTAGGGTCTAATTCTAAAGACAAAATCAAGAACTGGAACAAGAACAATGGCATCGTCACTGATGGTGTTGTCAATACTATTTGTACCCCTTCTAAGGCACTAGCCTTCAATCTAACCATGGGTACCCAAGCCATCAAAGCTTCAGAACAAAAGGTACTCGACTCATCTCAAAAGATGAAAGAATACAAACCTTGGTCTAATGATCCTAAATGAAAATTCACTCCTCTTGGAGAATCCTTGGAGTCTGCCATGAAGACTCTATTAGCCAACAAAATCATTACTCTTCCTGAGCCCCGAACCTATGATCCTGAACAAAAACCAAAGTGGTGGAGAGAGAATGATTTATGTGATTTCCATCAACATAAGGGTGATAAGACTAGTAACTGCCAACATCTCAAAAATCTCATACAAGATAAGATTGATGTCGGAGATATTATCATTGACAATCATAAAAGTAAAAATGATCATATAGCATTCATGGAACCGCTTCCAAAACATAATCAAGGAGATTCATCTTCTTAGCCTAACATGGGTGCTAAGGTTAATTACGCATACTCTGGTAACAACACTGTCATCAACATGGTTGAACCTTGTATGTCTGAACATTGCAATGGTATCACCATTGTGTGAAGAGATAGTCATTTGGCAAATGCCATTACCTGATCATAAGCTTAGATAAACCTACAAGGATGACTATCTGATTCATCAAATGTCCCCAAGGTTCCTTTTAATCTATCCTCTGCTTCCAAACAAAGGGCTGCCTCTAAAACTCCTAAAGACACGAGACCCACATCTTACAATATTGTCCAACAAATCCAGCATACAAATGCAAAAATCTCTATGTTTGAGTTGCTTCGGATATCTCCAGCTCATAGAGCCATTCTAAACAAAGCTCTACTCAGATCCAATGTTCTTGACAACCTTGATTTAGATAGATTCCAGACTATGGTTGGTCATCTTACATATCCGTAGTATATCTCCTTTTCAAAGGAAGATGATAATTCTTTGAGTCACCCACATAACCAACCTTTACACATAGAGGTCTTGATCCAGAACCGTAGAGTCAAATGAGTGTTGATAGATGTGGATGTTGGCCTAAATATCTATTCTTACAGCTTGATTACACAATTGGGATTATCTGAAAATGCCATTGATCCTAAGAAGAAAATCACTATCAAAGCCTATGATGAACAAGAAAGGTCTTCTAAAGGAACCATTGTGCTACCAATCAGAACAGGACTAGTCATCAGGGATATTACATGCCAGGTTCTTGATCTACCTTTGGCATACAACATCCTTCTAGGGAGACCCAGGATACACGAGATGCAAGCAATCCCTTCTACATATCATCAATGTGTCAAGTTTCCTTATGAGGGAGTAGAGGTAACCATTCTAGCTGATATCTCTTCTACTTGCAATACTTTAAAAGAAGGTGCAGATAAGCTTGTCCCAAATAATAGAGAATCTTTCATTACACAAGCAGACATGGTTTCTACATAAAAAATGGAAGAGATTGAAAAAGGAATCAAGATTAAAGAAAATAGTATGGGAGAATACACTATGGAGCCAGTCTTATCCTTGACGTCTCTCCCTATATCACCAAAGTCTTATGGACAACCCTTAAAATAGCTGAAGTCAAAATCTAAGGAACCTCTTACAAATTACAAAGGAAACTTTGTTGCAGAACAAGTGCCCAAACAAGAATATGAAGAGGATGAAGTTGTGCTTTCGTGGCTCTACAAAGATGAACCTCAAGCCAAAATTGTTCAAGTATGTGACTCTAAGACACCAAAAGTCCCTTCAAAGGCATATGGCCCAGGAGATAAATTAATTGCTAAAATGGGATATCCAAGTAAAGGACCTCTAGGAGTGAGAGGAAAAGGTCTCATGGCACCTATTTCACATACTGGTAGATCGAACAAAGATACTGTTGGCTTAGGCTTTAAAAAGAAACCCTTTTTATCTCAAAGGTAATTGATCTCATGTCATAGAGAAAATCTCACCAAAAGAAGCCCTCCTTGAGAAGGAAGAAATAGAAAAATTAGATAGTGATTCAGACAGCTCAGAACTTATCCCTTATGAGCATTTTCCTAAAGAAATCAAAGATCTTCTTAAAGTGGAAGATGATCCAATCAAAAGGATTAATGTTGTAGACACACAAGAACCTATAGCTACACAATGACCAATCACCACACAAGAACTGACTGGTCTTGAATCCAATCAAGAAGAACAAACTAGTGATTCTGAAACAGACTCTCATGAGTATGAGTTCAAGTCAGAATTTGAAGGAAACCCAGCTTGGGGAATTCGTCCAGATTTCACCCACGTGCTCAGATTTCCTAGAAGCCCAGAATTTGAAAATGAGTCTAATGAATATGAGTGGGGAGTCATTCCTGAAGAAGATGAACTCATTATAGAAGAACAAGTGGATGTCATTCATCAATATACACCCACACCCAACATGACTCTAGAGCGAAATAATGAACCTAACGAGTCTAATCCACCTAGTCCTAAAGTGGAGTCTAACAATGTCGCTAACACTTTTAATGAACTGACCATCTCGAGTCATAGTATCACTGTAGATTTCATGAGTCAGGTCATTGCCAATGATACTAATACCGTGTGTGTTAACATGGTTAGCCAATCCATTCCTGAACTTACTATCCAATATCCAGATCTAATAGACCAAACTTCCCAAAATCCTAGCCAAGGCATTCATACTTTCCAATCAGACTATGTCCTAGCATGCTATCTTGATGTCACTGAACCCATGACAACTTCCATCAGTGAACCGAGCGTTAGCATGATAGACTCAAACATCAAGTATCTCAATCAAAAGAACAAAAGTAAAAAGAAAAGTTCTGAGGGTGAAAACCACTTTATGGCAGTCTCATAACCTACAAAAGTAAAAACAAAAGACATATTCGAGGGTGAAAACCTCTCTAAGGTTCCCAAGGATGAGATATTTGATGTCCTACCGAGTCATTTATAGGACAGATCTCCAGTGCTAGTTGAGCCCACTCAATCCATCAATTTGGGAACAACAGAGGAACCACAATTGATCCATGTAGCTCAATCATTATCAGAAGAAGAAAAGAAAAAGTTTACAACATTCTTGATAGAGAAAAAGATCAACTTTGCATGGAAATATTCAGACATGCCAGGCTTGGATCCTGATCTCATAATGCACTATCTTTCTATCGCTCCAGGTGTAAAACCTGTCAAACAAAAATTGAGAAAAATGCATCCTTATGTTGCACTCTTGGTCAAAGCTGAGCTAGAGAAGCTATTAAAAGCCGGATTCATTTGTGTCATTGACTATGCTAAGTGGATCTCTAACATTGTACCTATTTCAAAGTATGACAAATCAATCAGAGTATGCACAGACTTTAGAGATGTGAATAGACAATGCCTAAAGGATGATTTTCCACTACCTAATATTGACATGACCATGGGATTTGAGATGTATTCCTTGATGGATGGTTTCTCAGGCTATAATCAAATCAAAATCACTCCAAAGGATCAAGAGAAAACGGCATTCACATGTGCATGGGGAACCTTCTGTTGGAACATCATGCCATTCAAGCTCAAGAATGTCGGTGTTGCATATCAAAGAGCAATGACATCAATCTTTCATGATATGATGCATTGAACCATGGAGGACTATGTTGATGACACATTGGCTAAATCTATGATCAGAACATAACACTTAAGTAACTTGAGCAAGATACTGGATCGAATGGAAAAATTTAGTCTGAGAGTCAATCCTAAGAAATGTGCTTTTGGCGTAACTTCTGGAAAACTCTTAGGATATATTATATCAAAGAAAGGAACTGAGGTTGATACTACTAAGGTTAAGTCCATAATGGAAATGCAACCTCCAAAAACTTTTAGTCAAATAAGAACTCTACAAGGGAGAGTCCAATCTATCTGGCGCTTCATATCTCAACTAGTTGATATATCACAACCTTTTACAAAGACATTACATAAAGGTGTGACATTTGCATGGAACGAAGAATGTGAGAGGAATTTCAACCAAATCAAGCAGCACTTATCAAATCCTCCAATCCTAATGCCTCCTATTCAAGGAAGGCCACTGATCTTGTATGTCTCTGTTATTGGTACCTCACTGGGGGCATTGCTAGCTCAACACGATGATGAAAAGAAAGAAAGAGCCATCTAATACATCAGTCAAACATTGGTGGCCTATGATAAAAACTATTTAATGATTGAAAAAGCTTGTCTCGCTATGATCTTTGCATCACAAAAAATGAGACATTATATGCTAGCTCATACCACACACTTGGTAGCCAAGATTGATCCCCTAAAATACCTACTAAGAAAAGTTGCTCTAATAGGTCGCCTAGCTAAATGGGTGATGCTTTTAAGTGAATTTGACATTGAGTATGTTGAAAGAAAATCTATCAAGGGTCAAGTTATTGTTGACCAATTGGTTGATGCACCTATGTATGATGATACACCAATGCAAATGGAGTTCCCAAACACATCCATCATGAATCTTTCTTCTAGAGAGTGGCAATTGTTCTTTGATGGATCCTACACACAGAATGGATCTGGAGCAGGCATCTTGTTCATTACACCCCAAGGATATTCTATACCAAAAGCATTCAAGCTAAAGTTCCCTTGTACAAACAACATTATTGAATATGAAGCCCTTCTTAACGAGATGAAATTAGCAATTGAGTGGTGGGTAACAGAGTTGCATATTCATGGAGACTCACAGCTAGTAATTCATCAAGTCAATGATGTTTATCAAACCAAAGATGAAAAGCTAGTTCCCTACAAAAGAATGGTAGATGATTTAAAGAAATATTTCATATCTATCACTTTTGAACAAATACTTAGATTGGAAAATAAAGTTGCTGACACAATGGCAACATTATCATCTCTACTACAGCAGCTAGGACATGAGCTTCGTTATGAGTTCCTAGTGGAAGCACTATCATTCCCCGCATATGATTGGCCCAACACGCGGATGATTTACACCGTTGTAGGTCATGACTCTTCCCGATACAAAAACCTATTTTCCTATCTCCAAGACCAAATCATCCCTGAGTCCTTCAACCGATATGAAAAATGAAACCTAATCTGAAATGCATCTCGGTATGTTATCATTGGCAATGATCTATACAAACGAAGTCTAGATGGTACTCTTCTTAGGTGTTTAGAACAAAATGAGTCTCAATGCACATTAGAAGAAGTCCATGACAGAATATGTGGATCACACTCAAATGGTTTAACACTAGCTTGAAAGCTTATTAGGGCTAGGTACTATTGGCCTGAAATGGAAAAAGAGGCTATCAAGTATGCAAAGAATTGTCAAAAATGTCAAGCCCGTGGAAACTTGATACATGCACCAGGGAGAGATTGTATTCCCTCTACTACACCATAGCCTTTTCAACAATGGGTGTTCGATCTCATTGGATCCATACATCCACATTCTTCTAATAGACATACCCATATCATAATAGCTACAGACTATTTTACAAAATGGGTAGAAGCATTCCCTTTGACTCAAGAAACCGGCAAGCAAATTTATATGTTCATCCTGAACTACATCATATGTCGGTATGGTATTCCACACTCTATTGTCATAGATAACGGTGGAAAATTCAAGAACAAAGACTTAGATGATCTATGTGCCAAATTCAAGATAACACAACATTGGCCATCTATCTATTATTCTCAAGGGAATGGACAAGCGGAGGCTTCAAACAAAAATCTATTAAAAATCTTGCACCGTATAGTTAATAAAATAGGAAGAGACTGGCATCTCATGATCAATCAAGCTCTCTGGGCCTACAAAACAAGTATCAAAATGCCCACTAGGGCTACACCATTCACTTTAGTTTATGGGTCTGAAGTGGTATTGCCTATTGAGGTTGAAATCCCATCACTAAGAATCAAAATGCATGGTCTAGTAATTGATGATGACTACAGAGTGTCTAGGTTACAAGACCTTGAATTACTAGATGAGCGCAGACAAGCAGCATGATCATCTCAGAGTATATCAGAAGAGAATGTCTAGAGACTATAATAAGAAAGTCAGACACAGAGCATTTCAGGTTGGTGATCTAGTCTTGAGAGAGAATCCTAAAAATCAATCCCATCGAGAATGCAAGGGGAAGTTTGAACCCAACTGGCTAGGTCCCTTTGTAATCACTGCTACTTTTGGCTCTGGAGCCTATCAACTCTCAACGAATGAAAGGGAACAGCTTCGAGAACCAATCAACGTTATACATTTGAAGAAATTATATGCCTAAGGCATTCAATCTATGGTAAAATATCTTGAAAAAATCGAAAAAATTGAAAAAAGTCCTAAAAAAATGAACATCTTGGTGGAAACCTAGCAATGGGCACCTTGATGATTCACAAAAAAATTGGAAAAATGAAAAATACAAAAAAAAAAAGTGCCTTGGTGAAAACTTGGAAACAGGAGCCTTGGTAGCAAAAATAGAATCTCTACCAAGATGGTGAAAACCTAGCAAATGGGTGCCACTTGTTCAAAATGCTCCATCTATCAGCACAATCTTGGTCTTTCCCAGCTTTCAGTCTTGCTTTAGTTTGTACATATTTCTCGGTCTATATATATTCTTGTTTTCAATAAGTCAGTTTGTACACCAATCTACAAAAGTGTTTGTATCCTACCAAATTTTCAAACTTAGGGGCAATCAATGTCATATCCTATGGTCTCCAACATACTTTAGACATGTCATATCCAATCAGAGTCCTTTGAAGCTTCATCCAAGTCAGTTCATCTGTCTCCTCTCCAGAAAGGATTTTGCATCTACAACAATGCAATCAAACATCAACACAAACTGAAAACAATCTGTGCTTCATGCTTTTATCTCCTTGTATGCTTACTGATTCGCATTGAGATTTTTTTGCATATTGTGTCCTTTTGAGCTCTTTGATGATGTCCTTTATAGGATTTAGAGAGTGATGAATGGGGGCATAATATTTTCTTTATTTTATGCTTTGAGCAAACATCTAATAACTTTGGAAATTTTGGATTGAAATGGTGTCCATCTGTAAGAGCCTCTATCTCGAATTGGATGGCCATGAGTACCTCGACCATTGATACCCAAGAAATTCAAGGAAGTTTGATCTAGCTTACATCTTTTTGAATGATGTCTCTATCCTACTGTGAACGACTATTATCCAAGGATGTGAACGATAAAGGGTCACTACAGGTAATTCACATTGGAGACAAGAATGAATTCTACAACTGTTTGACATGTTTTGCAAGGCGTATTTAGGTCATCATAATGTCTATGTTCTGATACTTATACAGATTGCTATATCAAAATGGACATGATATTCAGGTCACCATGGCATTTGTGCCTTGGTGCTTATATCTAATCCAACATTCCGAAAATAAAATCAATATTCATATGTCCATGGTTGTTTGACCGGTGGGTGTTGTATTGATTCTTGTGCATACAAATTGATATTCATATGTCTATGGTTTCCTAACTAGTGGTTATTGTATTGCTTTATCTAGTTACCTAAAAATTCAATGATGAAAATGACCGACACATGATCAGTGACTAGGTCCTAGGTCCTAGGTTTGCATTGCATTCTGCATTTCATTTTGTACTTTATATGATCTCACAAATTGCTTGAACACTTAAACGGTTCTTCAAATCAGGGCTTAAACATAACGTGAAGACTGAGCCTCCAATGAAGGTCTCTTCACCAATCTGCAAGCAGTTACCATCCTGGGTTAGACATCCTTTTAACATATGACAAAGTACTTGTCTTCATCAAACCTGCAAAACATATCATGTGTATCATTGCATTTACATATCATAAATTATCCCATCATTCATTACATTACATACATCCATATAACATTTGAAATAAATCATACATTTTCATTATCCACAATCCAGACACATTGCATCATTCATACATTTGAAAAAGAAATCTTTGCATTACATAACTCCATACATTCTACACTACTCATAGCATAAACATCACATGATATCATCATAAATCAAGACATGACAAGTACAAATGACATCACAACCAAAATCTCGATCTCATCTATATATATCATATAACTCAAAAATAGTCAAAGGTGCACTACTGGCACAGTATACAAAAGAATGAGCTCATGTGAGCTATCCAAGTCAAAATAGTATATCTATGGATAAAAAGATCAAAAATATCAGCAAGAGAAGATAGATCAACTATCAGCTTGATCCTCTACATCTAGTGGAGAAGGTGGTGGTGCATCTGGCACTGCCTCTGATCGGGGTGCCCTAGCTCCCTCTGATGCTAGCATGTACTATGAGTAGGTAGGGACTCTTTGCACAATAGGAACAATGGTATAATACGTAGAAACATAATAGGCAGCTCGTGAGGTCTGATGAGTCACCTCTATCTATAATCTATGAACCTCCTCATGAAGCTTAGAACGTTGTTTATCTACCTCGAGAAACCTCTCCTCCCAACGAGCACTCTGTACCTTCAAGTCCCTGGCCTGTAATTTGAGTTGTCTAATAGTCTCCTATGGAGTAAGTGGTACACTTGGATCAACATCAACTACCAGCATCTCAGTATCTATGGCTGGCTACTCTGTGGTCTCTGCTCTTTGTGCCTTACTACGTCTCACCTTAGAACCTAAATCAAAATTAGTGTCACCCTATAATGGATCAAGTTCATCACCACCTACACACTGCTCTACTGCCAAGTACCTCCTCGGCAGTACCAACACTACCTAAAGTACCACCCTCTCCCCTAGACCGCCTTTGTGAAACTATAGGCCTACCTACTGTAGAACTAGTGGGACTAGGGGGCCTCATCTGCCCTGCTAGTCTCTGAGGAGGAGCCATCTCTCTAGGCCTCAGAGGTGTGGGCTGCAAAATTAGAACCTGTATAGGTCTCAAACCCTGTCTCATCAAAGCCCCAATAACATCCATAGCCTCCTCCATGGAGGGTATCAGCTCTGTAGGATTGAAAAACCTATGGATCGGGTGCTTTATGAGCCATGCAATATAACCATCTATCACCCCAGCATCGATGACTTGTGGTCGGTAGTCCTAGTCCCTACCAATAATACCATTGTACTCATGTGAACATAAGGCATAAGAAAGCCTCACGGTCCATCCAAGCCCGATCTCACGGACTATCCGAGCATAAGTGGCATAATCCTAATGTGCATCCTACACTAATCCATAATGTCGCCACACTTTGGTAATAATGAATCTCTCTAGTGTAGAGGGCGATTGTCCAATCAGCACACAACTCTGACATAAGTAACTAAATTGCTCCAATGTAGTGGGCCAAGGCTCAATCTCTAAATAAGGCCTCCATCATACAAAAGTCATATCATCGAGGCACCGCCTCTAGTACTCTGCATGGCCCATACGAACCTGTGTGACATATCTAGCATAAACATATATGACAAGCTCCTGTGGTTGTCGCTGACTCGTATACACTGGTCTCAAAACTAGGATATGCTCCCATGCCCAGATCTATAGAACTAAAGCACCAGTAGCAAAAGATTTGCTCTCCTGATACACTACCTCATGCATCTCAAAGAACATATGTGCTAATAAGCACTAACCCTATGCTAACTCAAAAGGAGTCACCATCAGTCGTACCACCATTGGGGCCCAGCCCATCAAAAGATTGTTCTGCTGATGGTCAGACATAATGATGCCTCCTATCATCCCAACAATAATGCACTCTAGTCTATGGGTCTGCCCATAGCATTGTACCAAAGTCTCCCAAGAAATAGATCCAGTCAGCTGTGTATCATCTCTGAAAAGACGTTTGAATGCCAGTAAACCAGAGTTCCCCGAACTCACATACTCTAGACGAGGACCGTGGAAGGGAATACGCAATATACAGTACACATCCTCTGGTGTCACAGTAATCTCTCCAGTAGGTAAGTGGAAAGTCTGGATCTCTGAATGAAACCTCTCAATCAATGCAGTCAACAATCCATGGTTAACCCTAATCTTGGGTAACCGAATTAGATACTTGAATCCACAGGAAGCAAGGTGAACCCTCATAGGGTCAGGCAGTGAAACACAGAGTCTCTGAGTAGCTGGATGAGAAATACGAACATGAACATCGGGATAGATGACCTCCACAGCACAGAAAAGGGAACCCTATCAGTAATTTGGTTGAAAAATAGGCTAAAAAGTACACAAATTAAGCAGTTCACTACTTCAGAAGGTAGATTAAAGACTCATTAATCAGGCTCAGAGATTAGAAAATCCATAAAATTGACTTAAAAATGAGTTTTGGGCTCATTGTTTTCCAAAAAACAAAGCAGACTGGCACCAAAACTTGTACGAGTTTTTGCCAGTTACCATATGATAAACCATGATGATACGACATTGTATATCTCTTTGTACAAGTTATGAGGGACCTGATGAAACGTCATACAACTCTTGGGTCCCTCTCATACGAGTCTTGGGGGATAATGAAATGACAACCTAACTACATTTGAAAAGTTGTACGAGCCCAAAAGGACATTCGTACGAGTTTATGTGCATGCCAAAATTAAAATAAAAAATAAAAAACATATGAAAAATATGCTAAAAATGCTACAAACAAGGAAAATTTGACTTTTTCAGAGTAGCAAAGAGGTCCACTTACCGGATGTCCATACTGTCGAGGTCTTTGATGCCTCCGATTGCGCTCAAAACTGTGGGAAGACACAAGTACCTTCATCTCGGCCATTCTCTCGCTTAGAGGGCTCCACAAGGTTTCAAAAGTCAAAAGTGAATAATGAATTGAAAATGACCCTGTTGGCCCTTATATAGCTTTTGACCTAATTTTCAAAAGTGCTCCGTTTTTCATGAAAATTGCACCCCTGCCTAATTTCGACATTCTGAACCCATTTTCAGAATCAAAATCGAAATCTAAGATCATTTACTATGTCAAAATCGTGATTTAAAATTTTTGGACCCAGGACGGCCAACTGCTTGCATAATCGACCTTCAATCATCATGGAAATCCAAAATTCTTAACTGATTATCTTACATCAAGCTATCGAAATTTCAACTTGGTCAACCATGGTCAACTCATGGCCAAATCTAGTCAAACTTGCTCTTTTGGACCTCCAAATGATGCAGAACGCATTCTCGGACGTGTACAACCACTTCTCAAATCGATTAACATGCTTCTAAACCATTCAACTCTGACTTTTCTTGTCAGATTTCAATTTTAATCCCGAAGGGGGCATGGTATTGCATATCATTCAAGTCTTTAAATCTAAATCTCAATCAAATCCTTCCTCGGTAATCAAGACATCAACGACATCTAGTTATTGATTCATCTAAAGACCTCGTCGCTTGGGGCACATCGTTTGGGGCATATTAGATTCATTGAGATCCATATAAATCTGGTATCCATCTTGTAAATTGTATCAGCTTTTCATAACCATCGGTTCATTAGTGCTATTTCCTTGATTCTTTGTAACTGATGGGTCCAGGATGTGATACCAATGTGATTCCTTTGGACAATCAAGTCTAGAATCAGTCACTCACTCCATAATCATAAGATTCAGAATTAGGTGTTTTGATACTTTTTCATAATCATTGGTTCATCGTTGCTATAGATAACATCCATCATGATTTTTGGTCAACCAGGACCTGAATCAGCTTTTCCAATCTTTCAATTGGTTTCTATCTTAGAATCGGTTAATCTTTCAAATTAGTTTCAAACATAAAAAATAGACTATCTTTGAACCACTGCGCTTCGCACAGTAATTCAAAGAGGGGAAAAATGTAATAACCCAAAAATGGGCTATATGTCCATTGACTTTCTACATCCTCAAATCGAATGAAATCGACATCAAAGTCCTAACCTAAGGCACATCAAACATCAGATTATCAAACCTAATTGATTATCCAAATTCTGCATCAGGGAATATTCCTAATCTATCTTAATTATCTTTAATTAAATATTATTTGGCGATATTCTCTATATTTGATTAATTGAATATTCTCTATATTTGATTAATTGAATATTCTCTATACTTGATTAATTAGATTTAATTCTACCACTTAATCATTTAATTGAATTTAATTGTATTTATTCCTAAAGTATATTATTTAATTTTGACAATAAATCAAAATTTATTCAAATAATTGATTAAATTCTCATTTAATTAATAAAATCTAATTGTCAATATTTAATGGTATAGTTTTTGAATAAAGTTTGATTTAATAATTGATTAACCCACAAATCAGTTATTTTAAATTAAAAAATTAGTTAAGTTGAGGATAAATCACTTTATTTATTTATTAATTCATAATTATCCATGTGCAAATTTGAAATAACTAGTCAAACTCCAAATCAAAAAATCAATGCAAGTTGTTAACTTTTTGAAACTCAACATCCTTTTTGAGTTCAAAAGCTTATCTAAACTTCTGATTTGAGTTAAAAAGGTGTTCTTGCATGATTTTGCATGATTATGTGAGTTAATTATCTCTGATTTCTTGTTAACTCAAAAATCAACCTGAGTTCATCAAGAGTGATTTATGGCTTCTCTCAATGCATCCTCAAGCCCTGGATTTTTATAAAAACAAGGCTCAGCTCTCCATAATTGGACCTAGGAATTTGCATAATCATTCTGGCGAATTGGCGATTGAAAGATTGAGCACTCGTGACAAGAAATTTGTGAGATCTTTTAATTGTTGGTCATAGCTTTACATTCATAGTTTCATATCATTCTTAGATTAATTTTCATATCATTCATATTGATTAGATTGCACATTAGTTTTTCAAATCTTAATTGGATAGAAAATACCAGAAATCTAGACTAAATTGCATTCAATTACACATTCATCTTTCACATTCAAATCATTCATTTAGGTGTTGCATATCACTGATCTCGGTCCAATCTGAGAATACATACTCACACCTACTAGAAGGTAGTAAATCGCCTGGTTAGTTTAAGCTTTTCATTTATCTATATATCTTGATTTTGCTAACCTCTAATGTTTTACTGAAGTGTTGTGTCCACAGCTAGGTACAAAATTCACACACATAGTGACCACCTCCATCTTCTTCTCCATATGTACCATACTCACCCTGACATGACTCAGTACTTACCTTGCTTGCTAACATGTTCACCTACCCCTTACCATTCAAAATTCCCTTGCATTTGGGTATAAGTTTAGGTTTTGGTGGGCCCCAAACTCTAAGTTTCTTAAAATCTGCACTCACCTCCTTGAAAGAATTTGAAATTCTTTTGCAGCCCCCTTGACTTATGTCTTGCCACCTCACCCACTTGGCATGTGGGTCATGGGGAAGGGAGGGGTGATGGGATAGGGGGATAGTTAAGGGGGTAGGGTAGTAGGTTAGGATTATTTTTGAGATTTGTTTTAGATTTTAAATTGTATTCTTATGCATAGATAGTTATTTATTTAATTTTATTATGATTAATTGAAATGTGCTTTTCATGTGTTCAAAAAGGGATAGAGCTTAGTTTAATTATTCCTTTAACTCTAGGTTTATAAATTGATAAAATTAGTTAAATTAAAACAAGTTTAATTTATTGAAGATTGTTTTATATTAATTTAGGTTAGTTAATTTATGGATGAAGGAAATTGAGTTAATTTAATTAGTTAATTGGTTTATGAATTAATAATTGATTTTTAATTAATTTAAATTATATGAAGGTGTTATTAGTATGTGTTAATAAATAGGTAATATAGCTAGTATAATTTATATTGTTAGTAAATTCTATTTAATTTATTTTAAATTAAATGTAATTTAATATTATGTTAAGAACTTTGTTTAACTATCATTTAGTTAACTAAATTCATTTTAATACATGAATTTTAGTGGTTTAATGTATTTATAATGTTGACATTAGGCTTAAATAAATGATATTAGTATAGCTAAAATTCATCTATGATTTGATTACTATATTGTAATGAAATGTTGAGTTAGGTTTAATCTTGGTTTTAAATTCGATCATTATGATATATTCTTGTGGCCAAATTAGTTCAATTAAGTCCACCTGTGTCACCATCGTTGGATAAGACAATGTTATGTAAACCCTTTAAGGATTGTTAATCCACGTGATTGATGAAAAAGTATCTAGTGGAACCATTCATTAGGAGTTGAATATTCAATTAGTCATACACCATGATGGTAGTGTATGGATCAAAAGTGACCACACTTCTATGAATCATTACATGTAAGGAAACTCAAGAATAAGCCCTCACAAAGCGATCCATAGCTCTCTATGCATGGAGTTGCAAGGGACTATGATGAATTTGCTCTCAACTAGAGCTACAAACTTGTGACCTTGCTAGTCAACCATACAATGAGAGATTCACAATGAAGACAAGGGCAACAATGCCAATATCCCCAAATGGAATCAAGGTATGCAAATGTAATGCAAACTAATATGAATATGCAAGATTAATCTATCAAAATGAAAGTACAATGCAACTATGAAAGGAAATAGCAATGGATTACAAATTCCCTAATTAAGCTATGTGAGTTATTCTAAAGCTTGAAAGTGAAATCTAAACTATGAAAGCATAAACATGAACTACTATGCAAGAATGGAAACTAAATTATGAAGCAAATGAGGAACTCTAAGATGTAATGCAACAATGATCTCCAAAAAGCTCCAAAGTCTTCAAGAATTCCTGCAGTATAAGGTTAGCATAAAAACAAGTGTCCTAGAATGAGGGAGAGAGCTCTCCTTTGATAAGAAATGCAAAGGAAGGGACCATGGAGATTAAGAGGCAAAAGTCTCAATCAATGGTGGAGCTTGAAAGAGGATCAATCCATGTGCACAAGTATCCTCCAATAGGAAAATAAGAGTTGACTTTATGTCCATATGAGACAAAAAGTGTTTTTCTCCTTTTTATAAAATAAGAATAATACTTTATTTGTGCAACTTAGGATAAGAAGAAAAGGTGGGGCTTTTTATTTAATAAAATGAGAGGAAATATTCCTTTTAAGTAAATAAAAGCTTAGGATAAAATGGTTAGCCCAAGGCAAATAATCGAAAATGATGAAATATGACTTGATCAAGGAAATTGATAGTGTTGAAAAATATTGATTATTGATAAAACTGATTCAGGATAAATAAATCAAATAAATGGGGCCCAAAGTCTAGGTGACCATTTTTGGGTGCATACATTTGCCCCTCTTTGACTAATGTGTGATCGATTTGGGAACACATGTAGTTAAAGAAGAATTGAAATGTGAGATCGATTTGGGATCACATCCGGACAAAGCATAAACAAAGGCCTTTGAACATGAGGTCGATTCGGGATCACATTCAAAGTAAGAGATAAGAATCTATAAAAAAAAACTCTGAAAAGATGTCTGAATCAGGAAACTCAATTATGGATCAAAAGTGACCACACTTCTATGAATCATTACATGTAAGGAAAATCAAGAATAAGCCCTCACAAAGTGATCCATAGCTCTTTATGCATGGAGTTGCAAGGGACTATGATGAATTCGCTCTCAGCTAGAGCTACAAACTTGTAACCTTGCTAGTCAACCATACAATGAGAGATTCATAATGAAGACAAGGGCAACAATGCCAATATCCCCAAATGGAATCAAGGTATGCAAATGTAATGCAAACTAATATGAATATGCAAGATTAATCTATCAAAATGAAAGTACAATGCAACTATGAAAGGAAATAGCAATGGATTACAAATCCCCTAATTAAGCTATGTGAGTTATTCTAAAGCTTGAAAGTGAAATCTAAACTATGAAAGCATAAACATGAACTACTATGCAAGAATGGAAACTAAATTATGAAGCAAATGAGGAACTCTAAGATGTAATGCAACAATGATCTCCAAAAAGCTCCAAAATCTTCAAGAATTCCTGTAGCATAAGGTTAGCATAAAAATAAGTGTCCTAGAATGAGGGAGAGAGCTCTCCTTTTATAAGAAATGCAAAGGAATGGACCATGGAGATTAAGAGGCAAAAGTCTCAATCAACGGTGGAGCTTGAAAAAGGATCAATCCATGTGCACAAGTATCCTCCAATAGGAAAATAAGAATTGACTTTATGTCCATATGAGACAAAAAGTGTCTTTCTCCTTTTTATAAAATAAGAATAATACTTTATTTGTGCAACTTAGGATAAGAAGAAAAGGTGGGGCTTTTTATTTAATAAAAGGAGAGGAAATATTCCTTTTAAGTAAATAAAAGCTTAAGATAAAATGGTTAGCCCAAAGCAAATAATAAAAAATGATGAAATATGACTTGATCAAGGAAATTGATAGTGTTGAAAAATATTGATTATTGATAAAACTAATTCAGGATAAATAAATCAAATAAATGGGGCCCAAAGTCTAGGCGACCATTTTTGGGTGCATACATTTTCCCCTCTTTGACTAATGTGTGATCGATTTGGGAACACATGTAGTCAAAAAAGAATTGAAATGTGAGATCGATTTGGGATCACAAAACAACTCAGATGTGAGATCGATTTGGGATCACATCCAGACAAAGCATAAACAAATGCCTTTGAACATGAGGTCGATTCGGGATCACATTCAAAGTAAGAGATAAGAATCTAAAAAAAAAAGCTCTGAAAAGATGTCTGAATTAGGAAACTCAATTATGGATCAAAAGTGACCACACTTCTATGAATCATTACATGTAAGGAAACTCAAGAATAAGCCCTCACAAAGTGATCCATAGCTCTCTATGCATGGAGTTGCAAGGGACTATGATGAATTCACTCTCAGCTAGAGCTACAAACTTGTGACCTTGCTAGTCAACCATACAATGAGAGATTCACAATGAAGACAAGGGCAACAATGCCAATATCCCCAAATGGAATCAAGGTATGCAAATGTAATGCAAACTAATATGAATATGCAAGATTAATCTATCAAAATGGAAGTACAATGCAACTATGAAAGGAAATAGCAATGGATTACAAATCCCCTAATTAAGCTATGTGAGTTATTCTAAAGCTTGAAAGTGAAATCTAAACTATGAAAGCATAAACATGAACTACTATGCAAGAATGGAAACTAAATTATGAAGCAAATGAGGAACTCTAAGATGTAATGCAACAATGATCTCCAAAAAGCTCCAAAGTCTTCAAGAATTCCTGCAGCATAAGGTTAGCATAAAAATAAGTGTCCTAGAATGAGGGAGAGAGCTCTCCTTTTATAAGAAATGCAAAGGAATGGACCATGGAGATTAAGAGGCAAAAGTCTCAATCAATGGTGGAGCTTGAAAGAGGATCAATCCATGTGCACAAGTATCCTCCAATAGGAAAATAAAAGTTGACTTTATGTCCATATGAGACAAAAAGTGATTTTCTCCTTTTTATAAAATAAGAATAATACTTTATTTGTGCAACTTAGGATAAGAAGAAAAGGTGGGGCTTTTTATTTAATAAAAGGAGAGGAAATATTCCTTTTAAGTAAATAAAAGCTTAGGATAAAATGGTTAGCCCAAGGCAAATAATCGAAAATGATGAAATATGACTTGATCAAGAAAATTGATAGTGTTGAAAAATATTGATTATTGATAAAACTAATTCAGGATAAATAAATCGAATAAATGGAGCCCAAAGTCTAGGTGACCATTTTTGGGTGCATACAGGTAGCAATATCATGATGGGTGGGTATATCCTAATGGATTTTGGGAATTGGAGAAACTAGAGCTTTTCAACATTTGTCGATACCTTACTTGACTTAGTTATCACCTTTAGTTAAAACCTTGTTCAAGATTGATTCAACAAATCCGAACTTGTAACTGACGCTCCAGATGACTTAGTCCTAGGTTGTGGTCAGCTTAGTCATAGTCGACTTATCCTTGAACCGATGTCCTTTATCTTCGAACATCTAGTTTTAAAAAATAATTGTTGCATTTTTATTGGTTTTTTTGGTCATGACATTTTTTTATTGGGGTGTGCAAGGCCAGATTCACCCTTGGGAGGGAAGAGATCCTTGATGGGTGAAGGGCTTAAGTTGAGAATGCCCATTTAGTGTAGAGTCCTTTCTCAAGTAGGAAGAGGACGATGCATAGATATATGGGCTCCATGTTACCATTTTTGTTGTATACTTATTTAGGGGTCATAAGGGTTGTATTTTGTGAAAAGAAATGGAAGGGTTGGTACTTTTTGTTATGGCCTTGTGAAGGCTATGGTTATGGATTTTGGGCCTTGTTAAAGGCATGGTTTTTCTTTTTAATGGCTTCTCCTACTTGGGTACTTTCCACCTTCACCCCTTTTATGGGTCCAAGGTGACCCATTGTGTGAATATCTTTGGGGTGCTAATTTTTTGTTTACATGTACTTACTGGTTTTTATGTGTATGTGTGTTGTAGCATGTATGTAACCCTCATCCATCTTTGTTTTCCCAAGTTCGAGGGTGGTCATGTAATGGTCTAGGTTGGGAAGTGAGCCTCCATGGTCAACGTTTGTTTATTTGTAGGTTTTTGTGTTGAAAAGGTTGTTGTTTTGTTGAAAGAAAATAGAAGAAAATGGTCTTGTCTTATTATTTAAGTTGTAGATTTTTGTTTTGAATAAATGACTAAATGCCTTCTAAAAAATGTTAGTGAAATAAAGGCTATGTAAATGCATATAATGCATGTTTCATGCTTGTAAAACTATTTGTTGATATGAATGTTAGTATATTCTTCTATCTTGCTTGTACTTGGAAAGAGAAAAGAATAAAATAATATTTCTATTTTTTTTTTTCAAAATAAAATAATAGTTGTTGTTTAACTTTCTTAATTGCAAATGAAAATTTTGATTCATGTATCAACAAAAAATATGAAGCTATGTAGACTCAAACAAATAAGACACGAGATCACTCAAGGATCCAACAAATTACAAGTGCCAAAATAGGTCAAAATAGACCAAATGATGAAAGTACTATATCCACTCAAAATTTATCAAAACTGAAACCAGACCTGAAAAGTAGACAAAAAATTATGCACTTTAAAAAAAAATAGCACCTAAAAATGTGTCCATATAAGCCCGAATGAAGCCTCTAAAGTTGAAAAACTCAGGATTTGTGATTTTTAGAAAATATATGAAATAGAGATCAACAACAACCTACACGATTGTGTATATCATGAAGTTCTACCCCAAAACAAAAACAAAAAACTCAAAAAAAGGAGTCTGAATGACTGAGATATTGTTGTTTGAAACTTGTCTCTGAAATTTTTTTTCCTAAATCGTCGTCGCCACACTTCCAAAATTCGCTTCAATTGTGCGATTTGGATGAAAAAAAATTTGAATTAAGGGTTTTTGGACCTCCTCAATATGATTCCAACCTCTGATTTGTACCAATAAGCTCTAATTTTGACTTGCAACAAAATTCTCTCAAAATAGGCTATACAATGACAGTGAAAGAAATATTTGATAAACCCTCTTATTGATTTTAATTTATGAATATTCTGATTTTATTTGTTCATCTCATTCAGCCCTTGTGTATATATACATAAGTATATATGTATGTATATACAAACCCTAGGTGTGTAAATACACACATGTATACTCATGTGTATATTTGAATTTGATTTTTTTTCATTTCTTCTCCCAGCCAAACCTGCACACACAAAATAAAGAATTAGGGTTAGTTTGGTGTTTTATATTATAGCTCAACCCTAATTTTGAATTAGGGTTAGGGTTGACCTTTGGGCTCTTCAAATTTTAAACCAAGTTTTATTAAATTTTGTTTTAAAAATTGGATCTCTAATTATTATTTTGATTACGATAAAAACAAGTTTTGAAGGGGCCCCGAAACCCTTTAACATCAAAGAAGTGAGATAAGCATGGAAGACCCAAAGAACAACTAGCTACCCATAAGAAGGGAGAAGACTACAAAGGGACAAATCCTGAATATTCAATAAACACCTACACAACAAAAAAGCAAAAGATGATGGAAGAAAAATAGAGAAAAAAAGACCACCAACACCAAGATCAAGACAGAGTCTTCAAGAAGCCCTCAGAGTCCTCGAGCTGGGCCTGCATAATATTGACATTATCTTTCATCCTCTGAATATCTTGATCATCAACCTTGAGTTTCTTTTTGGTATTAGACCTAGTTATGTTACTAGGTCCCATCTATTGACTAGGACCAGTCATATCAATTTTGTCACTTAGGGGGGCCTCTTTGTTTCCTTCCAGCATTTTGTTGAGTGTGTTCAAGTTCTCCAGGGTAAAATTCATACCTGTATTACCCAGACCAAGTAGATTTTTTAACATATCCTCATTCCTGCTCGTCTTCTCATGAATAGGGATCATGGCTATCTCAACAGCTTTTTTAATTTTATCATCCAATTCAGAACCATAATAAAAAAACACTAACATTAGCATTGAGATAATTCTCCTTCCTGATATTATCAACCATTTCCTAAAGCATATAATTCTTATTTTCCAGTTTGATACATCTGTTCTTCAGCTCAACCAAATCATTCTGCACCCATTTATCTAGATTATAACTATAGATGGATTTGTTTTTAGCAATTTCAAGGGGGGTCATAATGATAGATCTTTTGACCTATGAATCCATCTTTCTAAGGTCATCCTGAAGAGGTTGGGACCTATTGCAATCAAGGGTTCTCTCACTGTCATCCTTCTTGTTCTCCTTCCCAGAGCTGGGGGAATCGTGGGAATCTAGATTATCCTCTTCCATAACCCTAAAGCTATTATTCCCTAAGTCGTCAGCATTACTATCAGCCACATTTGTTTCAACCTCTTTGTCTTTTTTATTGTCAACCTCAACCTCATTCACATAAATGTCTTTACCTTCAGTATTGCCAGTCTCTAGAACAGGGTTAGGCTTATCCCCACTATTTTGATTATCTTGATCTTCCTCGAGATTACCCTTGGTAGTAGTGGCATCAAGGTTCTCCAAATCATTCTCCTTAGGGGTCTGGGTAGTGGAATTGGACAAAACATTATGACCCACCTGGGTATTCTCTTCAACCTCAGCATCAATATCAGGCATCTCCAAGGGAGTAGGCTTCACACCTTCAGGCTCCGACAGAATAGGACTAGCAGGGGGCTCCAAGTCAGTATTATCTGTGACAGAGGCATTGACATCACAAGAGTCCTTGACAACCTTCAGACCATCCTTGGGCTTAGAAGAGGCAGGCTCAGAGAGGGGGAGAGCTTTCTTGGATTTCTTTTTCTTGGACGAAGAACCCATGTTCTTCCTTTTTTTGACCTGGGTAGGGATATGTTCAGGAATGTGGTCTCTCGCATAATCAGCAATAAGGAGGATAAGCCCAATATGAAGAATAGGGAAATTCTTCACTATATATTCAGTAATGCTCTAGTTGAGTGAACACAGGAGAAAATAAGGAAAAGAAATCCTTTTGTCATGCCTAAAATGATTAGCTAGGGCAAAATGGTAGTTATAAACCCTAGAAAATCTCCCCTCTAGAGTGAAATATTCCATCATAACCTTAATGACAGAACCCCAAATTTTATCTATATTATCCATATCCACATAGTCTTTCTTACCTTTAACCAAAAGAGCCCTCTCCTTATCAGTGATAGGAAATGACTGGTAAGATTTGGTTCCAACCTTGATCTCTTTCGAGTACTTTAGTCCATCCAAAGGGAGACCAGTGATTTCAGAGAGGAGCTCAAGGCTAAGGCTAAAGGACTTGCTAGCTAGATTCACCGTGCCCTTGTCCCAACCATCTGCAAAGGCTTTGGAGACATCATTATCAAAACCATGGAGTCTCTGAAGAAGCCGATGAACATGGCCTTTCTTCAGAATACTCCAAACTTCCTTATCCTGCTTCCACTTGCACTCCGCTGACTCTTCTCTCCTGAGGTCACCACCCATGGCCAAATAATTGTCTTGCTCTTTTTTCATCTGCTTCTTATGCTTAGACAAGGGAGTGTTATCAATATGATGGCTCTTAAGCATAAAAAGGTTGTTTAATTGGTTCACAGTCCTATTCACTTGCACGAACTGGCAACAGTTACTAATAATGATGATGAAACACATCAAATTTTGAGCTTTCATTATGGGAGAATAATTCTACATCTTTGAGATGTACTTAGCAAAATTTTGAATGACATTTGAAATCACCCCAAACTGATTTGAATTAAATAATATCATTAATGTTCCTATTAATGACTCCTTCCTTATGCCTAATTTTGTCATAATTAATAGACGAGATGACAACATCATTACTAATTGTGTTACCGACCCATTTTTTAATCCTCTCACTTTTGACTCCAATATTAGCAAGGTAGTTAGCAACCTGATTGGTTTCCTGGTAATTGTGAGAAATATAGAACACCTCGAAGGATTGGAAAATGATTTTGATTTTGGATATTATATGTTTAATAGTCCAGGAGGGGCTATTGATATCTTTAATATTATTTATAATATTTAAAGAATCACCTTCAAGCCAGACTCTTTTGAAACCCAGTTCTTCCACCATCAAGATAGTATTGAGAGCAGCCAAGGCCTCTGCCCTGTGATTGGTCTGTATTCCCAAAGGGACCGAAATAGCACCCAAATAGTTAACATTAATATCTCTGATGATTCCACCACCCCCTGAGACACTCAGATTGCCTTTGGAGGCCCCATCAAAATTAGCTTTAACCCAACCGATAGGAGGAGCAATCCAGACTGAGGTATCTCTAGGAGAACAAATGTGAGAGTTTTGTTGTGGAAAATTCCAATTAGTCCAATCCACATTAGGGAGATACTCCCTAAGCTTGCTCTTGCTGTTATTGATGGCATTGATGAAGTTTTCCTTGATAGATCTGGAAAGAATGTTGTAGATAATATCAGGTTTGGCATATTTCTCTCTGAATATTCTATTATTTCTTTCCTTCCAAATACACCAGTAAAGATGAGGCGGGATGAGATTCCAGAATTCTCTTGCAAGATCATTGTCAAAAGGGCATCTCCACTGACTAACGAAATCCTACCAAGAGTTAGGAAAGAACCAACACAAATTCCAATTTTGAAAAACCAAGGACCAGACTCTCCGAGTAAACTTACAATGGAGCATAAGGTGGTCACAGGATTCAGCTTGATCCATACAAAGAAAGCATCTATTAACATGATAGAATCCTCTTTTAACTAAATTATTAAGAGTAAGGGACTTATTCTGGATAAGAATCCAATAGAAAAAGTTAATCTTTGGAGTGGGGAATTTATACCAGATAGCAGTGCACTGAGACTTAACTTCCTTGGAGAAGAAGAAGAAGGAGCTGGCAGAGGCCACCAAGAATTCACCATTAGAAGAAGGATTCCACACAATTTTATAAGGATAATTAACTTCTCTGAACCAGGACTACAACTCAATCATAAGGGGAGATAGACTTCTATCAAGGCTAGAAAGATCCTTCCAAGATTTATTAAGCCAGTAATCAGAGACTTTGCAACCAATAGTATTTTTTGCTTGATTTATGATATCCTTCCAATCTTATCTATCAGACAGAGAGCACTCATGGATCCAAGGGTCATCCCAAAAGTCAATATTGGTCCCATCTCCTAGTTTCCACCTTATCCCATCTCTTTTAAAGTCAATGGAGGAGCAGATGCTATTCCAAATGTAAGAGCCATTCACCCTGGCATCTTTGTTTAAGAGGTCCTTTAGATTGTTAGAATTAAAGAGGTATTTGCTTCTAATAATAGCATTCCATTGCTTTGTATCCCCATAGACTCTCTAAACTTGCTTGGCCAGGAGGGCTTTATTGACAAGCTTGATAGGTCTTAGCCCCAAGCCCCCTTTACTCTTAGGCTTGCAAACTTTTTCCCAAGCAACCAAACTTAGTCTTTTTTTATCTTCAACACCTATCCATAAGAACTTTTTTTGGATAGTTTCAAGCACCATTGCAAACTTGTGAGGAATCTTGAAGAGACTCAAGGCATACACGAGAAGGTTTTGCAGAGTAGACTTCAAGAGCTGGAGCTTGCCAGAGCTTCTGAGAAGGGCTCCTTTCCAGCAAGCCAACTTTCTATTGTATCTATCAAAAATTTGATTCCAAAAACTATCGGGGGTTTTAGAGCAAAGAGGGAGACCCAGATAGGAAGAGGCAAGAGTACTAATGCTGCAACCAAGAATTTTGGAGATCTTAGCCTGTCTCTCAAGGGGGGTATTGATAAAGTATATGAAGCTCTTGTTCCAATTGATAAGTTGACCCATGGCAGAGGTGTAGATAGACGGGGCTTTTTTAAGATTTTTGGCTTCTTTAACAGTAGCTTCACCCATAAATAGGGTATCATCAACAAATTGTTCATGGGAGCAGGAGGACCTGGCCGAGGAAGGTCAGAGACTAGAGATGGTTCCTTCATTGACAAGTTTTATGATATATCTTCCCAGCCCTTCAACCAAAATAGCAAACATGATAGCGAATATATGATCCCCCTGCCTAAGACCCCATGAAGGTTTGAAAAAGTTTGAGGAACCGCCATTCACAATAACAAAGGATGAAACAGTGGAGACCAACTAATCAATAATTTTGATGACCCCCAAATCAAATCCAAAGTTGCTTAAGACTTTTTGAAGAAATTGCCAATCAACCCTATCATAGGCTTTATATAAGTCCAATTTCATGAGAAATCCCTATTTCTTGGCAGCTTCAAGGGAGTGAATATTCTCATGAGCCACCACAATGGAGTTGAGAATTTGTCTCCTTGACACAAACCCATTTTGCTGAGGTGAGATAATAGAGGGCAGCAAAGCAAGCAATCTAGAAGTCATAACTTTGGCTATGATCTTGTAAATCCCATTACAGAGGCTAATGGGTCTAAAAGAGTCCATCATATTAGCACCATGTTTTTTAGGGATAAGGACCAAGAAAGTGGCATTGAGTTCTCTAAGAAGAGCTTTAGTACCAAAAAAATCTTTGACAACATTCAGAACATCTTGACCAATAATCTCCCAAAACTATTGAAAGAAGAAAAGGGGGAAGCCATCGGGACCCGAAGATTTATCACCTTTAAAGGAAAAAATAGCATCTCTAATTTCCTTATCATTTGGAATAGCTTTGAGCTAGAATTAGTGTCTCTGTCAATGATTAAGGGAATAGCAGAGAGAATTTCATGTTGATTCTATTAAACAAGGTTATCCTCTTTAGAGAGGAGAGAGAAGGACTGAAGCATTTCCTTTCTAATATCTTCTTCCTTAACCAGAGTCTTGTTATTCACAATAAGGGAGGAAATTCTATTAATAGCTTTATGTTTCATAGCTGTCATATGGAAGAATCTAGTATTTATGTCCCCTTCTTTAAGCCATAGGGCTCTTGATCTTTGCCTCCAAAAAGACTCCCCTTTAGAAATGATATTATGATACTCAGCCACCAACACATTCTCAAATCTTCTGTGCTCCTTAGAGAAACCCTCTTTTTGAATAGTCTCCTGAATGACCTTGATTTCTTCCTATTTGTTACTTTTGGACTTGAAAATATCTCCAAAGACTTCCTTGTTCCAAATTTTAACATTTCTCTTGACATTACTCAACTTTTTAGCTATTCTATACATAACACTTCCTTCCTGATTGTAGTTCCACCAGTTAAATATACAGTCCTTTAGAGTAGGGTGGGCTAACCACATCTTCTCAAAGCGAAACAGGATATTCTTTTTGCCATTCAGAATATTAGCATTGAAAATAATACGGAAGTGATCAGATCCAATCCTATTAGAAGAAGATAAAGATCGGGAAAAATTAGAGAACCAATCGAGAGAGAGAAGGGTTCTGTCAAGTTTTAGTTGGATGAGATCATCACTAGTTCTTCTATTCAACCATGTATAGGAAATCCCTTCCAGCTCCATATCAATGAAAGATTGGTCATTAATATACTCCATGAGATCCATTCTACTATCAACTTGAGATAGAGCTCCGACCATTTTATCATCAGCCTGCAAAGGGGTGTTGAAGTCTCCCATAACCATCCAGCTAGGGGTTTAGAAGTTATTTCTGATTTCTTTTAATCTTTTCCAAAATCTCAACCTACCACTTTTGGTATTTGGAGCATAGATATTCATCAAATTCCAAGAGTAATCAACTTTAAGGTATTTAACATGGATGAGGATAATGTTCTTCTCAACATGGAGCTTTGTGCAGTTAACAATAGAGTTGTTCCAAAAGATAACAACCCCTCTGGAAGCACCATCAGAGTCACTGCCAATACTACTACCATTCTTAAAAGGATCAATTTTTTCAACTTTCTCTCTAGTCATTTTTGTTTCTTGAATAAGCATGATATCAAGTTTGATATCTCAGCCAATATTTATGAGAACATCTTGTTTATGAGGACTGTTAAGACCTCTTATATTCCATGACATAATCTTCATTTAAAGGGTTGGGGAGCAAATCTCTGGGATAGTAGATTGTTTACCATCCGCTATATTATGTTTTTCTTCTAACTCTCTCATTGCTTTATGAGTAGGTCTACCTCTTCCCCCCTGAGGTGATCCAACATCTACTTTCTTCCTTCTAGTCTGGACTCCCCCCAGTGGAGTATTTTCTACCTTTTTCCCTGATTCAGGAGCTTTTAGGTTCGGGCCTCCCTTCTTAGAGAGCTTTTTTATTTTCTTATTATTTTTCACCTCAAACTATGGTGACTCCTACATTTCTGAGATGGGAGAGAATTCATCCAGGTGTTCTTTTTGAGTGTCCTACTCACTAACTTCAGACCAACATTTGTTGTTGTTACCATTAACAGTGGAAATCACCTGTTCAATAATGGGGGTGGAAAGTTCTGATTTATCCAACACATTGTCTCCTATCCCTGAGGTGATAGAGGAGTTACCCTTCTCTTTTTGCACATCTATTATTGGGCTTGGTGGTTCCATTTCAATACATCCTTCCTGAGGAGAAACTTGGCGCTGATAATCCTTCTCCCTATTCCCGGTCGTAGGATTGAAAGAAGCAGAAGAGGGCACATTTTCCACTTTTTTCTCTTGTTATGTGGCTTTTGGATTCTCCTACTCCAGAGTTCAGGATTGATCCTCATTGGCTATTTCCTGGGTCTTATCTCCCTCTGACAGATTATTTGGTATGACAATCCGGGCTTCTTGTGATTTATCTTCCTCTGATGACTTAGCAGGATTTGGGAGAGAAGAGGAAGATCCATTTTTCTCTCTCCATTCAGCTCTTGGTTCTTTTTTTTTAGGCTTTACAATAGGTTTTAAAGGGCATTGTTTTGCCCAGCTCCTTGACTTTTTGCATGTAAAGTAGGCAAAAGGAAGGGATTAGAACTCCACCACTTGAATATGAGTTCCAAGCTTGGAGTTAATAGTAATAACTTCTGGGAGATCTGCCTTTTGATTTATGTTGACATGGACTCTAGCATACACTAGTCTTGTCTTTGTAGCTGTCATTGGGTCGATTGACAGAAGCTCCCCAAACGAGCTGGCCAACCCTGAAAAGATGTCTTCATGCCAATATTCTAGAGGAAGACCCTAGAACCCAACCCACATTGGGGCTGATTCAAACATATCCATATTAAGATCAAGTTTAGCCCCCCATTTCTGAAGAGCCAAGGATGATTTACCAAACATCCAAGGACCTCCGCACAAGACATTAGATAGGTCTTTGGAGCTAGAGAACTCAAAGGTGAAAAAACCCTTTGGCAAGGCTACAATATCGACTTGACCCTTAAGCTTCCATTTCCTTGCTACAAAAACCCTTACAACATCTATGTTAGGTCTTGGACCCATGAACTTTCCTACAAGCATATTTTTCATAGACACTACTGTATGATCAACCAAATAATCAAGAAGAGAAATACTAAATAATCCCTTCTCAGGATCAAATGTGTTGTCAACTAGGGGAAAAAAAGATTTCCCAGTAGGTTTCACACCAAATAAGGAAGTTCGACTACCTTTAGCAGCATTTTCAAAGAAAGTTTGACCATCAATCACTTCTGCAGAAGACTTACTGACAACTTTCCCATCCTTATGATCTTCTTCTCGGTTGTGGGATCTAGGAAGAGAATTGTCCCCCTTATGCTCTTTTGTGGAGCCCTCCTCTGCTACATCTTTGTCCTTTTTTTAAATTTTTGGCGCGGGAGATCTCTGAGCATTTCTAGAGGCATCATTCCTGCTCATTTCATGATTCGAAAAGCCCCTTTTCCCACCTTCTCGGGACCGATTTCAATCTAGGTCTTTGTCCCCTTCCACATCCTTCTCACCTCCCTTGGTATTCTTGATGCTTGCCACTGTAGATGCCTGAGATCCTCCTGCAACAGGTTTCCCACTCGAAGAAGGATTTGAATTTCCTCCAGCCGCTCGCTCTCCTCCTCCTCCGCTTGCCATATCAAGTTATTATTAATTAATGTTTGTTTGACTTTTGTGAATTGTCTCATTTCAAATTTTGAATTATTTATTACTTTATTCATTAAAATCTGTAAAGGAAATTTTATTTATTTTAAGTGGGATTTATTTATTTTATTGCTAGGCATCTTTGAACTTACTTTATTTTAACAAATAATATTATTAAATTGTCAATTAATCTTTTAATGGCTATTCTTGGATTTTGATTATATTTGAATTTAAAATTTAATGGTTACTTAAATGGGATATTATTTTATTTTTTATTAATGTTTGTGGTAATGTTTAGTAATAATTTCCTTATATTATTTTAATAAAAAAATTTATGATGAAATAATTTAGGAGAAATTATTTTATTGTCCTAGGTTGGGACTTAGGTATTTCATCATTCCCTTAGCCTTTAAATTTAATATTTTATTATTACTACTTTATAATGGTTAAATTAATCTTGTAATTTAAATTTAAATGAATTAAATAAACTAAGGTAAACATTATGTTTTGAATTAAACTATAATATTTTTTAATTAAAATATTGGGATATTATTAACATTAAGTCAGTTTTTAAATTGTTATCCTAGGTTTCACATAGGGATATTTTTATGGCCTTATTTTACTAATTTATTATTTCATTGTGAATCCCACCCTAAGCTAGTAACCTGGTTCACATTTGGGAACCTTTGGGGTTATTATCATCAATTGTTTAAATCAATCATTTAATTAAATCATTTTGAGTAAAATAATCTAACTGGAACTTATGTTAATCAACAAGTTTAATTTACTCATTTTATTTAAAACCTTTGTTTTTAACCTTAGGGTTTCTTAGATGCCTAGTTAGGGGTTTGAAGTTATCTAACACATTTTTTAAATCAAGGGACATTGGTAAGCCAACGCTTGACATGATGCTTCGTGAGTGTTAACTTATGTTGTGTTTAGCATTACATGAATGTTAGTGTGCCTTAAAATGTTATCCTAAGTTGACTTTTTTGCTTTTAAAAAAAAATGTTGGTGTGGTTTTGCCCTAATTTTGGGCATGACACCTTGGGGGAGCTAACCACTCTGTGGTTGGGTAGAAAAAGTGCTTGGATTACATTTTTGTCTCGAGATTTGTAGATGGACAGATGTTCGATGGCTTGAGAGACTTGAACATGCAAATGGATGATAAATAGTCTGATGGCATATGTATTGATATCTTGTATCATTTTGACCTTTTGGTCTTGTATTCTATTGTATTTAAAAATTGTATACCTTGATGTTTTATGTGCAGCATTATGGTTGACATGCTTTATGTAATATTTCCTCGTATTATATATAGATTATTCTTGTACTCTCGACAGTATGGTCGATTTCTTATTATTGTACTTTAAGGTTATTCAACAATATTTCAGATTATTGTAATTTCTTTTTCAAGAATGGAATAAATTATGTGGAAAAGTCTTTATGTTTTAATAAACTTTGATTAAGTGATCAACTTTCTGAGTTTTCCGTTGATGAGCTTATGTATCTCTTGTGGGCTGGAATTTGGTCTTTATATGTGGTATTAGAGTTGTGTTTAAACACTCGGACCTTGGCCTATTATTGCCAAGTTGTGTACTCATGCTTGGTGCAGGAATTGATTTGTCACCATGCTAACCCAAATAGTAATAGAGTTGGATCTAGCAATGAACATATTAATGATGAACCAAATCCAAGGCTATATGAGATCTTAAACCTCTTGACTAAATAGAGAAACCTCTTACAACAACAAGGTGACCGTATGGATCATCTTGAGAAGGACTTAAGAGGTAGCCATAATAAGAAGGTAAGAGGATCAAAGGCTTGAAGTTCAGTAGAAACTAGAAGAAGATCTGAGGGTGGAAGCTCAGAGGAAGTTGGATGAGGACTGATGATTGGAAGATTGAGAAATGAAGAAGAGGATATGAAGAATGAAGAGCATCAGAAATAAAATGTAGATCATGGGGCTACAAAAGTACCTAATAACATAGGAAGAATAGTAAAGGAACTGAGTAAGGACCTCAAGAAGTTTGTACCTTGTACCTTTGATGGTAAGGCCATCGATGATGTTGTTGAGGCATGGATAGTATCTATGGAGAATTATTTATGCATTTAAAATATTTTAAGAGAATTTAGAGCTATGTGGGGTGCTTTCTAATTGGTTGGCAAGGTTGGTACTTGGTGGCATATGAGATGACATAAAAGAGGATGCAACCTGGTGAGATCACTTGGGAGGACTTTCTAATACTTTTCCATAAGAGATGGTTACCTTAGTTGTACTATGCTAGGAAAGTAGCTAAATTCCAAAACTTGATACATGGAGTATTGACTATTACCTAGTACCATGAGAGATTCTACCACCTAGTCAAGTATGTACCTCAATATCAACAAGATGAGTGGTTTAGAACCTCCAAATTTATTCTTGGATTACGTCCTGAGATAGGATTTGAAGTTAACATGCATGAGCCTTAGACTATGGACTTTGCTTTCAAGAAGGCCTTGAGGCAAGAGAAGAAACTACAATAGGTGTCTTCAATGAGAGTGAATAAGAGGACTAATGATTCCCAGGGATTTAAGAGAAAGTTTCAAGATAACAAACCAAAGGACACTGGATGACAACAAGTGCTAAATATGAGGGGTAGAGGTAGAGGAAATGCAGGAAGGAAAAATAATGGTAATCAAAACCAAAATAGAGGCACTAACATGAATGACAATAGGAGGAACAAGCCTAATGGTAAACATGAACCACGAGATGGTTGCTTCACTTGTAGAGGTGACCACTATGCCAGTGTTTGTGCTCAGTGATTAGCCCATAGAGATGGGAAAGGACCTTTGACTCAACACCGGATTCATGTAGTTGTGGATCATTATCAGGCTAACTTTCAGGCTACACCTATTCAATTGGCCAGTAAGATCTTTGGATATGATATTTCTATTTTGATTGATACTAAAGCAACATAATGCTTCATACATCCTAGAGTTGTTTCTAGATTTCTAGTAGGAGATTAGGTTATATGTTAGAACCTTGGATGGTAGAATATGGAAATAGGGTAGAATGAAAGGTTGAGCAATGTTTAGCTTGAAGGGAGATTGAACTTCCTAATTTTCAAACACAAGTAAACCTGCATGTTACACCTTTAGGTTCTTATGATGTCATTTTGGGCATCAATTGGTTAACATAACATAAGGCTATAGTTAACTGCAAGAAAAAATCAGTTGAATGCCTTGATGATACAGGTAATCCTTCAATACTTTTTGGTGTGAAAAGGTCTTTTGAATTGAGACAGATTTCTACCATTCAATTGAAAAACACAAAGAGGAAGGGGTACATGATGCATGTGGCTTATGTCAAGGATCTTGACACTCCTCCTAGTTTAGAAGATTTCCCTATTCTGCAAGAGTTCAAGGATGTTTTTCTGGAAGAATTACTTGAGTTACCTCCAAGAAAAAATTTGATTTCTCAATTGATGTGATACCTGGAACTGAGCCTCAATATCATATGACCACCACTGAAATTTATGAGTTAAAGATGCAGTTGCAGAAATCATGGATAAAGGGTTCATTCGCCCTAGTGTATCACTGTGGAGAGCTCTAGTGACCTTTGTGAAGAAGAAGGATGGTACCTTACGATTGTGCACAAACTATAGAATGCTCAATAAGGTAACCATTAAGAATAGATATCCTCTCCCATGAATAGATGAACTGTTAGATCAAATGAAGGGAGCAACTATGCTCTCTAAAATTGATTTGAGATCTGGGTATCATCAACTCCAAATCAAAGAGGAGGATATATCAAAAACAACTTTTAGGATGAGGTATGGACATTATGAGTTTGTTGTCTTACCTTTTGGATTGACTAATGCTCCAACAACATTTATGAACTTAATGAATAGTGTGTTTAGTGATTGTCTAGATAACTTTGTAGAGATATTCATTGATGACATTTTAAACTATTCCAAGAACATGGAGAAACATGAGGAACATTTGCAAATAATTTTATAATGATTGAGAGACAAGAAGTTGTATGGAAAGCTATGAAAGTGTTCTTTCTACGAGAAAGAGATTCACTACTTGGGTCATATCATTTCTGCTGATGGAATTACAGTATACCTTGTGAAGATTAAAGTCATTCTTGAGTGCCCAACTCCTCCGAATGTGAGTGAAGTTAGAAGCTTCATTGGACTTGCAAGTTATTACAATAAATTTGTGGAGGGATTATCCAAGGTAGAAGCGCCTATTACAACCCTTCAAAGGAAAGAGAAGAGATATGAGTGGATTGATGTATGTGACAGAGCATTCCAGTTATTGAAACAAAAACTCACATCTGCTCCTATCTTGATCATACCATATCCTAATGGGCACTTTATAGTTATCATTGATGCTTCGAGTGAAGGTCTTGGCGGTGCTCATGCAAGATGGTAAGGTAGTGGCTTATGAGTCACATAAATTGAAATAGTATGAGGTTAACTATGCACCTCATGATTTATAATTGGCTGCAATTGTACACACTTTAGTGATGTGGAGACATTACCTTTTGGATAAGCTATTTGAGTTGAAGACATATCACATGGGACTTAGGTATATCTTCACACAACCTAATCTCAATGCTAGACAAAGATGTTGGTTGGAGTTTTTGAGTGAGTATGACTTTGGCATTGAGTACATTAATGGGAAAGAGAATAGAGTTATTGATGCTCTAAGAAGAAGAAGGCACATATCTGCTGTTTCTACTTCTAGAACTCAATTGAGAGAGCATGTGTTACAAAATATTTTAGGTGATGACCACTATGAGAGGGTCAAGTCGACATTGCTTATAGATCCATCAGATCATTGCTTTGGCAGATACACTTTTGATGATGATGGTATCATGAGATACTAAGACAGTATGTATATTCCCGATTGAGAGGGGTTGAGGAAGTTGGTTTTAGAGGAGATGCATTGTACTCCATTTTTCAAGACATCCAGGGGTAAATAAGATGATTGTTGATTTGAGGTTGTTGAATTTTTTGCCAGGGCTAAAGCGAGATGTGACAACTTTTGTAGCCCAGTGTTTAGAATGTCAGCGAGTTAAGATTGAACATGTCCACCCAACATAACTTTTGTACCCACATGATATACCAGAGTATAAATGGTAAGTCATTAGTTTGGATTTTATCCAGGGTTTACCCATGACATGACACAAACATGATGTAATATTTGTTGTAGTTGATAAACTAACCAAGGTAGCTTACTTTATTCCAAGGAGCTTGAGAGATGGATCTTTGGCTTTGGCCAAGAAGTTTGTTCATAAGATTTTTAGATTGCATGGTGTACCAAAGACCATCATATCAAATAGAGATACTTGGACGACATCGAGGTTTTGGACAACCTTGAATGCTTCTTTGGGTACTAGGTTGAATTTTAGTATTGCTTATCATCCACATACATATGACAAAACTGAGAGAGTGAATTAGGTCATTGAGGATTTACTTTGTATGTATTCCATGGATCAACAATACAAGTGGGAAGAGTATCTTCCATTGGTAGAGTTTTCCTACAACAACTCTTACCATACTTCTCATTGGAAACTGCAATTGAAGCAATTGTTGTATTGTCATTGATGTCAAACCTTAACTGGTAAGATAGTTGCTATCTAAGAAATTACTATATATATTGATTGATGAGAAGGATTAGGGCAAGGGTGACAACAATAGAACCTAGAGAAAGGTTGAGTTATTTGATACTTCAATGAGTACTTGATTATGTGGCACAATGATAAGATAATGTATTATTTATCTAAGTAAGAAGGAAGACTGAACAAGTAGGCTTAACCGAGAAAAAGTGAAGAAATCTAGTTTAAGCCAAGTGATGTTAGTGTCAATCGAGTGCCAATATATGCCAAGTAAATTTAGTGTTGACCGAACATCAGTTTATTGCCAAGTGACAACATTAGCCAAGGAAGACCGTTTGAAGAGATGACCAAGCTACATAGTGATGACCAAGGAGTTGAACACAATATTGATAGAGCGTTAGTAATTTACATTTGAAGGAAGAATTCAGATTCCTAGCTGAATTAGTTGAATTCTTGGATTATGTAAATCATGTTGACTTTATTAATTGAGTGTATGGAGAATTTAATGCATGATAAACCGTTTGATTGTGGATTCAATGAGGAGATTGGAGATGTTTCTAGAAGGATGTATGAAGGACTTAAATGTTGGAAGGATTTGATGAATCTGACCTAAACCTAAGATCTACGGAGGAGATTAAGTGACAAAAGATGAATCTACCTATTGAAGAGGTATAAAGGAAAACCTAAGAATGAGGTTAAACAAGTATGCTAATGTTGTTGATGTTATTGAATGATAAGTCTAAGTAAAAGGTTGAAGGTTAAGGAGTTGATCAGAGTTGTGATTGCTTGAATCAAATTTCGAGAAGATGGAAATGGAAATGGAACTCAATGAGTAAGCCAACATATATGTGCAGATTGGATCTGTTATTTGAGAAATGAGTTGTATATTTTTCATATCAGATACTACTACTACTTTCTAACCATTGTATTAGTCTAAATCCTTTAATCAAGGTTGACCTAATAGTCATTGTTTAAATCCTTTAATCAAGGTTGCATTCTGATAGAATGTACTTAAGTCCTCTAATAAGGCTCACTCTTAATAGGGTGATTGAAATCCTTTAACAGGGTCACATCTAGTAGTGTGTTTGTAAACCTTTAACAGGGTTGCCTTTTCACAAAGCTCACTTTAGAAGAGTGAAAATATCAGTAACATATTACTAAGTGGTTTTTCCTAGATTGGGTTTCCGCTATAAATCCTGGTGGCATACTTGTGTGAAATCATTTGGTGTGAATGTTTCTATATTCTAGCAAGTTAAATATTGTTGGATAGTGGACTACCTGTTATATGTTTTTGGCATATATTCTCTAATGATCGAGTAGTGTTGGTGATTAGATTTGAGATTGTTGAAGTGCTTAAAAGTTTAATTGATACATCTGGACCTGAGAATAATTGATTCACCCCCCTCTCTGTTGTTCTAAATCATATTAACAATTGGGAATGACACCATTTGAGGCACTTTATGGACATAAGTGTCACACTCCTGTTAGTTGGGATCGAGTAGAGGACATGATCATTATTGGTCTTGATATGTTGAGAGAGATGGAAGAACAAATGACTTAGATTAAAACTTGACTAAAAGAAGCAGCTGATAGAAAAAAGAGTTATGCGGATAAGAACCACACTTTTAGACAATTTTAGGAAGGTGACAAGGTATTTTTGCGTGTGAGACCACATAAAAGCTCAATTTCTTTTGGCAAGTCTTCAAAGCTTGCACCAAGATATGTGGGTCCATTTGATGTTTTGGAGGTTATCAACCCCGTTGCCTACATACTTGCTTTACCACCCGCTCTTGCCTGAACCCATAATGTTTTTCATGTTTCTCTATTAAAGCCCTATCATCTAGATGCATCTAATATCCTAGATTGACATGCATTGCAGGTTCAAGATCTGGGGGTGGTGCTAGTGCAGCCTACCCACCTCATTGATCAACATACTATGAGGATGTGCGACAAGGATGTAGTTTAGTATAAGGTCCAATGGGACCAATTCTCTGTCGATAATGCTACTTGGTCGGGTGCAGAAGACATACATAGATCATTCCTACAGTTACTTGCTTAGACTTTATTTCTGGTGTGTTTATGTTTTAAGCTTTTTATAGACTTATTTTGTTATGCTTTCATAAGGCATTAGGTAGATGTCTCCTCTTAGAGGGGAGGGATGCCATAACCTGATCTAGATTCCCTGGTATTTAGAACTATTTAGCGACTATTTTAGACTTATGTTGACTTGGTCAAATGTTTGTCGACCCAAGTCATTTGGAATAAATGATTTAGACAGATTTTTTCTTGATCTCTTGATCTTTTTTATTTTTTATTTTTAGTGAAATAAATTGATGTTATGTTATGGGAATTGATGTGCATTATGAAATATCGTTATTTATGTTATCGATAAAAATTGGAAATGTTATGTGTTATGTAAATGATTTATTCTTTCCAATTCGATTATAGATTTAATGGACTAACCTACTAATGGCCCTTGAGTGTTAGCATGTTGGACAAGAGACGAAGATGGAAATGTGATTGAGGTAGAGAAATTTATCTCCTCGGCAGGGGTGTGATTGGAATAGTTGGTCACAAGCATACACCACATACTTAATTGCTTTTATATTTAATGAGTTTTATCTCTATCTCGTTAAATCAAATGCTTGAGTTATATGATTGTGTGATAAGACAATTTTGTTTACTTCAAAAGATAAAAATTGTTTAGTTTCTTTTTATATATTAGTTTTAATATTTTGAATTATTCAAATTCAGATTAATCATAGTCTTTTTATTTAAAATGATTATAGGATAAATAGTATATTTATATATGTTTGATAAATAGTATATTTATATATGTTTGATTCTTTGATTTGGAATTCGAACCCCCTATTTTTGGATTCCTTACCGCCACATGGAAGGAAGACTATTGTGGAAAGATCCACCATGATGAAATGTAACGGTGACCAATAGGAAATCAGGAAATCAAATTTTAAAACTCGACCTTGAATGTTTTGATAACTGCTCGAGAGTGTTTGGTGACTGGGAGTGGTTGCTTTATGATGGCATTCACAGTGCACTACCCAACAAAGAGGAATCGATAATGACTGAAGCTAGTATTTTAACTCCGCATGGCATGCTGATTACATGTATGAATTCTTGGCGGAAAGTAAACAAAGATAGAGAAAACTGTTAAAGAAGTCAGGGATATGATGGGAAAGGAGGAGAGAACAAAATTGTTGGCACCCATCTTCTCCATGCACGCTTGGATTGGGGAGTTAAAATATGATGTTAACTGTTATATATGAACATAGATTCTGGTCAATGGCAAATTAAGGCAGAAAGTAAGAGAGGATGGGAACATCTACACGAAGAATGATGGATTATGTGTGCCAAAAATAAGAGGAAGGTCATAGGATAGAGAAGGGCAGTGGATTGGAAAAATAAAGTAAGGGAGGAGGACAAAACACGACTGGGACAAAATTAGAGGGGATTATGCTAGAAAAGATAGAGATGAGAAGACCGCTATAAGAGAAAACACACAACATGAGAGAAAGGAGAGGATCCACGAAGGGCAAAAGATTGGAAAAAGTAGGATATAGGCGGAAAAAGAAATGAGAAGGAGATGGCGCTAACAAAAGAATTTAAATAAGACTTTGTCTATTTAAAGATTTGGAAATGGCACACAAGAGAAGTATAACACACAAAACGAAGGAAAATAGGAGACACACGAGACAACGAATTCAAGAGAAAAGAGCCCATTGTAGAGAGACATGAAGAGTTAGACTTAGAGCAACAGAAGAAAGTCACATAAATATTGCTTGATATTTTTCTTTGAAAGTAATTTTTGTAATCAGAAAAGCCTTCATGAAATTCGAATGTATTTTATGTGCTATGACATAGTTAAAAAGAGATGAGATTTTTTAGCTTATGTAGTACAAACTAGTTGATTTCTTTCCATGTTGTGGCTTTGAATTTTACTGTCTCTTATTTTTAGTGTTGACAAGTTTGATAAACATCTCTTGAGAAATTTGTTTTGATAAATAGAGAGAGTATTTGTATGTTTTAAATGATTAAACCATCCTCCTGTAGCAAATCATTTTTATAGATCTGTTTATATAAAAGTTTAGAGATGGGAATAAATTGGAATAAACTTTTGAAATTGAAATTAGTTATCATTGTTAGAAGCCTAGCCAATGATTAAATGTTGGTATACATAAAGAAATCTATTCGACTACCATCATATCGAACTCATGGTTGATATTTGGAAAACATAATTTCTATTTTGTTCATTCAAAGTGCGACATGATATATATGAACTTCCTGTAGCATAAGCATGATCTCATAAATATGAAATATAGATTTTCTTTTATTATCATGTTTCCGAGATTGTGAATATATTATCTCAGTAAGAAGTAAATGCTAGATTGTTAGAAAACTGTATTCTTTATCATAGAAAATTGACTATGTGAAATTACCATTAGAGGAACCTGGTAAATTCTATGAAGTTTGTCTTGGAAACATAAATATGTATTATTTAAGTCCTACTTATCCTATTTTGAGAAAGATATCATGGGGAAGGATATTGAATATGGATAAACAAAGAGCGGTAAATTTATTTTTCTTTTACCTACTAGTAAAAATTTGGTTATTAAATGCTTAGGCTTAAGTTATGGAAACACACAATTGATTTTGTGTTGGTTATTTTCATTCTCTCTGCCATATCTATGTTAGCTCTACTTTTATGTATGAGAAAAGTAGTTCGTTCACAACTTGCACCAGATTCCTTTCCGATCCATCAGTGTTGAGTTGATAGGTTACTCGAGTAGGGTCAGTGTGCTCTTCATTTCAGGATGAGCTCTGGGGGAGCTAACCACTTCATGGTTGGGCAAAAAAAGTGCTTGGATCACATTTTCGTCTCGAGATTTGCAGATGGATAGATGTCTAATGGCTTAGGAGACTAGAACATGTAGATGGACGACTGATAGCCCGATGGCATATGTATTGATATCTTGCATCATTTCGACCTTTTGGTCTTGTATTCTATTGTATTTAAAAATTGTATACCTTGATGTTTTATGTGCGACAATATGGTCGACATCCTTTATGTATTTATTTCCTCGTATTATATATGGATTATTCTTGTACTCTCGACAGTATGGTCGATATCTTATTATTTGTACTTGGAGGTTACTTGACAATATTTCAGATTATTGTAATTTCTTATTGAAGAATGAAATAAATTATGTGGAAAAGTCTTTATGTGTTAGTAAATTTTGATTAAGTGATCGACTTTTTGAGTTTTCTATTGATGAGCTTATGTGTCTCTTGTGAGTTGGAATTCGGTCTTTACAAAAATCCTATATTATACATGTGTATTGTGAAGTTCCATTTTAGACTAGTGATTGTGTAAGGTGAGAGATGTGCAAAGCTTGGACATTGAAATATGCAGGCTATCTCACCCAAATTTCTAACTCCTTTTGCACGATACGCTCCTCTTGCATTAGCTCCTCCTCATCAAATATCAATGAATGTCCATCGAGCCTATTATTATATAAATAACAACATTTGCAAAATATTTACTATTTCACCATACTACACATGTATACAAAAATAGATTTTTTTTTTCCATTTAACCTTACATACCTCTTCAACCTACCCATTACTCCAAAGTTCCATTGCTAGTATATCCAAAGAAATCAAACTCGGATAGCTCAACATCAATAACCAGGGGTACCCAATTTTAATTACCCAACCGTTCGAGAAGCAGCGTTTGTGGGTGGTTTGGGAGGCGGTGGTCTTGTGAATCGAAGGAAGCGAAACTATAATAAATACCTGAAGGTTTCGAATTTAAAACCCCAGACCATCAATTTTAGGGCTTTCAATCCTCAACTGCTTTGTAAGTACGAGAGCAGATCAGACAGTTATCAATCATTATTGCAATGGCGGAGGAAGAATCACAGAATGGAGAAATCATTGAGAGGCCAATCGATGGGAGCAATAAACATCCCTTAGAGCGATCATGGACATTTTGGTTCGACAATCCCTCTGCAAAATCCAAATCGGCAGCCTGGGGCAGCACCCTTCGCTCTATTTACACGTTCAGTACTGTCGAGGACTTTTGGTGGTGAGTTTTCAGTAAACCATCCCACCCAAAAGATTGTTTTAAAACTAAATTCCGTCAGAAGATATTTAGTGTTTGATCAGGCCAATATAAAATGGTTAATTCTTGTTTTTGTTGCTGCGGCTGCTTCTGTTATACAGTTTATACAACAACTTGTTTATGCCGAGCAAACTCCCACCCGGGACTGATTTTCATTGCTTTAAGGCGGGGATGGAGCCCAAATGGGAGGACCCTCATTGTGCCAGTGGAGGAAAATGGACTGTCAACAATACCCGAGGCGGCAAGGATGAACTCGATAAAATCTGGCTTCACACGGTAACTTCCCAATCCAATCTTATTACCTTAAATTTATCAACCAAAGTATATCGGACTTGTTTGTGATCGTAGTTTTTTATATTTTATATTTTTTAATAGATCTTAGTTTTCTTGTTACCCCTGTTAAATCTGGGATGATATTATGCGCTACCTTGAGCGGTGTGTGGGGAAATTCACATATGTCAGATGTACAGGAGTAATTTACACGCACTAATTCGACTTGTAAGCCTTATGGACGTGTGGGAAATGTTCTAATGCATCCCATAAGACTTTCATCAAAGCTTGGAATGAGTAACACACTTAAGATTTGGTTCTTATTATGTTTACACCTCTATTCATCCTTTAGTCCTTACACAACCATCTTGTCACATGGTTGCCAAAGATATGGATTCGCCTGCAAATGTGGTTATTGGACTAATAGAACCATTAACCTTACATAACGACATTGCTGCTTGTGTGTTTGAATTATGACCTTTTTTTGCGGTGATAAGTATTTTAAAGGTCATGCTCTTATGCATGTCCCTAATCGCTGTTACAGTACGAATTGCTAGAGATTTAGAATAATAAATTCAGCTATTTCGGTATTCTGAAAATTTAATTTTATCTGATTTGGGATATTTCAAATTTGGTTATGGGTGTAGTTGTTAGCCATGATTGGCGAACAATTTGATGAAGCCGATGAAATTTGCGGGGTGGTGGCAAGTGTACGGGGCAGATCAGAAAAGATTGCCTTGTGGACCAGGACTGCTGCTAATGAAGCTGCCCAGGTAATTTCTTCTATACAATTATTACATACCTAAAGATGGAAATTGTTTATCTTGTATGATTAAAGGGAAAATTCAATAAGATGCATTTATCATACAAATTATAATTGACATATTTCTTGTTTGAATGAAAGTAAATGCACGATGGATTTCAAGAGCAAGCTAAAAATACTGTAATATACAATGCTCGTCCCAAGTTGTGGACTACATTGTCCTGTACAAAAATGAGCAGAGTGAAGTTTCTGCATGGTTGCAGATTAATTAAAAAACTTGACGTAAAAGCTAATTGTGAAACTTCAAATTGCTCTGATTCACGTGGTCGGAGTGTGCATATGACTTCCTTTTAAGGTTTCAGTGGTCCAACTTTGTTAATTTAAGCCAGTGATGCCCAGTGCTCAAACATTAACATCACTTAGTCAGACAGATGAGTCTCCTTTAGGGGGCACATACCGTTTCCAGGAGGGAAGCCAATTTCCTGATGATTTTGGGATACTCCAAATTGAAGGAAGATTCATGTCAGTCTCGTGAATGGGATCAACCTAATAGTCTTACCTTTCCATCACGGGCAAGAGTGTTTTCCCATCCTGATTGGGTGCCAGGCTTTAGATACTGGTTACAAGGTTATTCTCTATGTTCTAGTGTTGGGATCTGAAATTGGGTCACCATGGCGGGAGCTTGGTACTTGTCTTCAATCAGATGCCGCATTGTAGATGGCTTGTAAATCATTGCTAAAACTCTGTATTTTGTACAGGTAGCATTGTCTACTTGATCCCTGCTGAAAACATTGAAACATTAACGTTTTGTTTTGAATTTAGACATTTTCGGGGTGTTTGCATATTCTCTAAGGAAATGTCTGCTCAACAGTAAAGACATATCTCCTCACACGTATCAAATAAAAATTGTAGACATCTTGGATTTCTGCTAGGAGTGATGAACCTGTCAACTTTTACTGCAATGCTTGTTTGCTTTTAAGCCAGAACCAAGGAACCTGTAGACATGTCTCCTGATTTCAGTGGACTTATTTTAATGTCTATGTTAGTAGATGCTTTGGAATCTCTGGTACTGTTGGTGGTGTTTCCATAGTCTGGGGCAACTATGTGCAGAATTTGATGGAGCGTAAAATAACTTAAAAAAAGAAAATGTATGCATAACTTTGATGTCAGGCACTTTGATATTTTGAATTGTTAAATATGCATTAATTTAGGTTTTGTTGAATTTTAGTGCTGATTATGCACATAATAATGCTATTCTGGTTAGTTTTCATTGTGTTTTTAACACTTAATTTATGGATGGTCAAAGGTTAACCAAACCTTTTTCTTTTGAAAACTGTGTTTCCTACACCTGAATTTGTATCTGCACACGTTTCCAGATTACTGAGCCAATATCATACGAATCCAGTTTATTGTTTTAAAATGGCCTAGATTAGAGATACATATAAACTATATAAGTACTTGTAGCGATTGGTTTCATATGACATTTTTTCTTCTGTTATACTAAGTTGCTAGTTCAGGTTTGCATTTGGGGTTTGAGTTTGCTAGTTTGAAATTTTTTAACCTGGGTTTGGTACAGCTAGGTATGATTGGAGAATGTATGTGTGTGTGTGTGCTGACTTGGATGCATCTGTTGTGCAATGTGAGGTTTACCATAGTCATTTATATAGTTTGTTGGAGTGGCATTGTGGTTGCTTCTTATTCAAATGACCCAAGTGATAACTTTGATGCTCTTGATGAAGAATATTGTTTGCATTCACTATTTTTTAGTGATTTGACATATATGATATACCATTTAATTATCAATTACCTTTATCTATGTTAATTGTGTTTTCAATTCTGTATATATTATTTTACAAATTATCAGTTATCTTTTGTGATATCCCCAACATTCTGATATTAGTTATAATTTTTAATTAAGTTTGACAAGGAGTTGACAAACCTTGTCCCCTATACATAATCCCCTATATATAACCTTGTAACAGAGTAATATCAGAGACGACCTGCAAGTATTGATCGGTTGAAGCCACCCATCATCTTGTAATCACCTTTATATTATGCATTTCATTCATGTAGTGACCAAGCTGCATTCTCATACTTTGAGTTTGCATTCATACATCCATTACTCTGCGTTCATACTTTACACATCGCATATTGTTATTTAGCCTTGCCTTTGCATATAATCACATCACAATCGCATTGGCATGTGATTACATAAATCATATTACATTTTCGATTATCAATGCTCAGCCTACGATGCATTATGGCATGATTAATATGATAATGAGTTAAACAATCGATTACCATAATAATCATTCCATGGTTATTATGATAATAATTCAGTCAAGAGAGGCATCTCTTCACACACGCCTCTTCCTTTCAAACTGCACATATATTATGATGATCGTATCATTCAATCAGGCATCATTGAGGAAGAATTTATTATTTGTTATCCTGTAAGGATTGCTCTGTGTAAGAGCGCTTTGCCTATCAGCATTCTATGTTGGTGCAAGAATATAAAGACAATATCAGAGACGACTTCTCAGAAGCATATTTCTTATTGTCATTTCAGATACGACTATCAGTGTTTATTAGAGCATATTGTTATTGTCATATTAGACACAACCCTATAAGTATTATTCAGAGCATAGATTGATCGACATATCAGAGACGACCTGCAAGTATTGTATATTCATAATCGCAGATCATACACAACAAGCAGTATATGGTACTGAGATCTTGCCTTTGCATATAATCACATCACAATCACATTACCATTTTATTACCTAAATGGTACTGAGATCTTGCCTTTGCATATAATCACATCACAATCACATTACCATGTTATTACATAAATTGCATTACATTTGCGATTATCAATGCTCAACCTATGATGCATTATGGCATGATTAATATGATAATCGGTTAAACACTCAATTACCATAATAATCATTCCATGATTATTATGATAATAATCCAGTCAAGAGAGGCGTCTCTTCACACACACATCTTCCTTTCAAATTGCACATATATTATGATGATTGTATCATTTGATCAAGCATCATTGAGGAGGAATTTATTATTTGTTATCTTGTAAGGTTTTCTCTGTGTAAGAGTGCTTTGCCTATCGACATTCTATACTGGTGCAAGAATATAAAGACATAATCAGAGACGACATCTCAGAAGCATATTCTTATTGCCATATCAAATACGGCTATCAGTGTTTATCAGAGCATATTGTTATTGTCATAGCAGACACAACCCTATAAGTATTATTCAGAACATATATTGATTGACATATTTGAGACGGCTTGCAAGTATTGCATATTCATAATCACAGATCATACACAACAAGCAGTGTATAAACAACAAAGAAATTATAACATGTAGTAGGAGAAGAAGGAGGCCTTAGTAATTAGGTAGACCCAAGTTTTAAATGACAAGGGAACTACAAAACAAACTTACCCAATTAATAGACGTGTTAACACATACAACACTCATTTCGAGCAGCGGAGAGCAATAGGGTACCATTCGGGAGAGATTTTGTCCAAGGATACAAAGTTCTCGTCTATGAATTCCCACTTTTACACCTCGAGAAGGTGAAATAGGAAGGGAAGAACTATCGTTTGCCCAAATACAAGATCAAATAAAGCAAGATTGGGAAGAAGGTGATTTACAAGCAAAAATGTCTTTCAAGGAATATCTAGATTTAAGGGTGAAATACTTACCTTGCAGAGGGAAGAAGGAAGGATCATCCGAACTAAAACGGAAGGTTGGGAAATTAAGTATCCCTTATTTTGATGGAACAACAAAAACATCTCAGGCATAGGTTCAAAAACTTGACGTATACTTCCAATTAAACCCAATGATAGAGGAAGAGGCAATCAAATATGCTGCCCTCCACCTTGATGGGACAACATATGAATGGTGGTATCATGGAATGTTAACCACGGGGCATTCCAAAATCACCTCTTACATGGAATTCACAGAAAGGTTGATAGAAAGATTTGACAATAAAAACCCCGAACTACACTTCGAGGAGTTAACTCAAGTCAAACATAAGGGATCAATTGAAGAATACAACACAAAGTTCTAATAGGTCTTAGTGTTGATCACAGATATATCAGAGCGACGCTTTGTTGTATTCTTCATGGATGGCCTACAAGACCCCCTAAAAGGTTGGGTAAACGCATTAAACCCCCATTCATTACAAGAAGCTATCAAAAAAGCCAGAGACATGGACTTAGGTCCTACCAAAAACAAGCCTTACAATAAAGAAATATCTGCCCCTAAGGAGTTCAATGCATCACCTAACAAGGAAATCCCCTCAAGACCCAAGCTTGATTTCAAAACAAGACAAGAGCTTAGGAGATGAAAGCTGTGGTTTACTTGCAAAGAATTGTGGGTCCCCCGACATTGTTGCAAAAGGAAGGGTTAAATCCACTATATTCAAGTAAGGCCAAACAATGAAGATGATGAAGATTTGGATAGTGCAAAGAGTAACTTTGACTCGGAAGTGTTGTTGCTTATAGCATCGATTAGATAAATTCATATATCATTTAGAGAATTCATATAACATATGCTTTTGATCAAGAGTAAAAATACAAATATATATATATATATATATATATATATATATATAATGATGATTTATCATCATATATATATTGATATATATATCAATATATATATATGACTTATGTCGTGCACAATATTCTTGGCATGATCGAATTAAAGTTTGACTGCTTAATGAAATAACATGATATCATAAACCGATTGCTAACAGATAGTACTCGGCCAATTACTATTATATAGTAATTGATCGATTACTACATGTTAGTATCGGCATCCATGTTAATATCGACATCCATGTTATTATCGGCATGTTGAAATAGCATATTGAATCAACACATTTGCTTGGGATTAATAACGACTATTAACAAGTTGTTGAGATTAATCATTATCGGGTGTGACTATTGGTCACGCCTATGATAGGTGTGACTCCTCAAGGAGTCACGTCTATCATAGATGTGAGTATTCATAGATCACTGAGCATATAAACATGAGTAAGACTGTTTATCGAAAGACACGGAAATTGATAGTGTTGTATACAGTAAGCAGCAAATTCAGTATTAATATATATTCCTCCATCAGCAATATTTGAAATACAAGGGTATTATATCTGCATACATTCAGATTTCTTCTCCTGCAACTAACAGTGACATTATTAGAATAAGATATTTTCAGTCATCATATATATATATATAAGAATAAAATAAATTTGAATTATAGGTTTGTACTGATTGAACAAAAGGAAAGCCACCAACAGAATGTAAGGAAGGAGGATTCTTAGCCACCTTAGAAGGGTCCCCTCAACACACCTTCCAAGTTAGAGGCCAACTAGATGGGAAAGACATAAGGGTGCTACTAGATAATGGATCCACTCGTAACTTTATTAGCCAAAGATGGGTTGATGCCCACCATATACCTAGCTACAAGTATAAGAGAGTTGACATTATAATGGCAAATGGGGCATTTTTAAAAAGTGACATCGTAACTCCCACACTCACTCTTACTATAAGAGACTACTCCTATTCAAGCCAATTCCACACTCTATAACTAGGAAGTATAGATATGATCCTTGGCATCCAATGGATGAAGTGCATAGGCTGCTTCAAACAAGATTTTGCCCAGCAAACCTTCCAATTCAAGGTACGAGGTCAGAAATATGTGTTGTATGGATTACATGTAGATGAAGCTCTAGGCAAATGCATAGACCTTGCAAGTACATCCCCTAAGAAACACCCTCCTAAATATAGCCAGCTGCAACATCTTGTCAAAGATTAAGGAGGTCATCTTCATGAAAGACAAGTTAAGTCATGAAGAAATTGTTGGCAAAATGGTCAGTGCTCCCCTCGAGATTCATGACATGGCTTAACCGCCTCTTGTGTTTTAGGTCGATCTTTTGGTGCAACGGCAACTACTACTTGTAACAAGTGATATTAGAGCTAGGTTACAGGTTCGAATCCCCTCGAGTAATGCTGAGGGGGAGATTGTTGGCAAAATGGTCAGTGCTCCCCTTGGGATTCATGACATGGCTTAACCGCCTCCTGTGTCTTAGGTCGATCTTTTGGTGCAACGACAACTACTACTTGTAATAGAAACATCCTATCAATCATCAATTGAGATATTCAAGAAAAAAGATGGTACATTTAGACATTGCCTCAATTACAAGAAATTACTTGCCAAATCAGAGAAGTCAAATGCTTGTGGGCAAACATTTTTGAAGGAAGGGAGACTGATATCCCCAACATTCTGAAATCAGTTATAATTTTTAATTAAGTTTGACAAGGAGTTGACAAACCTTGTTCCCTGTACATAATCTGCATTTCTGTAACAAAGCAATAATGTTGTGATGATTGAGGAGCTAGACAATCACCATGCCATACATCTACCATTTAGAAAAATTGTTTATGATGCCATTTATGAGTGACCTCCATGATCACTTATAAATCTCACCATATCATGTTGGCTATATGAGGGGTTGATGACTTGATGATTGGTTGAAGCTACCCATCATCTTGTAGTCACCTTCGTATTATGCATTTCATTCATGTAATGACCAAGTTGCATTCTCATACTTTGCATTCATACATCCATTACTTTGCATTCATACGTCCATGATAGATCATACAATATCTGCATTCCGTCATGCACATATACACAACAGTTGTAAAACTGTCATGCTTTATACATAACAACGGCATCATACTGTCATGCATATATGCATAACATGTAGATGTCACATTATCTTTCATATAATCGTGCCAAGTTCTTAGTCACATCGGCATACATTACACATAGCATATTGTTATTTAGCCTTTCCTTTGCATATAATTACATCACAATCGCATTACCATGTTATTACATAAATCACAACATTTGTGATTATCAATACTCAACCTATGATGCATTATGGGATGATTAATATGATATTCAGTTAAACAACCAATTACCATAATAATCATTCCATGAATATTATGGTAATAAATCATTCTAGAGAGGTTAATAATTCAGTCACGAGAGGCGTCTCTTCACACGCGCCTCTTCCTTTCAAATCACACATATATTATGATGATTGTATCATTCGATCAGGCATCATTGAGGAAGAATTCATTATTTGTTATCCTCTAAGGATTGCTCTGTGTAAGAGCACTTTGCAAATGGGCATTCTATTTTGGGGCATTCTATTTTGGTGTAAGCATATAAAGACATTATCAGAGATGGCATCTCAGAAGCATATTCTTATTGCCATATCAGATGCGGCTATCAATGTTTATCAGAGCATATTGTTATTATCATATCAGACACAGCCCTATAAGTATTATTCAGAGCATATATTGATCAACATATCAGAGATGGCCTGCAAGTATTGCATATTCATAATCGCAGATCAGATACAGAAAGCAGTATATGGTACTGAGGCTCATCTCAGACTTTGCACATAATTCCTGTATGTCAGAAACAGCAAATATATTAATTTGATATTGATTGTTCTTACAATCATAATTGTTTGTATATAAAATTGAATTATATTTGTCACATTGCGTATGCATTTGGAATTAAGCCTCGTACATTGCTTAAATTGCATAAAATTACAGTATATTCATCAATTGTTCATAATGGGATTGCAAAGAACTCAGAAGTGTTCAATAACATAGAAAAAGGGGACATGACATCTTTATCAATATCAACAGTATTCTCAACTCTGTATCTTTTTTGTTGCAAATATTAAGAATATATAAAAATATCTTCAGCAATGTCATCATGTTTTCAATTCTCTATGTATATTTTAATTTTTTAACAGTTGCAAAAAAAAAAGTATGGAATTGAAACCACAGTTCATATTGGTAATAATATATAAAATTGCAAGAACAGTTGATTTTAATAATAGATAATTGATAATTTAATGTTATCATATATGTCAAATCAATACAATCAATGATCTTTACCTTGCTCTTAATTGAGAGCATCAAAGCCTTTGATTGGGTCATTTAAACCTAAAGCAAGCATGTTGCTATTCATGTTGGCTGCATCTTGTGTAGGAGCCTCCTCATCTTCTAAAGTGATTGTGACAAGTTGTGTATTAGATGCATCCAAGCTGGTACACATAAGTGTTACCACCCAATTCTGTGCTGCCTCTGGCTTGTAGTTGATTCCCTTTTCGGACAGGAGACACAAGTTGGAATGCACATAGACCAAATCTTCTATTTCATATGCTGCCAAGTAGTTTGTGATTAATCAAGTGAATAAATGAGTATTGCTCTAGTTTTGCCGAACTAAAGAACTTGCAACCTTTTGAAAGTGCATACAACTTTTAATTATAAAATGTAATACATAGCTGCAGAAGAATGGTGACTGCTTGCAATAAAATTTTGATTGCAAGAGATTGGAGCAATTAAAAAGCTTGTCCATGGTGGTATCACCATGTATGAGCATCCTCGTACTTGTCTTGTGGAGAGTTAAGGTTATGCTTCTCTAACAAGAAGAAGTTGCTTGAGCCGCCCATAATAGTATCCTCCACAAGTCTTCATAATGCAATATTGGACCCCTCAACAACTCTAAGTGTTTTTATATGGTGCCGCCCTCTAGGCAAAGAAAGTATTTCTTGTACTATTTGAATGACAATCCAAACTCAAGGAGATGCAAGGGTGTGGTCATCTCGTTCTAACTCAGAATCAGGGGGTCTGACATGGTTTTTAATTTTTTTATAAATTTGTTAATAATTTAAAAAATTATTTAGAAATCTGCATCACTTTCACATGTTTTCTTATTTAAAATGTGATGAAACTATTTAGAAAAACACATTAATTTTTGGTTTACAAGCTTAACTTTATTAAAATTGCTTCTCTCTTTTATTCACCTTTAATCTTCAAACTACCACCAATTATCATAGTGAGAAATTTTATACAATTTTTTTTTGCCAAACTTGAACTCTAATTCAAATTTTAACCTCAGCAACATAGGGTTTGGGCAGTACATTGTTTGTTAAGGACTATTTTTGGCTCCTCTTAGCCTAAGATCTATTTTTTAACCATTGCTTTTTTAATTGACTCTATTTGCAATGCTTCATGTTGTAAACAAAGATGATTTGTTTAATTTGTATAAAGAAGTGATTTGCTCAATCAGTTAATTGTAAATACATTATTACAATTACATCTTCCTCTTCCCAGCTCTACTAACAAATAAGGGAGAGGAACTATGGGGTCTAATCTTAGAAGTAGAACGCTGTGCTGGGTGTGACTGTGCCTCCACTCGAATCCGCCTCCAATACTTTGCAATCACCTAGCAAGGGCTTGAAAGCCTCTTTTTCCCCTCCACTCACAAACCAAATCGGTGCAAACAAAAAACAATGACTAAAAATGCCATATTTTGTGTTTTAACACAGGACAGGCTTAGGAGAGTTTTTTAAAAAATCACAGAGCTTTTTGGAAAAACTCGCTGATTAATCGGCGAGTTTTTCCAAAAAGCTCTGCGATTTTTTCGTGCGAGTTTTTCTCTGGAAAACTTGCCTAGCTGAAAAACTCGACAAAAACTCGGGACTCGGCGATTAATTGTGATTAGTCCAACTATAGTTTTCAGCCCCTGAGGTTGACATGGGTTGAGTGAGTCCACTGTAAAGCTCTTTTACTTCTACATTTTTGTTTCTGAAGATTAGTAGTAGATTACTTCATTTGAAGGATTCAGATTTTCTCTTTTACATCATGTCATTATGGATAAACATGTTTGTAATTTATAAGAGATTACTAAATTTGGGTTCATGCTGTTCAATGTCTTCACAAGCAAATTTCTTGAAGTATAATGTTGTTTGGATGCAGGAATTTAATTGTGTTTGTCTTATGTTGTTCACATGTTCAACTATTAATCTAGATAAGGGCAATTGAGTAAAAAGGAGGTTTCAATTTGGGTTTTTGTTGCTCAGCTGCTCAAAACATCTGTTTGCTACTAATTTCTATGCATTTTATCTTGCAAAGTTGGTCTCCGTTTGTTTTCATTTAATGTAGTATTCCTCATTTACATGGAATGAATTCAAAGGATAATTAATTTGCTTTCTTCAGATCTCTCGTGTCAAAGATCTCCCTACCACTTTTAACAATTTTTTTTTGACTCTTCTTTACGCATACCAACACTTTTATTATTGTAGATGTTCAATTCAACAAAATTCATGTGGGTGAAGTCAATCTGTGCACTGGTTCTAACTATGGGATCTTAAAATGTGAGGATATGGATATAGCAGTTGCTTCAGAGCAGCAATAAATTTCTTGTCCGTAGCTGAATAGAAAGTGAATTGACAATTGCTTGAATGCAACTGATTGTCCATATTTGTTAAGATTGATGATGTTGAATGTAGTTTATTGGAGGGCCTTTGTCCATGAAGTGCCCTACCTCTGTAGGTGTGGGGGTTAAGTGCCAATTTTTTTTTGGTCAATCCACCACTCACCATGATGATGATGATGATGACGACCAACCACAATTAATAAGTAGTTGGGCAGCTGATAGCTGTAGCTTCAGACTACACGAGTTCGTGGGACAACCACCCCCTATTATAGTAGTGATTCACATAGGGATCCTACCTCTTTATTGGGGGTGGGGGTTTGTGTGGGTAGGGGAGAGGGAGGTAGGGTGTGTACGCTTCATTTGTAAGAAAGTTAGGTGCCTCCCACAAGGATTACGAGGTAGTCCCATATTGCTGTCACCATATGTAGACCCAAAAACACATGGCTGGTGTTGTGGACTAGACCTTTCCTTTCCTTTCCTTTGTATTTGCTTCAAACTTATATTTGAACATAATGTGCTCCTTGATGATATCTTCCCCTTGAATTGGTTCCCCAAATAGAACTTCCATGCTAGCCATAAATAGCTAGAATATCTTCATATATGTCTCTCTCCTTGTAAGTAAGTATGGTGGATTGTGGTTCTTTTTACTTGGGGTCCACTTTCCCTCTTTTAGCTATATATCATATAGCCAAAATATCTTCCTATATCTCTCTCCTTTTAATTAAGTATGGTGGGTTGTTGTTCTTTTTACTTGCTCCACTTTGGTGAGCTCTACTATAGATAGACATCGATTTGCTAATACATCCTTAAGCCTTAGATCTATACTTTCTAATGGGGTAGAAATAGTGTTTACAGTGATTGTAGTAGCTATGTCAAAGTAGACTGTCCTTACTAGCAAAATGTTAATTTAACCCCAAACTCTGTGTCAAATGGCCAATCAACAATTATATAAATAATAATTTATGTCCCATATATTACTTGTTAATGGTTATGATGATTTATTATTAATATGCTCTATTGATAGAGAGTTCACCCTTGTGGATGTGTATTGTTCAATGATCTAATTGATCACATTTGTTTAATGTCAAAATTTTAGGTCTATGCAATTAAACCTTGATTTAAGTAAAATGTTGAACTATACACAAAATTTGTTCAATTTCCAAAGCAAAATAGGCAAAAGAGGCTTTTACATAGCATATTTATGCGTGTTAACAAAATAGAGGCTTCACCAAGGGAACTTGATTGGACATGATTTTGTTTTCTTTGTTAAATTGCCAAATGAGCATCTATGTTGTATGTTTATGCTGCTTAGAGAATGAAGACCCAACAATTTGTGTAATCCAATTGATATTTCACGTCTTGCTATGTCACAAGGTTTGAGTTTGTGTTTGTGTTCATTTTTGGCAAAAGATAAATTTATATAAATATTAAATTTCAACAAGGTAAAAAACTAAAAATATTTTTGATCAAATTTGCCTTAAAGAAATTTGATTTTTTTGAAAGATGAGTAATATATGCACAAAAAAGAAAAAACTGAAGTAAATTATATTAGAAGTATAAATACTAAATTAAGTTTAACTTTTTAAGTTAAAAATATTTAAATTTGTTAATTTTAAAATAAAACAATACTGTAATTGCTAAATCTAATTTACATAACTTATGTTTTTAGATTTTTTATATCAACAATTTAAAATCTAAATTAAATATTTTTAAATATTAAATTTAAATTTGATAAATGAATATTGTTTGCTCCCTTTATATTAGCCACATATAATAAGAGTTTTATAGTATCAAAGCTTGAGTTAGAAGGCCACAAAAATAGGGGAGGAAACAAAATCTTTGTTAACCTATAACAAGAAAAACTACCAAAAATCTGAAGTTGTAACAAAAAATTCCTATATTAACTATTCTTATTTGTAAACATCTAGACGTGTTGACTAATATCAATGGTCAACATCATTTTCCAAGTTTTCCAGACTGAGCCAAGAGACACCCTTTGTCACCACAGTCCCCATGGCTTGTTTAAGAAACTCCACACCTTTGGCCACCTTCTATCTTCGCCTTTCTTCATTTTGGAGTTTGTTGGAGCTAAAAAATGCACTACTTTACATTGGAATAATCCTCCAACACTTTTGGCAAGTCTTTGGCAATGACACACCAACCCTATAATGAGTCACTGCCAAGGTGTCATCCAAGCCACCAAGGAGTTGACTTTTGAAGAGAGAAGATACTTACCTTGATTTCTTCCTTAGCTTCCCCCAAATCTAGTAGTATTACCAGAAATGTAGAGGATATTGTCCATATTTATTAGTAACTTGTGATTGGACACTGAGAATTGGTCCACAGACACCCATTGAACAACAAATTCTCAAATAGGAGATGACAACTACAAATTTTAACAATACACTTAAATCTCCACTTGTAACCTTCTCTAGGAATTACATTTGCATTAAAACAAACTCAAGCCTTATAGGTGTATTCATCATGAGAGTCTGGTAATTGCAAAGAACGGGAAAGATGTCATAAAATCTGTTTTGTTTGTGTGGATCATTACTAAACCAACTCTTGTTGAGCTTGTTGCAATCCATGATCTCCTTTTACCACAAATGCGAGGAGAGTCCATTATAGCTCAAGCAAGCTACAAGCCAAATCTGTTAGAATGAAATATATCATTGAACCCTCTCATAGCTACTTTCCAGCCCAAGCCTTTAAGAATTTTTTATAAATGGAGGCCGTGTGTAAACTTCTTTGACAACTACGAGCTCCTTTCCGTTGACAACCTAAGTTGTTGGTCCCGGTTCGGGTTTGTGGGTTCGGTCAAAATTTGTATGGGGGGTTTGGGGTTTTTTTTTGGGTTCATTTGTACAAAAGCATACAAAAAATAAAAAATAAAAAATATATACATATATGCAACAATAATTAAGTTCATAATACATTACCACGCTAATAGTCAAGTAACATAGCAAAATACACCACCATATATATTAATGTTTTAGTTCAATTCAAAATTAATAATGTCAACAGTTAACAATCAGCCAATTTTCGCATTCACACTAGCACAAGAATTGGCAATGGTAGTAGCAATCTTAGGCTCAGCCTCATGATTACTAGGTAGTTCATGGTCACCAACTTGAAGTCCAGCAAGGTGGACAAGTGAATCATCCAACTAGGCTTGCTCTGGATCAACATTCCACTCCTTTGTCTTCCCCTTTTTTGGCAGTATTTTTCTTGTGTGTGGGGAGCCACAACTTTGAATGCACATAGACCAACTCCTGTGTCATTAAGGACCTGCTGACTATAGAACTTGGGACAAAGTGCAAAGGAGTAGTCATTTTGTTTCATCTCTCCACCATGATTTTTTGTAGTTTTTTGAAGAATGTTTCTTTGGGACTTGGCTCTTTTTCATTTATGATGCTTTTCATTCCTTCAATCATTTAGTCAATGCCATCATATACCTCATCCAAGCAAGGCCCATGCATGTTAGTATATCAGATCATGTTCAATTTAGGCTCAGTAAATTTCAAAGAGGTATTCAACACACTCTCACCAAGAGTCATATAGTATCATTGCCCTAATGTTTGCTGCCATTGTAGTGCTAGATTGGCTCCATATGTTTCAATCAACATTGATTACCATTCTAGACGATGCCTCAGGAACCTTCACATGGCATTTCAAAACAATTGTGTTGGAGGCAAAATGGGTCTCAACAACCTATTTCAAAATCAAAATAATAATAAATTAAAATTAAAAACTTAAAAAGTTTACTAAAATAAAAACATATTTAAATAATTTAACTTTTCTTGAATAGCTCCAATCTTGAGAGTTGTCTAAATATGCCTTGTGACATATGGTGGTTGGTCATGAGCATTTGTATCTTCTGGGCATCAACATAATCTGTTTGATCCATTCAACTTTGGTCCCAATTAATTGCAGTATTAGGTTGGGTGAGTGGACAGCACAAGGAGTCCAAAAAAATCTGTGAGTAGTGCTCGTCAACCAATAACCTGGTAGCCCTACAGTTTTTTGGCATTGTCTGTTACAACTTTAACAACATTTTGAGGGCCATCTTGCTCAATGGCTTGGAAAAGAGTGTTTGCAATAAATGGAAGTCTAAAAAAATGAAGTTTTTATGGCTCTTTGAAGTTCTGAAAAGTAAAGATGAGGTAGATCTGCAAAATGTCTTCTTTAACAAAAAATATAGTTCAGAAACTATTACATGGTAAATTTTTTTATTAGACAGCTTTCAAACAAATCCAAAATTGCCAAAGGCTTTAGCTTTTAAACAAATCCAAAAATGTTGAAGGCTTCCTCTATTTGACCCAAAAAAATCTTTCCAAGAAAAGCATTCAATCATGAGGGAAAGGACAAATGAGTTTCACCAACAAATCATAAAGAATCAATACAGGGAGCAGGAAAAAAAATGCTTTAAAATCCACAGGACTCTGCTCTGTAAAAATCAGCGAACCCTGGAAACATGGTTTTTTGACACAAATCTCATGGACACAATAATGTAAGGAAGCAAATTCTAAATTTGTCATGGAAGCAAAGTTTGATGTAGACAGCTTTATCTTTTTTTGTTAAAAAATCAAGCTAAACATAGAACTTTGATTTCTGCACTATTCCCAAAACAGACTAAAAAGGCCAGAGAAGCAAAATCTGCTCTTTTTAGTAAAATGACAGAGTGATCTCCTGGAATGGATCTATCTTTGTACAAATTTTCAAGTGAAAAGATGAAGTAATGAGAATGTTTTTAGGTCCATGAATCTACGGTCATCCTCATCAAGATGCTGTCAAATTATTATGTGACGTAGAAGTAATACATTGAAAGGCATAAAATACGGGAAATGCAATGCTAAATTAAAGTCCATATAGGCAAGGGGTGATCTAGGATTCTAGAGCTCATTGAGCCCAAATATGTGGAAATAGGTTCTTTGTGTCAAAACCCCAATGCTTTGTAGTCAATACTATCAGGAAGAAAAAATGAGTTGCAGCATTATGTTTTGGATGGCATGTTTAAAGCCCAAATAAGCTCTCCTTTATTATATATGTAGCTATATCCTATACATCCTAGTCATCTATTCGAGATACAAATTAATTGTTGTTGTAACCCAGTCTCAGTTACCAGCTAGAAGTTGTTAGTTCTTACACTAGGATCAATTGATTAATTAGACTGTGTAACTTAAAGTTTACTTGGCACCTCAAGTATTCTCATTTAGTAAGACTACTCTGCTCACTTGTCTTTTTGAAGGGCACATGTTTTGTGATTCTTAACTATATGTGCAAAGTGTGGTGTTTGTTAGCGAGTTGGTTCCAGAACACTTTGAGCATATGACTTATGTTGAAGGCTTCAATGCCTTTTGTTATCTCTGAATTCAACATCAGAAGAAAATTGTGCATTTCAAAACAGTCATTCAATTTCCAAAGGTGGGAATACTAGGTTCTTCAATTTCACTTTGTTTTTCTTTTGATAAAAATAATTAATCCAAGAAAATGATGCCTTTCTTGCTATAAGATTAAGAAGAATAGTGCATCATATCTTTATTCCAGCATGATATTTGGGTCATGCACAGAGGTGATTGACACAACTTTCTCCGATTCTTAAAGTCTGCATTTTTGAGACTTGCATTGTTATTACTTATAGAGAGAAGCTCAATACCACTATTTACAACATCAAATTCATGGAGCATGCTCAAGCTAGAGTCAAAGTGGAAGTCCTTCTGAAACCAATCCAAGATGTTGCATGCTTTTATGAGCAGAATCTTATTAGGAGAACAGGGCTATTAGTTTGTTGAAATTTTAAATTAAAACCAGTGTAACAACGGTGCTTGGGTACGTCAAGACGCTGGGACGTCGGGACGAGTTTCGGGGATGGGGGGACAAAGGGCCTCAATTTCGGGACGACGGGGAACGGTCGGGGGATGGCAGCGGGGGGCAGGGGGGTGTTGTATACTATACATATAGGGCCCGTTTGACGCCCGGAATTAACCTGGAATAGGCATTATTGAATGCAAGAATAAACTAATTTGCTGTTTGTGGCGGTTTTTTGAATTCTCGAATTAGAAAACTAATTCCCATTTTGGGCCTTATGCTTGCATTAGTTAATTCCGAAAAAAAGGTGGAATTAAACTTATTCCAAGAATAAGCTTTTCATGGAATCAAAATTACATCAAAATGTATAAGTTTTTTGTGTCCGTGTGTGAACAGTTAGGGAAATTATAATCTAAATTTTTTATAATCTTGTTTTTTTTACAATTTTTTTTATAATTCTTTTTTATAATTTTTTTTTAACAATTTTTTTTTTAATCTTATTTTTTTAAGTTAATAATACATATTTTAATTTAAAAATATAAAAGTTAAAAATACATATATATTTTAATTAAAAACCAGCAACATAAATGATAAGTTCAAAAATTAAAATTAAAAAAATAAAAAATAATTCTTATTCCAATTTCACATTATGGGATCCAAACGCAGAATAGATTATTCCAGCTTTCATTTTGAGGATTAATTAATCCGAGAATAGGTCCTTATTCTAGAATAGGCCTATTTTGGATAAGTTAATTTCATGCACCAAATGGGCCCATATAGAACTTGAAATGCTAGTTATGAAATGATGTTTCAGTATAACATACCAAATTGAAATATTTGAACATAGCAAAATTGCAACATGAACCAAAACCATTCAACATTCAACATAGTAACATAGTACATACCCAATAGTAACATTCAAAAATAAAAATTCAAATAGAAATTCAAGTACCCGTCCCATTGGCGGCGTGGTTGCTGAATGGCGGAGGCGGGTACTCCAAGTACCCAGTGCGGGGATGTCTTGGGGACGGGTACTTCGAGGTTTTTGGGGGGGGTGCGAGTCCCCGGGTTTCACTGATTAAAACTGATTTCCCTTAGCCTCCTGACGTTGCCACCTACTTGTTAGGAGCAGCCAACAATGTGCAGGTGGAAGCTTGCATTGGACTTCTTCCTCCCATTTGCTCCTCTGATGTGCAGTAGTAGATTGTTAGTGAAATTAATATGGTAGGTAGATTTGAAGTTTGAATGAGGGGGAATTTTTGAGTGAACAACAAGAGACAAATAGGGAAAAATGTTCGTAGCAGTAAGTTGGAGTGAATCTATTTTGTGTGCGGCAGCAGAAGAAATGTGTCTTGAACAGTTGTTCAGTGTGAAGAGAATGTGCAGTGAGCAGTGATTGCTCCAGACATTTAGTCAAGCTCCAGGTGAGCAATAGTGTGTAAGAAAGCTCTAGGTAGCTCCAAACTTTGTTGGGTGCAGTTCCAAAGAGCTACAAGTTTGTAATTTGTAGTTTGCAGTCATTAGTTTATTTTTGAGTTTGTATTTGTTTTGTAATAGTTTGTTTCAGATTTAATAGAGAGCAACAAAGAAATTTGCATGCCTCTAGTTGTTTTATGTTTATTTTGTATTCCTTTGTGCATTGGTAGTGATTGGCAAACAAGTTGCAATCTTTCGATTTTTGTTGTTGTTGTTTTGGTATCAGAGTATTATAGTTTCAAATTTTAGGGATTTTAAATTCCTTTAGTTAGTAATGAAGCCATTGGGCCTTAAATCCTTGTGATTTTGGGCTGTTTTTATGGGATTGAATTTTTTTGTGTGTAGGAGACATGGCTAGAGATGAAGGAAAGAGCCACTGTCCTCTAATGGACAAGATTATGATGATTGGGCAAAGAAGATAAATGCCATCATGGTTGCAAACGATTTGTGGGACCTTGTGGTTAGTGGGTTTGTGGATGTGATTGACCCAACTAGGTTTGCAACCCTTACAAACAACTAGAAGACCTAGTTAAAGGATCAAAGAAGGAAAGATGCTATGGCATTGAGTTTGATAGAAGCATTCTTGATAGAGACAATATTTCCTAGAATAGTAGCAGCTAACTATGCCAAAGAAGCTTGAGAAATCCTTCAAACAAGCTACAAAGTGACTGATAAAGTTAGATTGGTGAAGCTCCAAATTCTTCCTAGAGATTTTGAGAATCTCCAAATGAAGGATAGTGGGTGCATTTTAGATTTTCACTCAAGAGTCTTTGACTCTTTGGTTTGTTGAACCGGTTGAAGATGAAATGGTGAAACCATGGAGGAGAGGAGGATTGTGGAGAGAATTCTCCAAAGTCTGCGTTCAAAAATTGATGCAATATTCATTGCAGTTGAAGAGGCAAAGGACCTCTCTACATTGACTGTGGGTGAGTTAATGGGTTATTTGCAAACCCATGAGTAGCACATAAATAGGTTTGCAACTTCTTCCTAAGAGCAAGCTTCCAAAGCTCAAGCCAATGCAAGGTGAGAAGGTGAAATAGCATTGGACGGAGCTCAAGAGGTCGAGGTAGAGGCAACTCTAGACAAGAAAATGTTAGAGGATATAGCTCGGGACGAGCATGCAGCCATGACAAAGAAAGATGCTCTCAAGAAAATGTTAGGAGGATATAGCTCAGGACGAGCATGCAGCCATGGCAAAGAAAGATGCTCTCAAACCATTTCTAGACAACGCAAGTAGAACAACAACTTGAACCAGAGCTATTATAAGAGCAATGTTGAGTGTTATTATTGTCATAAGTTTGGTTATGCAAGTGAGTGCTTGAAAAAGCACCAAATTCAGTCCAAGTAAAGTGCAAATGTGGTTGATGCAAATGTCGCTAAAGGAAATCAGTCTATAACCTCTGTCACGTGCAATATTGCTCAAACCAGCTCTAGACAAGGCAAGAAGAACACCAATTGGAATCAGAGGTATGACAAGAGCAATGTTGAGTGGTATTATTGTCATAAGTTTGGTCATTATGCAAGGGAGTGTTGGAAAAAGTACCAAATTCATTTCAAGTAAAGTGCAAATGTGGTTGATGCAAATGTCGCTGAAGGAAATCAGTCTACAACCTTCATCATGTGCAATGTTGGTGAAGAAGGCAACCCCAAAGTTCAGCATTTGGATAGCGGTTGTAGCAACCACGTGAGTGATAATGAAAGTCTTTTTTCTTTCATTGATAAAAATGTGAAGGCTGAAATTAATATGGGGAACAATGGAATTGTTCCAGTTGTGGGCAAAGGATCTATTATGATCGATGGCAAACAAGGTGAAAAGGAGAAGATTCAAAATGTTTATTTTGCCTTAGGTATAAAGCATAATTTGATGATTATTGGACAACTGATCCAAAATGGATACAGAGTGCTTATGAAGAAGGGTGGAATGCATTATTTTTGACAAAGATGGTACAAAGAAAGTTGTTGGAGTAGTTCGAATGACAAAGAACTGAATGTTTCCTTTAAGGATAGAGACATGCTTTTCTTCCCAGTTCATAGATGGACCTCCCAAGCAAGAATGTACAACAATACAATAGCAATCAGCATTCAAGTCAGTTATTCAAGACCTTACCAAGCTATGGCATGTCAAGTATGGACACGTAGGCTTATGTTGGTTTGAGTTTATTGTCCAAAAAAAGAACGGTAGATGGTTTGCCAAGGATAGCAGAACCTAGTATCAAGTGTGAGGCTTGCGTTTTGAGTAATGGACGCTTAGGCCATGTTGGTTTGAGTTTATTGTCCAAGAAAAGAATGGTAGATGGTTTGGCAACGATAGTAGAACCTAGTAGCAAGTGCGAGACTTGCATTTTGGGTAAGCAACATAGGCAACCCTTTCAATCAAACAACTCTAGATGGGCAAGAGCACCATTGGAGCTGGTGCGTACTGATTTGTATGGCCCCATGCAAACTATTTTTATTGGGGGAGTCTATTTTATGACTTCGATTGATGATTTTAGTTGTAAGACATGGGCTTATTTTTTTGAAGCATAAATTTGAAGCCTTTGATAAGTTTTTGTTGTTTAAGGCCCAGACAAAATGGTATAAGGAAGGAGCTTACAGTCAGTTATACTCCACAACAAATGGAGTGGTTGAGAGAAAGATAGGACCATCATAGAGATGCAAAGGGACTCCCAAATGAATATTGGGGTGAGGTTGTAGCAACAATTGTGTACTTGATGAAAATAAGTCCCACAAAGGCGGTTTGTGACAGGATTACACAAGAGCCATGGACTAAATGCAAGTGGACAGTTGAACACTTGAGAGTGTTTGGTTGTGTGGCATATGCTCATGTGCCAAAGGAGAAGATGCATATGTTGGATGACAAGGTGAGAAGTGCATTTTTCGGGCTATAGTCCTGAGTCCAAGGCATATAGGTTGTAGAACCTAGTCACTAAGAAGATCATCATTTGTAGAAATGTTGAGTTCTTTGAGAATTGAGTCATGAGATAGCATGATGGACACCTTTAAGCACTTCAAATAGAGTGCCTATTGATGATTAAGATGATGTGTATGAAGATCAACAAGAAGATGTTGCAATAGATATGAAGTTAGACAGATAGCTCTAGATAGATCCAGATTTAGACCTACTGTTAGACAAACAACTCCAAACAGCTCTTGACACAAACAAGCAAAAAGGCAAGGAGCTACAAACAACTAGAGAATCAGCTCCAAGGAGCTCTAGATCGATACATAGATCACAATAGAGGTTTTAAACAGCTCTAGACCTGGCTTGCACGACAGAGTGTCAGTAGTAGGGAGAGTTCAAACCCCACTCTTGCCTCTCTAATGCCAAGGGAGATCAAGAGTCTAAGGGAGATCTACCAAAGTGAAAGGTATGATGATGAGTTTGATGAAAATATAAATTTTGCATTATTTCCTCATAGTGATCTTATCTATTTTGAGGATGCTATTAAAGAGGAAAAATGGTTTGAGGCCATGGATGAGGAAATAAATACAATAGAGAGGAATAGAATATGGGAACTAACTTATTTGCCTCTCGGTAAGAAAATGATTGCTGGTCAAATGGGTTGATAAGACCAAGAGCAATGTTGAAGGAAGGATATGATGGCTTAAAGGAAGATTGGTTGTCAAGGGGTAAAAATAACAGTTTGGGAGAGATTGTGATGAGACTTATGCTTCAGGTGCAAGGATGGAAATCATGCGGGTAGTTATAGCTAATGTAGTGCAAGACAAGTGGAAGGGATTTCAAATCGATGTCAAATCCGCCTTCTTGAACGAAGTGTTGAAAAAAGTGTATGTGGAGAAGCCACTTGGTAATGAAGATTTAGGTCAAGAAAGTAAGGTGTATAGGTTGAAGAAGGCTGTTTATGGGCTGAAGCAAGCTCCACAAGCATAGTACAACAGGATTGACTCATATTTGTTGAGCAATGGCTTTAGCAAAATCAATGGTGATCCCATTCTTCACTTCAAGGCAGTTGATGGTAAGATTATAATTGTTGTCTTCTATGTAGATTTAACTTTTACTTGAGGGACGATGTTTTCCTCATTATTGATTTTAAAGAAGTCATGAAAAGAGAGTTTGCGATGACATATTTAGGTCTCTTGAGGTATTTTCTAGGCACAAAAGTAAAACAAATGCATGATGAAATATTTATTTCTCATGAAAAGTATGCAAATGAGATCTTGAAGTGATTTAGAATGGAGGACAACAAGCTTGGACTAACACCAATAGCCATAGCTCTTAAGTTGAGCAAGGAAGATTGCAACAACAATTTGATACAAGAGTTTGAGTGGAAGTTTGATGTATTTAACTACAATTAGGCTTGATATAATGCATATAGTAAGTTTGATTTTTGAGATATATGGAGAGTCCAAAGGACACCCATTGGCAAGCAAGTAAGAGAATCCTAAGATATTTGAATGGTACTAAAGGATATGGTATTTTGTATATTCTAGGAGATGAGCATGAGTTGGTTGGATATACGAATGGTGTTTGGGTAGGAAGTGTGGATGATAGGAAGTGCACATCTGGACATGTGTTTCATTTGGGTTTGGGATCAATGTCATGGGCTTCCAAGAAACAACCCATAATTGCTCTATCTACAACTGAGGCTGAGTATATAGCAACAAATGTAGCAATATGGCAAGCTATTTGGCTAAGGATGGTCTTAGTAGATTTGATGGAAGGACAAGGAGATGAAACTGCAATTTATTGTGACAATGTTTCATCAATAGCCATTGAGGAAACATCTTGTTTTTCATGGAAGAAGCAAGCACATTGAAATCAAGTATCATTTTATTGGAGTTAGTTGAAAGCGGTGGAATCAAAATAGAGTTTTGCAGGTTTGAGCAGCAACTAGCAGGCGTTTTCACCATGTTATTGGGCAAGGACAACTTTGAATGCCCAATGAGAAATTTGGGCATAGTTGATTTGGATCAAGAATGATCTTGTTTGTCGGCTTAAGACAAAGGGGGAGTATTGGTATTCTAAATTAAAATTAATTGCCCTGAGCCTCTTGATCTTGCCACCTATGTGTCAGGAGTAGCCAACAGTGTGCAACTGGAAGATTGCATTGAGATTTCTTCCTCCAATTTGCTTTTGACACACAACAAGTAAAAGTAATATGGTAGGTATATTTGAATTTTGAATTTGAGGGGGAGTTTTTGATTGAATAACAAGAGACAAAAATAGAGTTTCAATTTCTGTATTTGTGTTGTTTTGGTATCAGAGCATTATAGTTTCAGGTTTTAGGGATTTTAAATTCCTTCATAGTTGTTTGGGCTAACTTTGCAAGCATAAAGAAAATGTACAAAAATGTGAAATGGTCTCTTATTTATCAGCAAATAAGATTTGGAGGCATGACACATGACAAAATATGCCCACATCAACGCTTCCAGTGAGAAGTGTGCTAAAAATGAATTTTTAAAGATTTGTCCAAAACTTTATAATGGAATCCTTAGGAGTTGTATGAAAAAATATCATTATTTAAAACAATACATATGCAACCTAAATTGTAATGCCCCTTTTCTGAAATAAGATTTAATAATAATAAAATTAAAATATAAAAATAAATAAATAAATTAGTAAATAATAATATAATATAATATAATATAATATAAGTACAAGTTAATTAGGTTGAAGGAAAGGTTAAGAGATATGTAATGACACGATTCCTTCAACCTAAGATATAAAAGGAAGGAGAGTTTTTTTGAAAGGGGATACTTTGAGGAAGGAAGAAAAAATGGAGCAAAAGGAAATAAGGAAGCATTAATGGAAGGAGGAATGGGGAGAAGATTAGGAAAAGGGCAGCAACAATGAAGGGTTGTGACCCTTTTGAAGGGTGGTAGTTGTGAAAGGTTGTGACCATTATCAAGAGATGTGAGTCTCCCTTACATTGCAGGATATAAAGGGGAGCAGATTTCATTTGACGAGAACATTCGAGGGAGATCAATTTGGGCAATAATATATTAATCTCAAAGGCAACAATGAAAAGTGGTTACTCAATCCTTATGAAAGGTGGTGACCCTTTCATTGATAAAGTACAAATGAGGATTCATTCCAATCATCAAGGGGACTTGTCAATCATCACAAACCCATATCTCAAGGCATCAATCAAGGAAGATCCAACCATTGACCAATGACGCCCAACCAAGAGAGCAGGTGATTAGCATCCCAGAGAGAGAAAGTTAGCAGACTTGATAGTTACAAGGTGCTTGGACAAGATTTAGAGCAATCCCAAAAAGCAGACTTGATATTTACAAGGTGCTCGGACAAGATTTAGAGCAATCCCAAAAAGAGCACATTACATAAATAATCTCAATGTTTTTTGGGAAGGATAAATGTTGCAATCCCTAACCATTGTATCTAACACAAATGACCCAATAGTTGAACAAAAAAATGCTCTTCGTTGTTATAAAAAGCAACACATTATTATTTAAGATACAACTTATGTTGAGTTTAGAATTATCATAAAACCTTTTGACAACCTTTCATGATAGAATACAAGGTAATTATTGTGCTCCACTTTTTATATTTGTGATAAGACAAACTAATAATATGAAGTATTCCTAATGCATATATTGCCACTCCAATAGTTGTGCACGTATTAATGGTATTTTTTCACATAAGAAAAATACTTGCTTCGATGAACACCTTGTTTTATAAATGATACATGTATAGTAGATAATTATGATAAAAATATGAAGCAAAAGCATATTTATTTCACTTGCAGTGAATTTGTTTATGTAACATTCATAATTTTTCATGTGTTAATAAATGGGTCCATCTTGATTGAAATTTGGTTATTTGTTTATTTAATGTGTGGATATATTATTGACAATATATAGTATAGATATGTTGCAAGACTCAATCCTATAAGGACAAGTACCATACCAACCATAGAAGCAAATATTGTTCTAGGCCATTTCTCCCCATACCCAAATACAAGGTTATTTTCAATTTCTGGGGATATTATTGGAAAAAAAATGAAGTATTGGGAACCCAAAAAATTTAGTAAAATCAGGAAAACAGAGAAATAGTTAATATTTTTTTAACATTTAAAGCTGTCCTAAATAGATAGATAGTGAGAGTGAAATAAACAAGTATGTATCATGAATGTAAATACAGATTTTTCTCATTAATTTTGAGATTTCTGATTATAGATAATTTTAAATGTCTTTAACAATGTTAATAAATAACTATGTCATAATGGTATGAACCTTTAATGCAATAAAATGCAAATAAGGTAATATGCTTCACTATAACTACCATTCTCCTTAGCTATCAAGTTGAAAAAAAATCTATGCACAAAATGGTAAATACAGCCGACAAAAAAATTCTCTCCCTAGCCTCTTCAAACTACCTCTTAAGTTTACGGCAGTGGCAACATGTATGCCTGGCATTTATAAAGACGATAGAATTATTGATGACCATATTGATTGATCATAATACTAATTAGGATGCTACTGAACATCATACTGATCGAGAATGTATAGAATACAATAATGATAGAACACTATTTTTTTAGATTGCAGGAATTGGGTATAGCACCCCTTATAAACTGCAGTGCGCCGGGCAAACTTTTTAATGTGATCGGTGATGCTGGCACGACATGTCCTCTGGTACCACATGGGCTGGGGGGAGACTAGACCTCGTGGCTTTGTGCTTTACCATAGGAAGCTCTCGCCAATCGAGCTAGGCCCCCAGCCCAATTATAGATCGCTATTGATTATTAATCACAAAAGGAGTTAGGTCAAATGACAATAATGATGACAACAATCTCAACAGGTGCGCTGGGCAAAGTTTTTAACGTGATCGGTGATGCTGGCGCGACATGTCCTCTGGTACCACATGGGCTGGGGGAGACTGGATCTTGTGACGTCATGCTTTACCATAGGAAGCTCTTGCCAATAGAGCTAGGCCCCCAGCCCAATTATAGATCGCTATTGATTATTAATCACAAAAGGAGTTAGGTCAAATGACAATAATGATGACAACAATCTCAACAGGTGCAATATTATTTACTGCTGATTTGTAACAATGAAAATGACCAAATGTTTACCTCAATCATATAACTATTTTACCAATGAAAATGAAATAATGACAAAAATATCCATCGATAAGTAGAAATGACAGCACTAACATTCGTGATGCAAGCATAATGACAAGTCAAAAGATAGCATAATCATTTGACAGTTGTCTCCGGTAGTGATTATGCTCACAAATCATGAATAATGACAGCAATGTTTTGCTTTAATAGAAGGCAACAGTCAATCAGTAATTGCAATAACGAGAGTTTTGTTTCTTTTTCACAAGGTTTGCAAACCCAGTTATATCAGGTGTCTTCATAACAGTAGATAATAATCCTCATTTTTGAAATAATGATAGCAATAATTGCTATTGACCCTTGGCAACAAATCTGATTTCTATTCAATAGTGGCTGCTGGAAATCTTAACAGCTACTTACACTGTTCAAGGTGTATAACCCATTTATAAACGTTTCAGAGTAGAATGACCAAGATTTGCTTGCTTTGATATGCTTATATAGGAAGTAATAATTTACTGTGATATTAATAGTGACATACAGTCAATAATTTATACTTTTGAAAATTTTGGTCAGAAATATTTGAAAAAGGTGCTATATTTTCAAGTGTTTTGAACCCTACCAAGAAAAAATTATATTGAAATGTATTGTGATATTTTAAAGATATTTGCTTCTATGATACCAAGTCCAACAATAGGACCTAGCCCAACTATTGGTGCCTCTCACCTATTTGTTTTAACTTCTAAAATACGACATGGTGGGTGCATGGCATCGTCTGGCAAAGACTTTTAGAAAATTTCTTAACTTTCTTTTGCTGGTCCATACATTGTTTTTGAATGTTTAATCTTCAAAGTTCTAACGATAGAATTTTTTATTGGAACATATATAAAATATTTGCCCTAGATCCCCCAGTCCGCCAAGCTGAAACTCTGTGTAACTATGGTAAACAACCACTTATGACGATGACTGAGGATATGTGATGATTAATGGAGGGAATATGATCTGTAAGATTCCAGACTAATTTAAACCATGAAAACTGAAAGCTGTGACAATACAAAACAAATATTATAAAATGCTAAGGTTAGTGTACGTAATATAAATTTTTTCTTTCTTATAAATTGAATTGGATGTATGAATTTTCTCAACTGAACTTGGCCCTTTTCTTTAATTGGAGCTTCCAACTTTTTTCCCCATTTGAATAAATTGAAGTTTTTCAACATGGGAACTACAATGCGAAGGGCCTGATGAGTTTATTGAGTTGAGCTTTGGATAATTCATTTTCATTCTCCCCGTTTCACTGTTTATGATTTAATCTTGGGTATATCTTAGGTATATTAAGGGCACTCATTAACTTGCATTGATAATGTATTGCGGTATCCTGGCTCTATTAAAGTTATAATGTTATATTTAATGGTCATATTGGTTGTTTTTGAGTTGTTTTTAGTAACTTTCATTATTTGCATCAGGTCACGATTGTTTCTGGTTTAGAAACATCATTATGTAATATCTTTACAGAGTATTCCTCCTAATTCTATTCATTCGATTACCATTTCATGGTATCAAAGCTAAGTTAACTTTTTTGATGATTTCTTTGTTAATAAAGTTTGTACCTACAAATTTCTTCGAAAATTGTAGACATTTTTTTATTGATTTTTTATCTACAAAAATTACAGGGTTATTGCAGTAAAAAATCATGACGTTTTTCATACAGCTGACTTATGTTATTTGTTCAGGGAAAATGTGGAGGTTTTTCAGTGGAAATGCGGAGGTTATTTTCTTTTTCAGGAGGGTGGTTTTTTTTCTGAAAATCACTACCCTTGCTCAGCAATTTTATAGTGTGATGGGATTTCTGTTCATTTCTAGGCTGTGTCCAATGGTTTCTATGGCCACTACCCTTGCTCAGCAATTTTTATAGTGTGATGGGATCTCTGTTCATTTCTAGGCTGTGTCCAATGGTTTGTATGGCCTTTTTTGCAGACCCACATCTACTTATTCTGACCTGCGTTATCTTCCCTCTGCAACTGACAAATTTTTTTTTTTTTTTTTTTTTTTTTTTGGGGGGGGGGGGGGGGGGGGGGGGGTGTTCCTTGGGTGAAGACACCCGGTAGCTGCTGCTTGTGCGATGGTTTTTCTCACAATTTTCAGACATTTTCAAGTCTTTTTTTCGCACAATAAGCTTTCTGCACTATTTAAGTGCTGGAACTGCTGTTTTTGCTATTTTTCCTGAACACGAGGCCTCTTACGCGCACGGCTAGGTTTTTTGCCCTTGAAGATTGATAAAAAAAGTTTTTTTTTTGAAGTTAGGTGCTGGAGTTCACTTTGACCACCTTTTTCATTCCTTTGGAAAATGGGAGGGATGGTGTCCTTGACCAACATCTTGTTGGAAGGAATCAACGTTTCAATGGCAAGAATTTTAGTACTTGAAAACAATTAATGCTGATAATTTTTGACTCTTGAGTATCGATGCCTAGATTAGATTGTTCTGGGTAAAATTACTCGTCCGATTGTAGGAGGCAAAGACCAAGACAAGTTAACCATGAAGTGGTAATGTTGCTCAAATTATTTGTCATGCCATCCTTTAGAAATCTAGACACATTTGAAGAGTCTCCACGAGATGTTGTCAAGGATCACCTCATGAAGATCAAAGATAGTCACAATCAATGGTCTCAAGATTGAAGAAGAGGCTATAGTGTTTATCACGTTGAAAAGCTTACTGCAATCCTATGAGCACTTCATTGAAGCTCACAACATTACTTTTTGAAGTTTGATGACCTGTGCAACAAGCTCTTGTTTTAGGACAAGTGGAAGCATCTGTTTGGGAGTGGCAGCATGACAACCAATGTGGAACAAGCTTGTTCTACCATAGACAAAGGCAAGCCCCCTTAGCAAAGGACAAGGCAAATCTGAGGAGAGTTCCAAAAAAATTGTCACATGTCATTATTGTGGTGATCATACTCTAAAGCACTACAAGAAGCAGTTGGTTGATGAGAAGTCCAACCAAGGAGGGTCTAAGAAGAAGGCCCATGTTGCAAAACATACCGAGGAGTTTATCTTTTATGGATTTATGGTCAAAAGACCAACAAATCATACAAAATATTCTGCGTGGAAAATTGATTTTGGAGCTTCTTGACATTTCACACACAATAGAGATTGGTTCACGAAGTATACAACTTGCTCCGATTTAGTGATCTTTGGTGGTGGTGAAGAGTATACAATTGTTGGCAAGGGCAACATTTAACTTACATATGGTGGGAAAAATTTGATTTTTCTCAATGTTTGCTATGTTTAGGGCATGGAGCTCAATTTTCTCCATGTGAGTCAGAATATATGACAATGTCCAAAGTTGTATGTCGTCTTCAGTGCACATAAGCGCCACATTGTTGACAAGGAATTTAAGAAGAAATTGCAGTTGGGCGCAAATATCATGGATTGTTTCACCTAGTTTGATACTTGAGATTCTCAAGAGCTTGCTATGACCATGAAGAGTTCAACCATTCTCTTTGGCATTAGTTCTATTGGCATCTCAACCTATCATATCTCTCTCAGTTGGCTTGGGAGAATCTGGTGGACAACTTACCTAAGATTCAATCCCAGATACAATGAGTATGTGGAGCTTGCTAGGCAGGGAAGCAACATCAAATTCTCTTCTCAGATGGACTCTTGGAGAGTATACAAGGTCTTGTAGTTGGTTCATGCGGATGTTTGTAGCCCAATGAATACTACATCAATTATTGATGCCAAACATTTTCTTTTGTTTGTAAATTATTTGAATTGGAAAATGTGGCTGTATTTCCTCTAAGAAAATAAGATGTGTTTAGTGGATTCCAGAAGTTTAAAGCATTAGTTGAAAAAGAGTTAGGATGCCATATCACAACTCTTAGGTTAGATGGGGGGGGGGGGAGGTGATTTTGTTCCGATGATTTCACCAACTTTTGTGCTAAATAATAGTATCAAGCATCAACTTGTTACAACCTATACTCAACATAATGGTGTTGTTTAGCGGTGGAATTGTACAATTATGAAGATGGCCCTATCTATGTTGGAGCATTGAAATGTTCCTAAGAAATTTTCGGCAAAGGCAATGTATACTCTGTTATACCTTTTGAACTGGTCTCCCACACAAGCTGTCAAGAAGAAGACCCTAGAGGAAGATTGTTTTGGGAGGAAACCAAAAAGCAGCCACTTGAAGATTTTTTGGTTTGACAACATATGCTTGGATTCTAGATGTAAATAGGACAAAATTGGATTCCAAAAGACATAATTTGATGCTTACAGGATACAATGACAGTCAAAGCCCATCGACTGATTGATGTGGACATTGAATGTCTCACATTTAGTAGAGATGTTTTTGGTGAATAAGGTTGGCCCTTTCAGCTTTCTTCTCCCATCTTGAGTCTTGAAGATCAGCCTCTTCAGGCTTAAGATTTGGGTGATAGGCTTCCATTACCTCCACTTGAAGGGAGGGATTCTAATAATTTTGAACTTGTGGAATCTCCTAGGCATGATCTTATACCAATAGACTTCCTTAAGAATAATTTGGATTAGCATCCGGATGATTTCATTCTAGGCAGCCCAAGTCATGATGACCATCTTGATTTGGAAGAAGATGCTTCTATTCTGAAGCCTAAGTGGTGGGAAAGCTCATCAGTGATGTTTGGGATAATGAGCTTGTTGAGAGTAGATCATCCAGAGGCAAGAGCAAGCAGAGTAATGCTAATTTTGCTCTTATGGCTAACATTCAAAATGTTCACAAGCCTCGAGATAATTTAGAGGCAAGAGGTAAACCTGGATAGGAGAAGGCTATAGAAGTTGAACATCATAGTCTTTTGAAGAACCATACTTGGGGGTTCATCAAATCCTCTATTAGGGAAGAAATCCATTGGCTACAAATGGGCGTATAGAGCGAAATACAAAGCTAATGGAACTCATAAACACAAATCTTGGTTGGTGGCCTAAGGGCTTCTCATAAAGAGAAGGCATTGACTATGGGGAGACCTTTGCTCCTACAACAAATATGAGCACACCATTCGACTGGTTCTAGCCATTGTAGCTTGATTTGGCTGGAGAGTCCATTAAATGGATGTCAAAAGTGCTTTCTTCATCGGTGATTTGGAGGAAGATGTATACAAGACACAACCTTAAGGTTTCAAGTTTGCAGGTAAAGAGTACCAAGTATGTAGATTGGTGAAGGCTCTTTATGGCTTAAAGAATGTTCCCAGGGCGTGGTATATCAAGATTGATAGATATTTGGATGCATAGGGCTTTTAGAGTTCTTCAAAACCCAACTTGTATGTCGAGCATTGGTAGTGATATCATTCTTCTTGTCATCTATGTGGATGGTATCATCATTATTGGTAGTGGGACATATTTGCTTGGGCAGATTGAACTGAATTTGTGTTAGGCAATTGATTCGAGTCTATGATTAATTCAGATGCTTTGCATTAGTGTCTCGGTGTAGAGGTTTGACAGACAAGTGGCAATATTTTCATCTATTAGTTGAAGTATGTTAGGAGTTTGCTAGAAAAGTTCAAGATGCAAGACTGCAAAGTCTCATCTACACCTATGGAGAAAGGGCTCAAACTCACCAGTTGTGAATGAGTTAGTATTGCTACATATCTGATTTCATTATGCGATGTCCCCGAGTTTTTAATAAAACAACTTAATTAAATTAACTAATTAAGTGGTCCTATAATTTAAATCATATTATAAAGGACTTTTAATTAATTAATAAAAGGGGGCCCAAATTAATAAAATAGTAAAATAATAAAAAAATGTTGGCCTGTTGTAAATCTCTAGACGCTTCTTGGAGGCCTTTATTTTTGAAATATAGCTTTGTTCGTGTTTAAGTATGCCAATTATATATATATATATATATACTATTATTGTAATGTTTGGTATATTGCAGAAAACTGATAAAATGAAGTATATATCCATTGAAGCATATTGCAGACACGATAAGCGTCGTGTAGCGCAATGTATATTGCGGACATGATGGTATCATATATTGCAATATATACATTGGAGACACGATAAGTATCGTGCACTGCAATGTATATTGCAGTCACAATAAGTATCGTGTACTGCAATACATATTGCAGTCACGATAAGTATTGTGTACTGCAATACATTGCAGTCACGATAGTATCATGTGATTGCAATCACATTGTAGTATACGATAACTATTGGGTATAATCCCTAGTTATCAAACGACACTTAGTCGTATGGATTAACATACCGGTTCTGTAGTTATTTGATTGAAATTATATTAATGTGGGTCATGACCCTACATGGCAACTACCATGTACGGTCTTGACTTTACATATTAATATATATACTAAAAGGAAGTTGTAGAATCAATCAATCAAAATTGGCAATTGCATTCTACAACAATATATATATAAATAATAAATAATATAATTAAATCTTCTGATCTAATATTCATTAACATGGTATCAGAGCAAGGTTATTAGAGAAGATATATTTTATTTGATATTTCATATAAACATAATAAAAATTTATTTTTGTGTTTATTATAATATCAAAAGGAAATGGCTCACAGTATGAGATTGGAAGATAGACTTGGGGGTGCATCCAACTTTATATCTTGGAAAACTAGAATTACTTCTCTACTTCTAGAACTCGAATTGGAGGATTATATAGAGAAAGAACCAAAAATACCTGAAGATGAAGCAAAAAAATCCACTTGGAAAAGGCGAAATAACAAAGCTAGGAAGTTGATTATTGACTCTGTCAAAGACTCTATGCTTCCTAGCATTTCAAGATTAACCACTACCTTTGAAATATTCAAAACCATTCAAGACACATTTGAAATCAATAATGCTAGTAGATTATTGACTTTGAAACAACAACTTATGAATATGAAAATGAACAAGCGTGAAACAATCACCTCTTATTTTCTGAGAATATTAGAATTAAGGGATCAACTCTTTACCATTGGAAATAATATGGATGATCTGGAACTATCCTTAATTTCTCTAAGAGGATTACCTATCTCCTGGGAATCATTCATTCAATGCATAAGTGCATGACCTCCATTACCAAAATTTGAACAACTAAAAAATGTTTGCACTCAAGAAGAATCTAGATTAATCTCAAGAGGAATAGGACCTAGCAAAGAAAAAGAAGTTTTGGAACTCCACACGTCTAACAAAAAGAAAAAGTTTTCAAAAAGGAAAAGGAGTACTAAAACCTTCAATAAAAATGATCTTTCAAAAGTACAATGCTACAAGTGTGAGAAATACGGACATATTCACAAATATTGTCCAGAAAAGAAGAAAATACAAGCAGCACTAGCTGAAGTCAAAGAAATGGAAAATCCACTCTTCAGAATTAAGGGATCAACTATTTACCATTGGAAATAATATGGATGATCTGGAACTATCCTTAATTGCTCTAAGAGGATTACCTATCTCTTGGGAATCATTCATTCAATGCATAAGTGCATGACCTCCATTACCGAAATTTGAACAACTAAAAAATGATTGCATTCAAGAAGAATCTAGATTAATCTTTAGAGGAATAGGACCTAGCAAAGAAAAAGAAGTTCTGGCACTCCACACGTCTAACAAAAAGAAAAAGTTTTCAAAAAGGAAAAGGAGTACTAAAACCTTCAATAAAAATGATCTTTCAAAAGTACAATGCTACAAGTGTGAGAAATATGGACATATTCACAAATATTGTCCAGAAAGGAAGAAAATACAAGCAGCACTAGCTGAAGTCAAAGAAATGGAAAATCCACTCTTCTTCGTAGCTTTGTCTAGTGAATTAAACTCAAATAAGAGTACATGGATAATCGATAGTGGAGCCTCCAGACATATCATTGGATTCAGGGATCAATTTGAAACATTCAAAGGAAACTCCTCATAAGAAGTTACTATTGGTGACAACTCTACTTATCCCATGAAAGGAATTGGGACCTGTTCAATCAAGATAAGAGGAGTAATCTTACAGTTAAAAGAAGTACTATATGTACCTGGAATAAAAAACTTAATCTCCATATCAGGACTAGCTGATCAAGGATACAGAGTCACATTTAATGAAGATCAAGTTCTCTGGACTAAAAATTCAAATATCAAGAATGCTATTAGTATAGGGTCTAGGGAAGGCAGTCTATATAAATTACGTGGTGAACAAAAAGTTGCCTTAAGCCATGAAGTTCAAAACAATAATGAGATATGGCATAAAAGGTTAGGCCATATTAGATATAGTGCTCTTCCAACTCTAAAAAGAATCACCCTAGGGATACCTCATCTTAAATCTGAACACTCGAGTATATGCAAAGGATGTGCCTTAGGAAAAAATACAAAAGGGTCTTTTCCGACAAGTGAACTCAAATCTAAAAATGTATTAGAACTTATTCACACAGATCTATGTGGTCCTATGTCAACACACTCCCTGTCAGCTGCCTTATACTATGTAATCTTTGTCAATGACTACTCTAGAAGAACTTGGATATGCTTCCTGAAACTAAAAGATTCCAATGAAGTTCTATCTAAGTTCAAAGAATACAAAGCACTAGTTGAAAATCAAACCGGCAAGAAAATAAAAGCTCTAAGGTCTGACAATGGAGGTGAATATACTTCTGATAGCTTTAAAGAATTCTGCAAATCTGTTGGGCTTAAGAGGGAGTATACTGTACCATATAATCCTCAACAGAACGGAATAGCGGAAAGAAAGAACAAAACCATTATCGAAGCAGCAAAAGTCATGATGCATGACCAAAACATTCACATCTCCTTCTGGGCTGAAGCAGCAAACACAATAGTATACATACAAAATAGGTGTCCTCATGCTATCCTAGAAAATACTACACTAGAAGAAGTGTTTACAGGGAACAAATCAGACTTAAGCCATCTAAGAGTGTTTGGTTGTCTTGTTTACATATATGTTCCAAAAGAAAAGAGAACCAATTTAGAACCTTCTGGGAAGAAAGGTGTATTCATAGGATATAGTGAAGATACTAAGGGATATTGAATCTACATCCTTGGCCAGAGATCAGTAGAAATCGGCAGAGATGTAAAGTTTGAAGAAAATTTCATATCCACAACTACTGAGGATGATTCCATTACAGATCTAGATAAAGATCTTACAACAAAATGAGAGGGAGAATGAAACAATAGATTCAGAACCTACATCTTCAAATGTTGAGCCTACATCTTCAAATACTAAACCTACACGTCCAAATGTTGAGAATAATGGAATATCAAATAACACCAAGAGACCTTTATGGGCAAGGAAGATGTTTGAAGAAAATAATGTAGAGCCAGATCAAATATTCAGAGAAAACAAAAGAACAAGAACAAAAAAATGTTATGCTGCCCTTCTAATTGAGCTTGCAGAATTTGAACTTGACAGTGTTGAAAAAGCATTAACAAAACAAGCTTGGAGAGAAGCCATGATTGAAGAGTATCAGTCCATCATGAAAAATGATGTTTGGAACATTGTGCTTAGACCCAAAAACAAATCAGTTGTCTCTTCAAAATGGTTATTCAAGATCAAATATGCTCCAGATGGCAGCATTGAAAAACACAAAGCCCTGTTTGTTGCCAGAGGATTCTCACAAAAGGCTGGGATTGACTATGAGGAAATTTCTCTTGTAGCTCGATACACCTCTGTAAGAACCATTCTTGCAATTGCAGCATCTAAAGGATGGAAAGTACACCAAATGGATGTCAAGACAACTTTTTTGAATGGGAAAATTGAGGAAGAAATATACATAGAGCGACCAGAAGGATTTGTCACACATGATAAAAATCACAATGTTTGTAAGTTAAAGAAAGCTCTTTATGGCCTTAAATAAGCCCCCAGAGCATGGTATGAAAGGATAGACAACTATCTCACCAAACTAGGGTACTCCAAGAACATAGCAGACCCTAACATATACTTCAAGGTAGTAAATGGTGACATGATAATTCTAGTTCTGTATATTGATGACTTGCTTATAATAGGAGTAGATCACTTGATTGCAAAATGCAAACAAGACCTAGTAGCTGAGTTTGATATGAAGGATATTGGCCTACTACACTACTTTCTAGGTCTAGAAATTTGGCAAAAGGAAGATCATATTTTCTTAAATCAGGAAAAGTATACCATTGACATCCTAACCAGATTTGGAATGATGGATTGTTTTCCATTGGCTACCCCAATGGAAACAAATCTACACAAGCTAAAAAGTGAAGCCGAAGATTCTGAATCTACAAATCCCTCACCATAGAGACAAATTGTTGGATCCCTCATGTATCTGGTAAACACACGTCCTGACATCTGTTATGCAACAAATGTTCTAAGTCACTTCATGTGTGAGCCTAAGCAAATACACTTGATGGCCGCTAAGCACATTCTGAGATATTTATGAGGAACCATTGGACTTGGTTTGAAATATGAAAAGGTTGAGATCCAACTTCAGGGTTATTCCGATTTAGATTGGGCAGGCAGTTCCACAGATTGCAAGAGCACCACAGGATGTTGTTTCACTTTAGGATCAACAATGATATCTTGGTTCAGCAGAAAACAATCGGTTGCTCAGAGTTCCACTGAAGCAAAATACATGGCTGCCTCTATGGGAGCTAGAGAAGTAGTCTTGTTAAGGAAGCTATTGTTTTATCTATTTGGAAAACCTCTGGTACCTACCATTATTCATTGTGATAATCAAAGCTACATCAAACTCTCAGTAAATCCAGTTTTCATAATTGATCAAAACACATAGAGATTCCTTACCATTACATAAGAGAAATGGTCGATAGGAACATCATCAAACTAATGTATATCAGCACTGAGGAACAAAATGTTGACATCTTTACCAAACCTCTTGCAAAACTGAAGATAGATTATTTCAGGAGAAAAATTGGTATGACTAGACTTTAAACTTGTTGGGATGAACTTCTTACTCTTGTACTTTGTATTCATGAATATACAAATAAAGTTATTTTTGAAATATTTCATTGTTTCAAGAAGATCGATCTTCTATATAATTAGGGTTACTATTACAAGGTGATGATCTTGACAATAGTTAACCAAATTTCAAGATTGACACCCTAACGGGTTGTCCTGGATTGTGCCGGATATCTTGATACTGAAATGTTATTACTGTATGGTGTAATAACTCATATATCATGATTGACACCTTAACAGGTAGTCCTGGATTGTGCTGGATATCATGATATCGGAATGACTAAACTCTAAAGTATATATCATGATTAAGACTTCTTTATGTTGTCCCAAATTGTGTCGGTAATCATGACATACTATGACCTTCCACAATACATCTTAAACCCTCTCTTACTAAGAGGGAGTGTTGAAATATAGCTTCATTCGTGTTTAAGTATGCCAATTAAATATAAGTATATTCATATATATATATATATATATTTACTATTATTGTTATGTTTGGCATACTGCAGAAAACTGATCAAATGAAGTATATATACATTGAAGCATATTGCAGATATGATAAGCATATTGCAATATATACATTGCAGACACGATAAGTATAGTGGACTGCAATGTATATTGCAGTCATGATAAGTATTGTGTACTGCAATACATATCAGTCACGATAAGTATTGTGTACTGCAATACATATCAGTCACGATAGTATCGTGTACTGCAATGTAATTGCAGTCACACGATAGTTATCGTGTGACTGCAATCACATTGCAGTATATGATAACTATCGGGTATAATCCCTAGTTATCAAACGACACTTAGTCGTATGGATATACCGGTTCTGCAGTTATTTGATTGAAATTATATTAATGTAGGGTCATGACCCTACATGGCAACTGCCATGTACGGTCATGACTTTACATATTAATATATATACTAAAAGGAACATTGTATTTGAATCACAGCACGGGAGGTGAAGCCTTCGTTCAGTACGGCAAGACCACCGTATGGTGGTGTCCGAAGGCATTCGGCGAGGGCTAATAGTCTGTACGGCTGCCATACCGAACGTCCATACGGGTCGGAAGGAAGGGATTAAGTTGCTGTCCAACATATTGTGCACAACCGACACCATTCCAATCCTGAGCGGGGATTGTCAAGGCGGGTGAAGTAACATTCCTACGGGCTCACATTACACCGTATGGCCCATGTCATTTGCCATATGGGCCAGGAGTTAAGCCGTACGGCCTTCTCCGTACGGGCTATAGACATCTCATGCTGCTATTCTCAGAACAGGGGGAAGTGGCATTGGCTTCCGTACGTCTGAGGGGAATATAACATCCGCAAGACTGAGGATTGCCATACATCTGAGAGGTACACCACACATTATTGCCCCTAAAGCAGAACATTGAGCTGTAGGATGCCACTTCCGTACGTCTGAGGGGAATATAACATCCGCAAGACTGTGAGGATTGCCATACATCTGAGAGGTACACCACACATTATTGCCCCTAAAGCAGAACATTGAGCTGTAGGGAACCGTGTACTAAAAGATGTGAATGGGACACCTTACTTTGGCATTCCGTACAGCAGAATCAAAGATCCTCAGCTGATTGGTTTTACAGTTTCAGATTGGGCAGGTTCTGTTAATGGTCATATTAGTTGTTTAGATAAGATTAGTTGTTTTTAGTAGCTTTCTTTATTTGTTTCAGTTCACAATTGTTTCTGTTTTAGAAACATCGTTTTGTAATCTTTTTAAGGAGCATTCCTCTCCTTATTCTATTCATTCGATTGCCATTTCACCTTTAGGTGGATTAGATGTATGTATGCTATGTTCAACTTCAGAGGCAGTGTACAGAGTCGCAAATGAAAATACTGCACAAGGATAAAATTATATGATTCACATTTCTTGTGCATTTAAGTGAAAGATCATGCATTTATGCTAAGTACATAGAGGTGTACCACTATTCCAGATAATTAAACAATATGAAGTTATTTGCTTGTCACTGAAGTAGTGACATCTTTACAAAGGTCTCAACAGAAAGTTAAAAGAAATTGGCTTCTGGAACCATATAAAAGATTTTTGATCAACTTTTCAGTTCACACTCCACAATCCATCATCAAAATAGAATTGTCATGGCATGCACAATTGTGCCTACACCTGGGTGCATGGGGGTCAATTTTATCCACGTTCGAAATGGGTGCACAACTCTGTCTACATGTGTGCACACACGGGCTCCTACACACACATACACCTATCATCACATTGTGAAATGCTCATTTCATTGTGTTATTATATTGTTCACGAGCTACTGAATGTTTGACATATTTGTTAAGGTTAGTTTCTATTAAACTTAAATTGTAGCTACTGAATAATTGTCATAAATGCATTGTCTACCTTGTATTGGTAGATAAATAACATGCATAAATCTAGTTTCAGCACTGGTTGAAAGAGGAACCAGTGGTTTTAAAATTTGATGTTAATCATTGTTATACAGGTTGTGCTAGTTTTCATTGAGCAACTAATTGTGTTCTTGATTTTAATTATTTCGGCCAAATGAAAGTTTACTATCTGATAAAATCCAATTTTTTACTTCATGATATGAACGAATTTTCATCTGAATGTGCAGATGAGCATCGCTAAACAGTGGAAAGAGTTCATTGACTACAATGACAAGATTGGCTACATATTCCATGTAAGCAAATGTTCAGAATTTTTAATATGCTTTTCATGGAACTTCAGTTAACTTGGGCAAAATGGTAATGATTGTTCATTCATGACCACCGGTGTTTTTGACAGGAGGATGCCAAGAAGGATAAATCTGCTAAAAGCAGATACACATTATAAAGAGTGTATCTCAAGTCTGTATTTTGTTCGTCCTCCCAATTGCACGAAAAGAAATTTGCAACCTGCAGTATTTTCCAACAGTTTCGAGTTGTATTTTAATAGACGAAGACAAAAACAGTATAATGTGGTAGTTGTATTCACCATGTGATTTTTTTAAAAATATAATTCGTTCAATGGCGCTGCAGTTTGTTTAGATTCTCATTAAGTAATTTACAGGTTTTATTTATTATTGTGAATGTTTTGAATCCATATTGAGAACATACGCATAGGAGGAACTGCTACTAAACATTTACTTCAGTTTAGAACAATGGAAGTTTGTGTGGACTTAGCAAGTAAGATTAGAAATGCACGCTTCTGTAGTTAGGCTCTGTCATATATATTTTTGTTTTCTAGACCTGAGTTATATCAGATATAAGTTTAGACATGCACATCTCTGTAGAGAGGCTTTGTCATATGTATTTTTGTTTTCTAGATCTGAGTTATACCAGATATTGGCAAGCTTGCACGTTATCTGGAAAAATAACATGCTAAAGTTTTTTAATGTAGTGCCGTGTAAAATTGCAGCTTTTAAATAAAAATTTATTTCAGTTCCTCTTGGAAATTATTTTGCTCCCATTTACTTGAAGCCCTTTGCCAGGTAAATTATTTATGTCAGGGAGATGGTTTATGAAATAAAAACATTAGTTAAACACGGACTTTCTATGCATATAAGGAAGCCTCTCAAAGGATCTGGAATAATTTGAAAGGCAATAACAAAAGAACGTTAAAAAAAAATTAGAAATGAATGCAAGGAATGACTACTGGTGTCAAACACATGTATAGGTTAATAATGAAAGATTGACCCTTATTGTATTTTCGCAATTTCAAAGGTAGCTGCATCTTAATATAAGAGTTTTCAGCTGTGATGTGGATAGATTTAGGAAAAATGTCTAAGATTTCCAGGCCGTACATTTCTTGTAAATATTGCAGTCCTTGAAACTGCACATGCATTATATCTCCGATCAACAATCAATGTCTTTTCTTATGCTTGTATAATGTACACCCATAAGAACAGAAATGTTTATGTTATGTGCAGAGCTGTATCTCTGACAAGTATTCTACGATAACAGCTCTGATATATTTTACAAGAATTGTACTGCCTGGAAATCTTAGACATTCTTCCTAAATATGACACAAGTATTCTACGACGGATACAGCCTTTGGAGCATCAAACGGATCATATCAGAGCTGTATCATATGTGCAGAGCTGTATCTCTGACAAGTATTCCCAATGAAATATGATAAAATACAAAATAAGGAGCCTTTGGAGCGTCAAAATACATATGATGAAATAGGAAGTTATTGGTTTTAAGCTGACAAGGTTTGACTTTGATGGTGGCCTGACTGATGCTGCCACATGTATGCATTTCTTGATTAGAGGGTAAAGGGTTTTTTTAAAGGACCCGATCTTCTGTACATGCACTTAAACTCGGAAACATCAATGAAGCTTAGCAAACTACAGAGAAACGTCAAATAAAGAGTAACCGGAGAGCCATAGTGCAGTAAGGCTGAAAACAGCTAGGTTAATACCAAAGAAAACTTTGGCCTTGGCTACTAGGATCTCAAATTGTCACAAAATATTAAAATATATGTATTTAGAACAACAATTTCTAAGAATTAGTTTCAATATATTTAGAGTTAAGTGCGCAATTATATTGAGATCCAGAGTATATAAGGGATTCCATGTTGTAATATATAGTAATGAAAAAGGTGGCCATTCTAGTTGACACTTTGAATGCGTACTGCCTGGTTTACATCAGGCCTGACAACAACTTGCATTTGTTGTGAAGAGATATACTATTTGAAACAATTGTCTATAATATTTTTATTTGAAAGAAGAGAATTATGCTTTTGTTATTTCAAAAATTAAAATAATAAAATATATTTAAATGACTAAACGTAAAACAGAAGTGTCAGCAAAAAAGGAAATATAAACATTTAAAATAAATACTCTTCTGATAAGAAAATAAATAATATCACTTTTAAATACGTTTTGAAGTGTAAATAGGGTTTTGAAGTGTAAATAGGGTAGTAAGCCAAGTGGGCTTAATCTTTGTTGAGAAATGTGTGTTTTACATTTTGCATGATAATATTGATAATAATATAAAATAGATATTTAGTTGTACTGCATTTTAAATGTTTCACGGTACAAAAAGTTAGGTCAAATGTTTAATTTGGGTCATGGTTTATTGAGCTCATGGTTTTGAGGCACAAGCTGTTAGAGTCACTCATTTATTCAAGTTTCAAAGATCACTTGCAAAATCAAAATATCTTTTTACAAGAGAGGAAAACAAGAGCATAAATGTCAATAATGAATGTAAAATAAAATTGATAAATAGTGATCAATGAATTGGTATGGGATGTTCAACTATGGGTTTGTTTATATAGGCAAGGTTGAGTGGTGGGAGAAATTAGGATGATTAGTGTCATAATCCCATGGTATGGGATAACTAGAGAAATATTTTTACACGCTTAGTAGCTTAACATGTGGCATATGTGGTTAGTCCCGAAAAAGGAAATATTTTCACCTCGCTAGTGTCTTCATCTAGTAACATGAGACTTCTAGCGGATAAGATCACATGTGCATGACAATTCAAGAAAACAAGAAAAATAAGGAATCTGTCTAGAAGACAAAATAAAATATTATGAGAAAAAAGTCCCTCCTAAGAGATAAGAAAAGAGACCATGTAATCCCCCTCAATGTAGAATCAATTACCATGATAGATGCTTAAAGTTGGAAGTAAAACATAGTCCATGTTTTTCAAGCATTGTACCTCTCCCCCTAGGAAGAAATAAAACTAAAGATTTATGCAAGATGTATTCCCAATCCTGAAAGGAATTATGAAGGAATAAAAATGTATGAAATCTTTGAGAATTGCTCACGTGTCTCAATATTGATGATGGAAGTTGCCACTACCAAGTTAGATGTTCTAAGCTACATTGATGAAGACCATCCAAAATTAGTAGAGATGAATGAAGAATATAATCCATAACTTCTTTGAAGATTATGATACCTCCTCCAAATGCTACTCAAAAGTCTCCAAGATCATGTCAAACTATAATATATGATCATATGGAGAAAGACCAAGAGGGTCTAAATGTTCCCTCATAACAAATGGGAATATTCAACTCCATCAAAGAGAAGATGAATAAAATCAATAGTTTAAAAATTGATACTCTACAAATAAGCCTACAATGTCTTTTAAGTACTCACCCAAGTAGTCATATCTGGGAGATGATGTATATCCTATAACCATGAATGTAGTATCACATGTATCATAAAAAAACAAAAAAAAATGAAGGAAATTAAATCTAGGGTTGTTGGGATATATTGCATATCTATGCTGACATTGATGTCAACATATTACATAAGTTTGGATAATGTTCTTGAGTTCATAGTAGAGTGTTGTGATAAGTTAGAAAATTGTGTATGATTATCAAAAGTTGTAGAGTTGTTGAGAAGTGCCTGTACTTGGTCTTGGTTGAGTTACAAAGGATCACTATATGTTTGGAGTGAGTTACAGTTATTTCATTAGAGACAATTTTTGGTGTTTTGGCAGAGATAGTGTTACTATTTTTCGATCATTGTGGCTAGGTCTTGCAATATCTTTTGTTGCTAACCTGGTGGAGTGTTTAGGACATGGATGTGTGTCCTCAGATCGAGTGGTTTGTGATTTAATTGCTAGCAAGCTATTTTTCTTAATTGTCAAAGGTTATTGTTCAATGTTCCTAGTGAATAGTTCAGAGATGTTTGTGGATTTTGAGTTAGAGATAGTTTTGCTGCTATTGTGCTATTTCACATTGTTTGCTGATGTTTCTAGATCGTGTCCTATTCGTGTTGTTGGATCGCATTGGATTATGTGATCAGATTTGGTAAATTGGTATATCATATTGATATCTTCTATTGTTTTTGGCCGGCTTGATGAGATACCATGTTGCGAAGATTTGTGGAGTGATTGATGGATCATGGCGTGTTTGAGGATATTCTTTTGGGTCCTAGCTTTGGCCTTGGTGACTTGTTTTGGATTGGCTTGTTAAGTGTTATGCAATTTATTTGTAATTAAGGTGGTGTTGGCCGACCTTATGGAATAAGTTGACAAGTTGAGTATAAAGTTGTAATCATTTGTGAGTGCGAAGGTGACAAAAAGGTGTGGTAGATTGTTGGATGTGTAAAGTGTGTGAAAATATTGTATCAGTGCTATTGAGAAGAGGTATGAGTGGAATCTATTGATTGTTCAACTATACTTCACTAGATTTGTGCTGCCATATCATATGCTATCTGTCAGTTCATAACTTAGTGGATTGTTGTCCACCTTGGGTTATTGTCCTTGTTGTAATCTCAGGGTTGTAGCCCCTTCTTGTTTTGAGCAGTGAGCTCTAGACAATGAGCCTGAATGCACACACATTCCCATTGTACCTTTAATAGAGTTTCTTATGCTACTACAATATCTTGTGGGTTTGATCCCCACCGTAGTTTTTTTCCCTAACATGGTTTCCATGAAAAAAAATGGTGTTATTTGCTCTTGTGCTTTATTGCTTATCTTTGAGTTATGTGTTGAAGTTTGTTAGTTGATTAAAATTTTAAGGACACAACTGATTCACCCCCCTCTCAGTTGTGTGTTCTACATTGTTCCTCACAACTGGTATTAGAGCTTGGGCCTCTTCTGGGAGATTGACCGCTTGAGGAGATCCATGATGGAAGATTTTAAGAAGGTCAGTTTGAAGGTTGATGGAACCAACTATGGAGGTTGGTCGAAAGACATAATGGTTACACATTTGATATGCATGGGATAGGAATATTGGAAAAAGACTAATAAAGACTACTAGCCTCTTGTAGATCTTGCTAATGCTACCCCTATGAGGAGTTTAAATGCAATATGAGAGCAAAGGAAGCCTTGTGCATTGCCTTATTAGATGCAAAGTATACTAATATCATGGATTTGATTACAACACATGAGATTTGGTTAAAATTGGAAAGTCTACATGAAGGAGATATCTATGTAAAGTGGGCGAAGCTACAAAGTCTAAAAGGAAAGCTTGAGAACCTAAGGATGAGCGAAGATGAGAACATTGCTACTTTTGTAGGGAAGGTGACCGAATTGGTTGTTGGAATCAGATGCACTGGTTGAGTGATGGATGAAGATGAATTTGTCTTGAAGATTCTGAGATCCTTGCCTCATGCCTATGATACCAAGGTTGCTGCCATTGAAGAAATCAGATTTTTAACTACTGTAAGAGATACACTGGTTGACAAGTTATCTCTGCTTTTGAAATGACTAAATTTGGTGATAGTTTACCTAAGGTTGAGTTTGCAATTAAAGCTACCATTTCTAAGGAAAAGCAGAGATATGATTATGGCAAAAGTTATTCAAATTTATCTAAGTGCGGATCTAGATATGCTAAGGAATTGGAAAAGATTAAAGAAGGGGAAAGAAAATTGGATGATTTAGAAGCCTTGATTAATAAGAGAGTCTCTAAATGTACAGGTAAGTATGAAGGAAAGTTACCTTTGAAATTTTATTCTTGCAATATGATTGGTCATTTTGCTTGTAGATGTCTTGAGAGAGTGCCTAAGCACAAGCCTAAGAAATTGGTGCAGGAGCACCTAGGCTAGCCTCTATTGTTTATAAGTTTTTGGCTTGTACTTGACTCTAGCCATGTCAAGAGGATAGATTTGTTTGTTTGAAGACCTTAGAAGGTCATTTCCAATGTTGGTTAGGTGAATTAGTCACTAGAACTAAGGTCACTAATGAACCTTTGTTTGTTGTTATTTCAATTTCCTAGTGTTAGGAGCTTAGCTTAAGTTGGAGTCTTAAATGTGTTCTAAAAACATAATGGTTGTTGTAAAGATGCCATAAGGTCATAAATGGCCCTGGATCCATGAAACATAGGTGGTTATGAGACCTAGAATATAGGATTGAGGCACATGACAAAGTTGACCAGTGTTGAGAAGAAGTTGTCTTCAATTTTGCAATTATTGCAAAAGAGTGCATGTCATTCAGGTATCTTTGGATTCCCTAAGTTATAGGATGGTTATGCTATGGCCAACAGGCCCTAAAAGGAAGGAAATGACATCTAATGATACCCAAGACTCGAACACAAAGTATTATGGAAGCATTGTAATAGTTAGGAAAAGTTAAGAGAGCCCCGCAAACATTTTTAGCAGATTTTTACTAGTGTTTGTGTTGACAATCATACTTAATGGATTGAACGACTAAATCTAATGCTGGATTAGTGTTCTATAGGTTGTTTATGAACTTTTTCATTTGAATAGCAGGTCGTTTTGAGTTCATCTAAGTACTGGTTTTGGGTGTTTTAGTTCAGGCAGTCTATTTTCAGCTTGTTTTGAGTAGTTTAAAGAGTCATGGCTCCTCCATGAAATCTAACCATGGATAATCATTCATGATAGATGGAAATTGTAGAGGAGTCATTTTTGTACATATTTTTAGGAGTTAGGAGTCGTGAAAGCATGAAGAACTATATATTATGCTAGGCCCTAGGCGAGTTTGTGCAGCCCGGTTAGAGGTCTAGAGGTGAAAAGAGTGAAGAAACATTGCATGGTTGTACGTATCCGTACTACTCCAAGAATTTTTCATGAAGGTAAACATCATATCTATCCATTCTAATCATATATGAGTCGTACCAGTCATTTAGGATTTGGTTTGAGCAAGTTTGCTATCAAAACCACAGTTCAGTCCTAAAAATTAGGCCTATTAGGCCTCTTGTCCTTGTTTATAGGAACCCACTGTACAGTCACTTTCAGACCTAAAACCCTTAATGAAAGTTTTAAAACTTCCAAAAGGGTATCCAAATCAAGTTTTATTTTTCTGAGTTTTTTGGGAAAATTTTACTAAAAAGGGGGAAAATGGACTGGTGAAGGCTACAAGGGAATAGGCCTATTTTAAGGTCTCTACATGATGAATTGATGAAGTTGATAGGAAGATGATTCAAGATCCTTCCAAAATGGTTCAAATGGAAAATATTATGATTGTTTACATGATGGAGAACATCCCTGCAATGTTGGAACATTTTTATGGAGATTTGGCACTTAGAGCCTTCTAAGTGAGTGTGGAGAAGTGAATCAAAACTAGGGTGGTGATCATTCAAGGTGAAGTTTTCAGAGATTGACTCTTATAGCAGAGTTTGAATAGGTCTTAGTTAATGATCTAAGCCTATTGGAAGATCCTATAGAGGAATAGGATACTAGGAGGCAAGTGAAGTCTCTTGGAGGGTGTGAAAACAAGCCTTGGAGTTTATCATACACCAGAAATATCAGCCTAAATATCATAAGAAGTTTTATTTTTCTAGCGAAGGTGTGACTGATGAAGAATTTGAGAAGAGTGAAGATGAAATTGTGTTTGTTGCTATTACAGTTGAAAACCATACTTTTGAGAATGAAGAAAAAGCTCTTGCTGCACATGTTGAACATAAGGATGAATGGGTAATAGACAATGGATGTTCACATCACATGACATGAGATAAGAACAAGTTTGTGAAATTTGAAAAGTATTATGGTGGTGGTGTTAGATTTGGTGACAATACTCCTTGCTTTATCAAAGGGAGATGATCAATTACTCTTGATGGTAAGAATAATATTGCCGATGTCTTGTATGTTAAAGGTCTCAAGCACAATCTTTTGAGTGTTGGACAACTTGTTCCGATTAATGGAAAAAATAGGTTTTGAAGGGACCCGAAACCCTTCACAAAGAAAAAGCTTAAGATATAGCATTAGGAGAACACTAAACACATTAGGTTAGCCAAAATAAAAGGCCACCCACCCCAAGAGACCACCCAAAGGAACTCAGCCAAAGAAACACCCACACCGCTGCAAAAGATAAGACATAGGAAATCCGCAACAAAATATACACAAACTATCTTTTAGTCCCCTTCAAATGAGACCGAAGGGTCATGCCAAAAGTCAGGGAGGATTTCTTATAATTTTTGCCTTTAACTGTAATCCAACCTTCTTCAACACTAGCAGCCTTATTCTACTAGCACAATGAGTCCAGAGAGGGGAAACCAACCCCCAAAAGTGGGGTTGAGTCACCAAGAGAGACAACTAGCACAAGGTCGCCATTGGACCCATCCAAAGGGCAATCACGAAATGGAGTAGAAATGTCCGATCCAACATTTAATAAAATACCATCCATTCCAGCAAGGCCAACACCCACCGAACTGGTAACACCCAACGTAGAAATTTCAGGACGAGCAACCGGGACAGGGGAAGAGCCAACAACCCCAACAAACCCATCAGGTCCAACAATGGGATAGGGACAAAGCCAACAGCCCTAGCAAACCCATCAGGTCCAGCAAATGGGATAGGGACAGAGTCAACAGCCCCAGCAGACCCTTCAATTCCAGCAACAGGGACAGGGACAGAGCGAACAACCCTAGCAAACCCTTCAGGAACTTTAATATCAACTTGTTGACAAGGGATACAACTTACAATTAAAAGATGGGAAGTGCATAATCTTGGGAAGTAAAGGAAATGAGATTGCATTAGGTACAAAGACCAGAGGTAATATTTTTCATTTGAATAATGCAGAGAATAGACGCTTGATTGCTAAAATTGATGATAGTTGGGTGTGACATAAAAGATTTTGTCATGCAAATTTTGATAACATTGTGAAGATCAATTCTTCCAATGTTGTAAGAGATTTGCCTAAGTTGTTGAAACCTGCTAATGCAATTTGTAAATAATGTCAGTTGGGAAAGCAAAAGAAATCTACATTTAAGAGCAAGATTTATTCTTCCAATGGATTGTTAGATTTGGTGCATACAAATTTGTGTGGTCCTACTAGGACTAGGATCTAGGAAGGAGATAAGTATTTCATTTTGTTCATTGATGATTATTCTAGGATGATGTGGGCTACATTATCTAAAGCTTTTGACAAATTCAATATCTTTAGAGCTATGGTTGAGATTGAGATAGGATTGAACATGAAGTGTTTGAGATCAGATAGAGGAGAATTTACATCAGGAGAGTTTAATACATATTGTAAAGAGCATGGAATAACGAGGCAGATTTATGCTTCCCTAACCCCTCAATAGAATGGGATTGCAGAGCGAAGAAACAAAACAATTCTTGACATAGCAAGGACCATGATGATGGAATGAAAAGTTCCGCATATGTACTGGAGAGAAGTTGTAAGTATTGCAGTCTACACTTTGAACCGAGTTCAAATTAAGCATAGAATTGAATACACCTTATGAACTATGGTATGGTTGTACTCCTACTGTGAAGTACTTTAGAATATTTGGAAGCAAATTCTATATTAAGAGAGATGAAGACCTAGGGAAATTTGATCCTAGATGTGATGAGGGAATCTTTCTTGGATATTTTACAAAGAGCATAGCATATAAATGCTATAAAAATAGGTTGGGAAAGGTTGTTTAAAGTGCTTATGTAAAAGTGGATGAAAGTATCTAGAAAAAAAAACTCATAGTTACGAGTTAGATGATGAGGAAGAGAATCAAATGGCGTCTCTATAAAGTCAAGATCATAATAATAATGGATTAATTCAACAGGTCGAAGAAGATGCAGTTGATGATGAAGTTGAAACACAAGAGTATGCTACAAAAGATGTTCCAAAAGCTATGAGGTATGTAAAGATAAATCATTTAGTGAATTAGATCATTAGTGATAAGGCTTCATGTGTAAAGACTAGAGAAAGACATGCAAGAGATGAAGTTTGTCTGATTTTGTAAGTTGAGCCTAAAAATGTTGATGAAGCTTGTAAAGATGAATGTTGGATTAATGCTATGAAGGAAGAGTTGGAACAAATTGAAAACAATAACACTTGGATTTTAGTTCCTAGACCTAAAGACAAGAATGTAATAGGAACTAAACATGAGTATTAAAAAAAATTGAATGAATTTTGTCTTGTGATAAGAAACAAATATAGAATTGTTTGCAAAGGCTATTCACAAGTGGAAGGTATTGATTTTGAGGAGACCTTTGCCCCTGTTGCTAGAATATAAGCATTCAAAATGTTTCCTGCATATGCTACTTACAAAAACTTCAAGGTATATCAGATGGATGTCAAGTCATCATTCTTAAATGGAGAGTTAGAAGGGGAAGTCTATGTTGAGAAGCCTGATGGCTTTCCTTTGACAAAACAAAATGCATGGTTTTCCAATTAAAGAAATCTTTATATGAGTAAAAGAAAGCCCCAAGAGCCTGGTATGCAAGGCTAGATAAGTACTTGTTAACACTTGGATTTGGAAAAAGGTATTGCAGATAGTAACTTATATTTCAAAGTTGACAATGATAATCTTTTGATTGTTGAAGTATTTGTGGTTGATATCATTTTTGGTGGAAATGATAAGATGAGTAGATAATTTTCAGATGAGATGTAGAAATAATTTGAGATGTCTATGATAGGTGAGATGAAATTATTCCTTGGACTTCAATTTACACAATCAGATACATAGATTTTCATATCACAGTCAAAATATGAGAAAGAGCTATTGAAGAAATTTGGGATGGAGGATTCCAAATATGTTGGAACTCCTATGGTTATTGGTTGTAAGATAACAAAGAAAGATGATCCACCTAATAAAAATTAGACCAAATATAGATCAATGATCGGTGGATTGATGTATCTAACACAGACCAAACCTAATATCACAAATGCAGTGTGTATAGTTGCCAGATTTTTGAGTGAACTGAAGGAATCTAATGTTGTAGTAAAAGGGATATTCAGATACCTAAAGGGAATAGTTGATTATGGTTTATGGTATGGAAAGGATGATGATTTTACACTTTGTTCTTTCACCGATGTTGATTGGGCAAGAAATGTAGATGATAGAAAAATTACTAGTGGTACAACATACTTTTTGGGTAAAAGGTTAGTTGCATGGGCAAGTAAGAAGCAAAATTGTATATCTCAATCTACTACTGAAGTTGAATATGTTGTTTCTAATGTTAATTGTACTCAATTTGTTTGGATGAAGCAATTGTTGAAATACATAAGAGTAAGTATTGATGATCCTATCACCATTTACTGTGATAAATATAGTGCTATAAATATTTCAAAGAATCATGTGTTGCATTCAAAGACAAACCATATATATATTAAATATCATTTTCTGAAAGAAAAATTAAGTGAGAAGGAAGTGAAGTTGGAATATGTGGCTACAAAAGAACATATTGCAGATATTTTTACAAATCCTTTTTTGAAGGATGCTTTTGAGTATCTTTATGATAAACTTGGGGTCATACCCCTTCCTGATAAAAGCTAGAGATGCATGGATTTTCCTCAGTCCATTGGTTTAGTATAATTATTTTATTATGGATTGATATATTAGTGGATACTACTCAAGGGGAGTAGTTAGTCTTGAAGAGTTTTAGAGTTCAATTTTTGATTCAGTTGTTTGGCTTCTATAACTTAGTGCAAATATGTGCCTTTTTCATTGATGTCAAAGGGGGAGAGAGATCTATGTGAAAAAATTAGATTTTAAAGTGATAGATGTGTTGCAATGATAGATGTGGTAAAGATTGAATATCAGAGTTAGGTGGGGTTAAAGTATGTGGTACTATTTCTTTGTGCATTGATTTGTTTTTTTACAATATGTTTCCATCAATGCCAAAGGGGGAGATTGTTGGAATATTGATGCAGTCAAGGTTGGAGAATCCAATTAAGGACTGTTCGATCTTGCAGCCAAACCAATACGCAGCGGAATAATACAACAATGACAACAAATCTGATATAGAACATAAGTCTTTATTCATCAAATAACTGATTACATGCAATGTGCCAGGATGTAAGGCCTTCTCGGTTAGGGCCAAATACAAAGCAAGTAACAGTCTACAAGATCTTGCAAGATCCAAATCTTTTCCACAACATCAACACTCAGCTAGTCCAGGTCTACAACACACAACACACTGGTAGGTACCCAGGAAAGATCAAACTTGTACTCAAACTTCCAAGCAATGTTCCTGCTCCTAAGCTCCAAGGCTACTAACTCTTCTCTACTAAATGAATCTCCCTTCTCCTCCATAAACAACTACCCAAACATCCTATAAATACTGATTCCTAGCCACAAGTCGGCTGATGAAACAATTAACCCTTACAAACAAATATTAAATGCCAAAACATCGGTCAACTCTCAAATAGTCTTACAAATAAATAAACTCTCCAAGATGGCCCCAAACGGTCATCAGATTCACATAGAAGAATGCAACATGTCAGATCTAGGTCCCCACACATCCAACGGTCAATCCATAACATGAGGAGCATGACCCAAATCAACGGAACCAGTTGGCCAAGCCGATCCATCCAAACAAACCAAGTCGGTAAGAAAGAACACTGAGTAACAAAGAAATAAATGAGCGCCAGAAATCGACCACGCCAAGCATGACTGAGAAACGCAGTTCTCACTGCCAAGAGTAATCGACGCCTTCAATTACTGAGCATTCTTCAAAGACCGAGCAAGTACTCCACCAAACCATGATCAAAACTAACAATCTACCTTTAAAGACAAACATATTTTTGGTTGATACAGGATTGCCAAGAATCCTATGATGCTCTTGCATTAGACACCCTAGGTAAGAAAGATTTTCTCATAAGGAAATCAGGAACGCCTCAAGAGAATAAGAATAGGTATACCAAATCTGTTCTTCACCCATATTTCCTCTTTTCCTTCATTCCAGGTAGTCTTCACTTCATTCAATGTCTCCCGCAACAAATCTTCTTGCTTCCCATTTCTCTTATCTTTCTGGTCGGCAACTAATAGCAATCGATCCTGACCACTACCGATCACATCAGTGCCGCGGTAAGGTTCATCCTCCTCAATCAACTTAGTGTCATCCACATTTATCTGTGTCATAAATGTCACCATCTGTTGTACTATCTCTGTCAGAAAGACCATCTGCCTCTTGATCTCAACAAACTCTTCAGATATATCATTCTCCTTCTCTTTCAAACTAGACTTTGCAGGAATAGGTTCATCAACCTTGTGTTTCTGAGGTTTGTCACTATCACATGGACAACACCTAATGAGTCCACATTCCTTAGTCCCTGTTTCTTGTAAAGGTATCAGCTTATGCCGAGCTCCTTCATGCCTAACCACATAGGTGTTAGCACGACCATCAAACTACACATTTCTATTAATTTGCCAAGGTCTACCGAGCAATAGGTGAGCATCCATCAGTAATATATCACACAATATCTCATCCTAGTGAGATCCAATCTGAAAATTAACCAAGCATTGTTCTTCAACTCTAACCTTAGAAATATCTTGTATCCAACTAACCAGATAAGGGTTAGGGTGTTTCCTTCTTTCCAAACTCAATTTACTAACCATCTCTTCTGAAACAAAGTTCTCAGAACTGCCACCATCAACTATGAAATTACATACCTTATTCTTGCACACTTACATATAGTTCTGAATAGATTTCTTCTTTGCACTGGTTCATGGACACATGTAGCTAACCTCCTAGTGATAAGAGTCTCACCTTTTTGTGCAACATTCACAATGTCTTCTTCAACAGTCAATGCCACCCTCTTCTTAGGACAATGAAAACTTCTATGGCCAGCTTCACCACAATTATAACAAGTGCCTGTGAACTCATTTTTCCACCTTCCTCTCTGTCCACTGTTGAAGTTCTTAGTACCTTGACCACTACTAGATCCCACATCAGGCTTAGGATTATCTTCAACAACTGTCTCACCAGTCTTACCTCCTTGGTTCCTATTATTCTATCTACCTTCAAACTTATTATTCAGCTTCTCTTCAATCTTTAATGCCATCTGATAAGCATCTCCTATTGTTGTCATTCAAACAGTAAGTAATTCTTCTTGAATACTAGGTCTCAAACCATAGACATACCTGGTAACCTTCTCTTTATCAACTTCAAAATGACCAATCCTAATCAGGATTTTGTAAAACTCCTCGGTATACTCCTATACCGATTTATTAGTCTGCTTCAAAGCTTGCATCTTCTTAAACATGTCCAATTCATAATCCACCAGAATGAATTGCTTCTTCAACTTGTCAACCATTCGGTTCCATTTAGTGATCTTTTCCTTTCCTCTTCTACCTCTTTCCAATTGAACTTCTCTCCACCAAATATTTGCATGACCCTTCAACTTAGTCTTTGCAAATCTAACCCTAGCAGGATCTTCTATTTCTTCATACTCAAAGTATTCATCAACCTCATTGATCCAATCAATCAATTCTTCTAGCCTAAGGCTTCCGACAAATGCATAAACTTCAATCTTAGGTCTCTTTCCAATTTTAGACATAGCTTTTAGGATTCTATTCTCTTCTGTATCTCTATCTTCTTCTACAGCTTTTTCAAAATGATTTTCCTCAGATTCATCATCACTATCCTCTTTCAAGGTAGACTTCTTCTTTCTCAATTCCTCTTGTAGATCTTGCACTTGTTTCTGCAAAGCCCTAAAATCATCAAGACTAAATTCTCTAGTAGCTTCTTCCTCTGAGATCTCACGATTTCCCCTCGGAGGCGTCTTCAAATCAAGATTCAGAGATAGACACAGAAGATCCACTCGACTCCAATAGGAACAAACTTTGCTCAAACAGGAACAAACTTCACTTTGATACCACCTGATGCAGTCAAGGTTGCATAATCCAAATAAGGACTGACCGACCTTGTAGCCAAACCAATACGTAGTAGAATAATATAATAATGACAACAAATCTGATGTAGAACATAAGTCTTTATTCATCAAATCATCGATTACATGCAATGTGTTGGGTTGTAAGGCCTTCTTGGTTACGACCAAATACAAAGCAAGTAATAGTCTACAAGATCTCGCAGGATCCAAATCTTTTCCACAACATCAACACTCAGTTAGTCCTGGTCTACAACACACAACACATTGGTAGGTACCCAGGAAAGATCTAAACTTGTACTGAAACTTCCAAGCAATCTTCCCGCTCCTAAGCTCCAAGGCTACTAACTCTTCTCTACCAAATGAATCTCCCTTCTCCATAAACAACTACCCAAACATCCTATAAATACTGATTCCCAGCCATAAGTCGGCTGATGAAACAATTAACCCTTACAAATAAATATTAAATGCCAAAACATCATTCGGCTCTCAAATAGCCTTACAAATAAATAAACTCTCCAAGATGGCCCCAAACGGTCATCAGATCCACATAGAAGAATGCAACATGTCAGATCTAGGTCCCCATGCATTGAATGATCAATCCATAACATGAGGAGCGCAACCCAAATCAATGGAACCAATTGGCCAAGACGATCCATCCAAACAAACCAAGTCGGTAAGCAAGAACATCGAGTAATAGAGAAATAACCGAGCGCCATAAATTGACCATGCCAAGAATGACCAAGCAACACAATTATCACCGAGCATCAGGAGTAACTGATGCCTTTAGTTACAGAGCATTCTTTAGAGACTGAGCAAGTACTCCACCAAACCACGATCGAAACTAACAATCTACCTTTAAAGACAAACATATTTTTGGTTGATACAGGATTGCCAAGAATCATAGGATGCTCCTACATCAAATATATTGCATATATGTGTCGACATTGATGTTTTGTCATTGGTGTCAACATATTACATCGGTTTGGACAATGTTCTTGAGTTCAGATTAGAGTGCTCCGATTAGTTAGAGGTTTGTGTTTGAGTATCGGAAGTTGTAGAGTTGTTGATGAGTTCCTGCACTTGAACTTGGTTGAGTTACAAAAGATCACTGCATGATTGGAGTGAGTTAGAGTTGATTTATCAGAGATAGTTTTTGGTGTTTTGGCAAAGACAATATTTCTATTTCCCAATCGGTGTGTCTAGGTCTTGCAATATCTTTTGTTTCTAACCTAATGGAGTGTTCATGACATAGATGTGTGTCCTTTTCTCGAGTGGTTTGTGATTTAGTCATTAGAAAGCTATTTTTCTTGATTGAAAAAGTTTGTTGTTCAGTGTTCCTAATGAATAGTTCAGATATGTTCATGGATTTTGAGTTAGAGATGGTTTTACTGATGTTTTTATATTGTTTCCTATTCGTGCTATTTCACATTGCTTGCTGATGTTTCTAGATCATGTTCTATTCATGTTGCTTGCTTGCTAAGGATATTTTAGGATGTCGATCAATGTTATTCTCTTAAGAAGATATTTTAATTCATCAATTTGTACAGAATCATCTTCCACATTAGATGTTAGTATCTAGAGACCTTATGATTATGCTAAAAAAAACTCTTATCTTCATTTGGAACATAATCACTTTCATCTCTTATTAAATTCTTGGGCGGTCTTATCTCCATATGAGATCCAATTGATATAACAAGATAAGAAATATATTTATTTGTGTTTATTTAGAATTAATTCTTATATGAGTTATTTAGCATTTTTCTTTCTAATTCAATTTTCTTGAGAGAAATATTGTCATATAGTTCTAGAGTAGTTGTGCCCAGGGATGAGCCCATACACAACAAAATTTACAACCAACAAGTTCACTTAATGAGAACCACACACAAAAATGTTCATCCTATTTCACATTTGAAATTAAATTAGAAAAATAATAGATATAATTCAATTGAGTTAAACTCATTTGTTTTGAGTAGTATTTTATGATAGATTCAAAATTCACCTGTCCCTCCAATGGTAATTGCTGCTATTTTTCCCAATTCATAGAATAAATTTTTGTTCTTCGCAACTTGTTCTCTCACCACTCCACCCCTTTTTTTCTCCCCCTTTTTTCCAACTATTCAATTCTTGTCTTTTATATGTCGAGGAGATAGTTAACCATAAACTGTCCTAATGGAAGGATAACGATCAAGAAAATAAACCAAGCAACCTTAATGGAAAGACAAACACTATTAGTGAAAGTCCTAGAATGTCACTTTGATCTCTGCTAGATGAGCCATCCGATGCCAGGGAGAGACATTTCAAGTCTCCTTGATCTTTGATGAGAAGAACCATCAACTATTGGGGAGATAATCTCCAAGCCTCTTCAATTTATGATGAAGGAGCATCAACTGTCTGGGAGGGATTTCCCAAGTATCTTCAATATCTCATGAAGAAGATACATCAACCATCAATGAGAGACTTATCGAGTCTCTTTGATCTTAAATGAAGAAGATCCATCAACTGTTGGGGAGAGACTTTCCAAGTCTCTTTGATCTCTAATGAGTAGTAAAAAATACATATCAGAGGGTACATTGCTAGGTCTTTTCGGTTATGGATACATACTAGGGATCATGAACACATATGACCAAAAATCCAAACTAAATCAGGCGAAGTTGAAACAAGCCAAACTTGAAAACAAAAATATCTCCAACATAAAATGAACATATGTAAAATTGATGCAAATTTCTTGAGTGCCTGAGATTGTCTTGCATCAGGCACTCTGGAAAGGAGAAATGCTCTATGAGTGGGAACTCAAGAATAGTTAGACCAATATGTAATCAAAATTTTAAATTGAGCTATTTAATTTTCCTTCAACAAAGATGCTTATGCTACTAGTTTTCCCTTCCATCAAACTAGGTACTCCATGTATTCCTTTTCACATGTCTTCATGACAACCTTGGAATCTATGATTTCATCCATCTCTTTAATTTTTTTCTCAGGTAGTTGATTTACCCATGTTGTCCTATTAGATGGATTTTTTGGTAGATGCATATTTGACCATCATTTTGTGGATGGTACATTGAACTGAAACCCAACTTCTTGCCTAACTTCTTCTATAATGTGTGCCAAAAATTTCCAATGAACTTTGTATCACAATATGAGATAATGATTTTAGGAAAACCATGTAATTGAATTACTTTTAAGAGTACATTTGTGATGTGGGAAGCATCATTAGTAATCTAACACGAAACAAAATGATCCATTTTAGAAAATTTGTCAATAACCACAAAAACTGAATCATTACCTTATTGAGTTCATGGAAGCCCCAAAACAAAACCCATGTTAATGTGTTCCCATGGTTTCTATAGTATCAAAAATGACTCGTACAATCTTGTATTTTGTTTTACGCCCTTTGCATGTTGACATACTTTGCATCCTTGTACCATATTCTTAACTTCAACTCTCATCCCTAGCTAATATTAACTCTAATTCAATAGAGCTAGTGTCTTATCAATTCCAAAATGTCAACCCAATCCACCACTATGTTTTTCTTTTATTAAGTTCTCATTCCAGGTGTGCACAACTTCTTGCCTTTGCCACTATGTTTTTCTTTTATTAAGTTCTCATTCCAGGTGTGCATAACTTCTTGCCTTTGAACAAAAAATCCTCTTGGATGAAGTACTCCAACCAAAAAGTTTAATATACTCTTATAGGGTTCTTGCACGCTATCTATGCTTCCTTGAAATCTAAATCTTGTTCATACAACTTATCCAAAGAATCAAACCCAACAACATTCACCTTCAACTCATTCAATAGTAAAATCCTTTTACTTAGTGTATCATCAACTCTATTGGATTTACCACTCTTATTTTTTTTAAAAATAAAATAAAAGTTTGCAAGAATTCAATCCACTTCATATGACTATGATTTAACTGACCTTGATGCAAGACATGATGATCTTTATATAATACAAATTCTTTCAGCAACAAATAATGCCTCCACTTTTTGAGTGCTTTCATAATTGTGTAAAATTCTCGATCATAGATTAAATACTTCCTTTCTGTTTCATTCAACTTTCACTAATGTATGCTATTGGTCTACCCTCTTTACTGAGAACACCTCCTATTACTATTCCACTTGCATCATGATCGACTTGGAAAAATTTCCCAAAGTCTGATAATGCCAACACTGGCTTCTCTATTACCCTATTCTTCAACAATTGGAAACTCTTCTTTGTTGCAGATGTCCACTTGACATTTTTCTTGTTCCCTTCATTGTTCCAGTAATGGGAGAACATATCCCATTGAAACTCTTATGAGCTTCCTATAGAAGCTCACCAACCCATGAAAATTATGAGCTTCAAACGTAGTCTCTGGTGATGGCCACTCAATAATAGCCTTGACCTTTTTTGGGTCCATTTTCAACTGTTCCTTTGAGACTAGAATTACGAAGTAAACTAACTCCTTCATGAAAGTATACTTTTGCATTTTAACCACTATTTTCGCTTCTTTTAACCCTTGCAATACAAACCTAACATGCCCTAAATGGGCCTCCTTTTTTTCCTTCCAAAAATCAAAATATCATCAAGATAGACTATAATAAACTTACCAAGATAGGGATTCAATACTTGGTTCATCAAACTCATGAATGTACTAGGCACATTTGTCAATCTAAATGGCATGACAAACCACTCATACAATCCATTATTCATCCTAAACGTTGTTTTACACTCACCTGCTTTGCGGATTCAGATTTGATGGTACCCATTCTTCAAGTCAGTCTTCATGAAGTACCTTGCTCCACTCAAACTATCCATTAAATCATCCATCCTGGATAATGGAAACCTATTCTTGGTAGTGATATTATTTATCACCCTAGAAACAATGCACATTTTCCACTTGCCTCTATTTTAGGTTCCAATACAACAGATACTACGCATGGATTGAGACTTTCTCTAATCAACCCCTTGTCAAACAATCCATGGATTTGTCTATTTATCTCCTTATTCTCTTGAGGTGTCATCTTATAAGGTGCCTTATTTGGAAAACTTTCACCTAGAATTAGATCCATACAATGACTGATTTCTCTTATTGGCAACAATCTAGCTAGCAGTTCTTTCATCATTATTTCATTATACTTAGAAATCATCTCTTGAATTTATAAGAGAAGCTTCCCCTCCTCTGTTGTCATGTTTTGAGTTGGTTGAGAAAAAAAGGCATAACAAACTCCATTCCTTTTTAATTCTTTCAAAATTTCTTTCCTAAGATAAAACACGCTCTGGAAGTCTTCTCTATTTTTTCTTTTCTTTCATCAAATTCAAAACAAATTCTTGACCATCCTTCTTGATGGTGTAGGTTTTATTCTTCCCATCATGAAAAACTTAGTTGTCATACTACCATGGTCTTTCAAGAAAGTTGTGACATGTATCCATAGGCATCACACCACATAATATCTCATTTTTGTAGTTTTCAATTTGAAAAGTAACTAGGCATTATTTTCTTACTAGGAAACCTTGTACGGACTAGGGCATTTCATCCTTTTGAAAATCTAGATAACATTGCTTTCATACTTAAAAACTTTATGAAATATTAAAGTTGTTGCGAGTTTCATTTGATAAGCGATTTAATATTTGAGCAATTATTTTGTCATAACCCGAAATTTACAATAATTACCTTATTATTTTGATGTTAAATTAATTAGATAATCTTTCACCGAAGAATTCAAGAACTAGTTACGAAAAGATAGGATATTAATTAAAGGGAAATAATAACATGGTGGACTGTTTGTTAAACTCAGAGGTGGGCATTAAAAGTAACAAACAAACATTAAATAACTGACCCTTATGTATTAATTAAAGGGAAATAATAACATGGTGGACTGTTTGTTAAACTCAGAGGTGGGCATTAAAAGTAACAAACAAACATTAAATAACTGACCCTTATGTATTCGATAATGATGGCATGGTCAAGAGGTGGAAAGGGGGACTTAAGAGAAGTGGACTAAGGAGATGAGTGGAGGCAGATAGAACACCTGAGTGTCTTCCCTCAATAGAGACTCTGGTACTTTATGAATCAAACTCTGCAAGAGGCCATTGGCATTTATATCTAGCACCGTCCTTCTGTCTCAAATAGATGTTATGCCACCATATCTATTTTGGTTCTTGTGTGGATCTTCTTGTTCAAGATGATGTCGACAGTTAAATGGAAGGGAGAAATTCTTTGTGGTTGGAGTCATGAAGAAGCCGCTCGGTCTCACATTTGTTAATTACGAGCAGATGACTCTTTCCTTTGAGGTATTAAACAAAATAATCCAAGTGTGTCGTCTACAATCCACATTTTTCATGATAATAAAAGTTAATGTTTATGTTTTTCCCCTGCTCTAAATAAAATCTAATAGTATTCGTGTATTTTTACCTTAGCATGTGTTGATTATTTTACATGAGGGTTTCATCTTCATCTTTTTGTTTCCAGATTCTGTGTCAATTCAATTCCATTATGTGTGTTTTTTTCCTCATTAACACAGACCCATCCATATGGGCATGGTTCCATCTTTTGTTTTAGGAAATGTTTTGTATACATATAATTCACTCTTGTATAAACCTGTAACAAATCTATTTATTTGAATTGCATGGCCATAACAACCTATTGTCCTACATACGATGTGCAAGTGCCTAAGTCGTGTGTAAATCACAATGGGTATTTATCGATACATTGGGGCAATGATAGTCCTCGGAGTATTTTTATTTTCTTATATCTAGTACCAGTTTTAGACCAGGACTAAATAGTGAAGATTACATAGAAGTTTGCAGTCAACAGATTAAGTGTCTTATACGTTTATTCATCTTTGTGGTAAGCATGTCATCTATAATAGCTATGATGGAAACATGTCAAAAGGTTATTAAGACAAATGACCATGTACCCCAAATCTATCCAGAGAAGAACTTTGTCTCACATGGAAAGATAATAAATTTTCCCCCGGAAGTAAATGTGCAACTAAAAATGTCAAAACACATCTAGTCCAAGCATTAATAAGAAGATTTTGAGCTACAAACTAATTTGGCCTAAAATATGTTGCCAAGCGTAATGAAAATTTTAATTGAATTAAACCCATCTTGTTTTCAAGCACCTACAAAACAACAATAATGTACAATACATTCAAGACCAATTTCGCCATTTTGGATCAAGCAAAGACTAAAAACATAGAGATTATTATGAAAAGATTTTATTATATCATCTCTGAAAGTTGTTTAGTCTTTTTAATAATTGTGTGCAAACACAAAAGCGCAGAAAACCAATGGATATGCCAATAGATGGAAGATAGGTGCTACTTTTAAACCTTGACTGCCTACCTTATCTAAATTGTTAAGATCTGAGGATGATGAAACCCTAGTGGTAATATGCATATATATTTCCTTGAGCCACTTTAACTAAGTCCTTGCCATCATGGAAATTAAACATATTTCTTGGGACACTATGTTCTTTAGCTATATCTAGATTCATTTGTGGACATTGGTTCTATTGGAGGAAATTCTATTGATATGAAAAGATGTGAGTTATTTTTCTCTAACATTTTATAGATGGTCGTGAACCTTTTATAACTCAAGATAGGAAAATAGATAGCTAAAGTTCCTCATGCTGTTAGTGTTAAATGTATTTAAGCATTAATGTTGTTATATTAAGTACTAGATTATTAACATGTGTTTATAAGAGTGAGGAATAGGAATAATGATTCATTGTAAATTTGAGTTATGCTAATGTTGAGAATAAAGATTAAATAATGAAGACATTTTATCTTTCTAGAAATAGAATTTTCCATGAACTTTGCATGTAATGACTTCTTTGAGAAGAGTATGAATTACCATTATGTTCTATGTGTGAGATGGAACCTCAATTCTATGAAATGGAAGGAAATGAAAAATTGATGTTTCTATTTTCTTAATTAAGATTTATGTATTGGTGTGACTATGATTTGTTATTCTAGAGTATAGAAATATTTTTGCACACTAATTCCATTACTTCAGTCAGTTTTACTTTCTTAGACTACCTCTAGCTAGGCTCGGTATCTTTCATGTTAGGAAAGATTCTGGGGAAGTGTTACTACTTCGTGGTAGGGTGGAAATGCACTCCCACAATATTCTCACTCTTTTTGACTTTTGTGAACAGGTTTCTGAAGCTTTCTTCAGGAAGAAATTTCCTTTACAGCGCTATACGCTTCTTCGAATTTGACATGGTGGTATTTCTATACTTTGATGTTTACATTTATCATTAGAAATAGAAGTTCATATTTGATCTAATTCTAATCTTACATTGTTTGGTATTTAGACAAGTTGGTCGAAATCTTTATATTGATTCGATATAACATCTGTTATTGTGATTATGCTAGTACATTCGATAGAGGGTTGACATTCCACTCTTCTTGGACTTAGAGGTAATCCTTATCTTTTCAACTGTTTTGGTCATAATTCTACTTCTTTTATTCCTATATTCTCATAAATCTCTTTGTATCTAGTCGATTTGTATATTTGACCTTTGACTTGTTGACCGACTCCATTGTCTTTTATGCAAATTGTTGATGTGGCTTTTGTGTCAAAATTTCAGACTTTACATATGGTATCAGAGCTTTAGGTTCCACACTAGGGCCTTGAGTTCACTATGCTTAGTTGTGACCCTTAGTCGTACAAATTGTGAGTTGATTAATGCTTAGGCTATGAATGTAAGTGTGATTCCCTGGGTTGACTAGAGTGTCTTCAAGTTACAGATAATCTTGATAGTAAAGGATAGGATGTTCCTTGTTTGGTGTTATCAAAGTGGAAAATAGATACTTGATGGACAATACTTCTTGTTGTGTAATATTTCTTGAATGTCCCTAGTTTCTCTTGAAAATATGAAAGTTTAAAATAGTTCCGTGAGCTTGAAAACTATCTACCTTTGAGTGGTGTGATTGCTTTCTATTTCATATTACAGAATGTTAGAAAATATGGAAAAAAAAAACATGAGGTACATTGTGTGTGAGATACACTTAAAAATTTAATGTCTTTTCTTTACATTAGTGTAGCAAAGAAAGAGGATAAAATTTTATGAGATATTGTGTAATTAAATAATGATGATTATGCAATAAAGATATGAGAGTTTTCTAGAATTGAGGACTTGGCTTGTGATAAATGATGGAAATATGTATTATTGTAAGGTATTTTTACAAGTGTTATGAAATTATTTTAATACTAGAACCTTATGAAATTCTTGGGGAAGAAGAATACAACATGTTTTACATGAAACATAAATTTGTCAAAAGAAAAGAGAGAATTAACAAATTTATGTGGGTTGGCTTTAGTGGATAGAGAAATGTTGTTTAAGGTAATTGAATGTGTTATTACACGATGATGTAAACTTTGAGATTTCTGTTCTAGAAGTATGGTCATGTTCTTTAGCATACCATGGATGCAAGGTGACGTGTAGCTTCTACTCCCTCCTAGTGGCTAATGTTAGTCACTCTGTAAATGTGATTTGGTTTCAATTGATGTTTTATTTTGAGATTTGATGAACTTTGAAAGTGGTGAAGGACTAGCTTGAAATTTTAAGTTCTCTTGTGACCATCTAGCCACCAATTTTGAGTTTTTCAATCAGTTGAGATTATGTTCACACTTACTCCTTTTGATTTTTCTTATGACCCTTGAGGTTTTGAATTGAAATTTGTGAACTTTGAATTTTGTGATTTTTGTTGATCTTATGGTGGCTAGGATATGTGTTTTACGTTGCTAGTCCAGTCATGTGAAGTGATGTCATCTATCATGTTCAATGTGCAATATTGATAGATTGTAAAAGGGAGTAGATTGCAAAGAACATACCATTCCTAATCGTGTATTCCTATGTTACTTGAAATATGTTTCAACTATTATGAAATGATCAAACTGAAATGACATGCAATGATTGTGTATATTAGAAATGCATAGTATGAAATAATTAACATTGATTGATATTCTTTGATGTGAGTTTTGATTCTATGAGGAGCATTGTATGGATATTGATGGAATGATGGAATCCATTGAAAATATATCTTTTGATAATAACAAGATATTACTAGCACTTGGATGATTATATTTGAGACCTTCAAGGAAATTAATATGAGTTGATTGAAATATACATGTGTACTAGTTGATGCATTGATGATCGATGAGTAGGTCAACATATATATATTTTTATAGAAATGGAATAGAATTATTTGGTTATGAAGCACTATTGGTGTTTTGACAGAATGGTCAACACTTTATTCTTACATGACTGCTTATGATGTGTTATGATTTCTCATGATGAAAGGCATTATTCATTAGACTAGTTGATTTGTTGTATGCCTTTTATGCTTTTGTTAACGCAATAATAAATGGAAGAAAATAAATGATATACATGTCTTTGCATCATTTTTGTACTATGTGTGTTTATTGGAAATTTTACCTTGCGGTGAGGGTGCTAATGTGGAAGAAGTAAACAGGGAAGGGTAGAAAGGGATGTTTCTCTACCTGCCAGTTTTTAATCCTGGTTATAAAAAGATGCTTTGGCCAAAGCTTGTTCGCATATGTTTTTGAAAATATGCTGCCCATGTTCCATCTCCCTGCCACATTCATGAACAATAGAAAGTTTCATGGCTACACCAGATACCCCCTGCCTTTTATTTGTTGGGCATTCTACGAGTAGGTAGAATCCCAAGGAAGTGTAAAGCTTTGTGGATAGAACGAACAAGCATCTGATCCACACTCCTGTCTCAAGATTTGCAGATGGAGGACTGACTGTCCAATGGCATAGGAGACACGTGGACTTATAGAAGGACAAATGTCCAATTATAATTAAGTATCTTGTTTCATGATTGACCTTTATGGTTATGTTTTTGGATGCATTGTTATACATGTATGACATACATTGATGTGCAGATTTTATATGGTGATGAATTATCATGATTTATTTGGATGCTTATGCTTAGATGAAGCACACTTACATTACATTGATGAAAATGTGAATGCTTATTTGTAATAAGATGTAAGACTTGTAGGACTTGTATTGTTTTAGAGATGAAATATAAATGCTATGATGAAATGAGTTAAAATTTCTTTGAAATATTATTGTGACAAGATGGCATATGGGCCTAGGTCACATAAATGGAAAAATGGATCCACTAACCTTTTCAAGTGATATGCGAAATGGACAGATGATTTTCTCACCTAGTAAGTACCACATATTAGATGGTATGTATGAATGATTTATTTATTTGTGATGAATTTGTGATTTAAGGAATATTTTAGTTGAAAATTTGTAATTTTTAAATGACTCTTTTCACTTGAATATAAAATATTGAAAATTTTATTTCCTAAAAGTATTGACACTATGATTGGGCAAAAAATATTGTGAGTATATAAATAAAAGTATACCAAGAAAGTGGATCCAAGGAAACTAGAAATGTTTTCAATTTATTTTGATACCACGGTAAGGTATAGTAAGCACAGGTATGTGGGTATTTTGTTGCAACTTGAGAGTATCATGTAAGTTATTTCTGAAAGCATTGAGTATGAGAATGTTAGATTTTCAATTTTGATTATGATAGCGACATGAACTGATGCTTTGATGTTGTTCCTATGTATGTATAGATGGAACGACACATTATAATAAAGGGGGAATATTGTCAGAGAGAGGTAACTCTAACCTTGTAAAATTGAAGGGTAGTAATGGGGCTCACACACTCACTTAGAACTTGTTTATGAGATGAATTCTTGATGCTTGTACATGTTTTCTATATTGTGTATTTTCTTCAAACTATGCTTATACAACCATTGCAAATTAATTTTTCTGAATATGTAGGTTACTGCTTTTGAAAAGTTTTTAAAACGAAGAAGGATAGAATGAATTGAAAATTGCTAACATACTAGTTGTAATTCTTAGTAAGAAATGTAATATCTTATTCAATTTTGAAATGAAAACCTTGATTGATATGAAATTGTTATCTTGTTTAGATTGATGTTAAAAAATTTCTTAAAGCATCGAGGACGATGCACTTTCTAAGGAGGGAAGGATGTCATAACCCAAAATTTGCAATAATTACCTTATTATTTTGATGTTAAATTAATTAGATAATCTTTCACTGAAGAATTCAAGAATCAGTTACGAAAAGATAGGATATTAATTAAAGGGAAATAATAACATGGTGGACTGTTTGTTAGAACTCAGAGGTGGGCATTAAAAGTAACAAACAAACATTAAATAACTAACCCTTATGCATTCGATAATGATGGCATGGTCGAGAGGTGGAAAGGGGGAGTTAAGAGAAGTGGACTAAGGAGATGAGTGGAGGCAGATAGAACACCTGAGTGTCTTCCCTCAATAGAGACTCTGGAACTTTATGAATTAGACTCTGCAAGAGGCCATTAGCATTTATATCTAGCACCGTCCTTCTGTCTCAAATAGATGTTATGCCACCATATCTATTTTGGTTCTTGTGTGGATCTTCTTGTTCAAGATGATGTCGACAGTTAAATGGAAGGGATAAATTCTTTGTGGTTGGAGTCATGAAGAAGCCGCTCGGTCTCACATTTGTTAATTACGAGCAGACGACTCTTTCCTTTGAGGTATTAAACAAAATAATCCAAGTGTGTCGTATACAATCCACATTTTTCATGATAATAAAAGTTAATGTTTATGTTTTTCCCCTGCTCTAAATAAAATCTAATAGTATTCGTGTATTTTTACCTTAGCGTGTGTTGATTATTTTACATGAGGGTTTAATCTTCATCTTTTTGTCTCCAGATTCTGTGTCAATTAAATTCCATTATGTGTGTTTTTTTTCCCTCATTAACACAGACCCATCCATATGGGCATGGTTCCATCTTTTGTTTTAGGAAATGTTTTGTATACATATAATTCACTCTTGTATAAACCTATAACAAATCTCTTTTATTTGAATTGCATGGCCATAGCAACCTATTGTCCTACATACGGTGTACAAGTGCCTAAGTCGTGTGTAAATCACAATGGGTATTTATCGATATGTTGGGGCAATGATAGTCCTCAAAGTATTTTTATTTTCTTATATCTAGTACCGGTTTTAGACCAGGACTAAATAGTGAAGACTACATAGAAGTTTGTAGTCAGCAAATTAATTAAGTGTCTTATACGTTTATTCATCTTTGTGGTAAGCATGTCATCTATAGCAGCTATGATGGAAACATGTCAAAATGTTATTAAGACAAATGGCCATGTACCCCAAATCTATCCAGAGAAGAACTTTGTCTCACATGAAAAGATAATAAATTTTCCCTCGGAAGTAAATGTGCAACTAAAAATGTCAAAACACATCTAGTCCAAGCATTAATAAGAAGATTTTGAGCTACAAACTAATTTGGCCTAAAATATGTTGCCAAGCGTAATGAAAATTTTAATTGAATATAACCCATCTTGTTTTCAAGCACCTACAAAACAACAATAATGTACAATACATTCAAGACCAATTTTGCCATTTTGGATCAAGCAAAGACTAAAAACATAGAGATTATTATGAAAAGATTTTATTATATCATATCTGAAAGTTGTTTAATCTTTTTAATAATTGTGTGCAAACACAAAAGTGCGGAAAACCAATGGATATGCCAATAGATGGAAGATAGGTGCTACTTTTAAACCTTGACTACCTACCTTATCTAAATTGTTAAGATCTGAGGATGATGAAAACCTAGTGGTAATATGTATATATATTTCCTCGAGTCACTTTAACTAAGTCCTTGCCATCATGGAAATGTAAACATGTTTCTTGGGACACTATGTTCTTTAGCTATATCTAGATTCATTTGTGGACATTGGTTCTGTTGGAGGAAATTCTATTGATATGAAAAGATGAGTTATTTTTCTCTAACATTTTATAGATGGCCGTGAACCTTTTATAACTCAAGATAGGAAAATAGATAGCTAAAGTTCCTCATGATGTTAATGTTAAATGTATTTAAGCATTAATGTTGTTATATTAAGTACTAGATTATTAACATGTGTTTATAAGAGTGAGGAATAGGGATAATGATTCATTGTGAATTTGAGTTATGCTAATGTTGAGAATAAAGATTAAATAATGAAGACAGTTGATCTTTCTAGAAATAGAATTTTCCATGAACTTTGCATGTAATGACTTCTTTGAGAAGAGTATGAATTACCATTATGTTCTATGTGTGAGATGGAACCTCAATTCTATGAAATGGAATGAAAGGAAAAGTTGGTGTTTCTATTTTCTTAATTAAGATTTATGTATTGGTGTGACCATGATTTGTTAGTCTAGAGTATAGAAATATTTTGGCACACTAATTCCATTACTTTAGTCAGTTTTACTTTCTTAGCCTACCTCTAGCTAGGCTGGGTATCTTTCATGTCAGGAAAGATTTTGGGGAAGTGTTACTACTTCGTGGTAGGGTAGAAACGCACTCCAACAATATTCTCGCTCTTTCTGACTTTTGTGAACAGGTTTTTGAAGCTTTCTTCAAGAACAACTTTCCTTTACAGCGCTATACACTTCTTCAAATTCGACATAGTGGTATTTCTATACTTTGATGTTTACATTTATCATTAGAAATAGAAGTTCATATTTGATCTAATTCTAATTTTACATTATTTGGTATTTAGACAAGTTGGTTGAAATCTTTATATTGATTCGATATAACATCTGTTATTGTGATTATGCTAGTACATTCGATAGAGGGTTGACATTCCACTTTTCTTGGACTTAGAGGTAATCCTTATCTTTTTGACTGTTTTGGTCATAATTCTACTTCTTTTATTCCTATATTCTCAGAAATATCTTTGTATCTAGTCGATTTATATATTCGACCTTTGACTTGTTGACCGACTCCATTGTCTTTTATGCAAATTGTTGATGTGGCTTTTGTGTCGAAATTTCAGACTTTACATATTTGCTTCCTAATGATTTGAGTTATAAATTGAGTGCGGCTCGATTCATACTTTGGCCTTCTAAGGTTAGCACATGATATCTTTATTTAATTTAATTTAATTTTATAGAGTGGGGTTTGATTCATACTTTGTCCTTCTAAGGTTAGCACATGATATCTTTATTTTATTTTATTTTATCTTAGCTATCTATAGGGGAGAGGACCTACTAGTTGAGCAACCTAGCTTCATGCTTCTCAAAATCTTACATGGACATTTCAAATCACTCCCATTTTTTTACAAGAGCTTACTTGGCAAGTCTCATGCTCATAGTTAAGGTTTTGAGGCTACATCATCAAATATGATGCCACATCAGTATGCTTTTTGCCAAGGTGTCCAAAATAACTTAAAAAAAAGTGAGACCAACCATAGTGCATTAGAGACACTCATACTTGTACTCCTCTGCAATTATTTGCCCCAATTAAAATTATAGCACCAAACTAAAACACGTATCTTATCAAAGGGGACACTTAGTTTTTAAAAAAACAATATCAAATAAATTTTAGTTGTAAATATACATTTCATATTTTATTTTTATTTTTTTGATCAGTAAACGGTCGAGGCCATGATTTTCTTATATTAATTCTCAATAAATTTACATTTTTTCCTCCGTTCATGCGGGCACTAGTAGGAAAGAACGGGGAATAAAACCTCCAGTCTAGCCCGGGACATTAGTCCAAAAAATATTATCAAGTATAGAATTCCTACAAGCGTAGGTTTACAAACTCCCTTTGAGGGAGACGAGAAGGGCATTCCCTTTCTAATACAAGTTAGTGGAGGCATACCTCCATGATTCAAAACATGGTTTTTTTATTATACTCTGATTACATCGCTCTTATATATTGAGCTGATGGGCATACCCATCTTTTACAATGCATAAATACTGATCAATGTTTCATATTCTAATTCCTTATCTTTTTGGAAATAATGTATCTTCTTTTTCTTTCAGCTATCCTTTTGTGTGGTCGTGCCATTGCTTTTTCTTGCCATTGCCTTTTATGTTTTACCCTCACATTGATGTGTTCTCAAGCCTTCTTACGTTTGTTTCTGCTTTTATGAACTATTATACTTTCCATGTAAACGTGCAAAATAGGATAGCATCCCACCACCTCTATTCTTCTAGATAAATTTTAATGATTCTATCTATATTAATTCAATGTGCCAATCCAAGAGAGGGGTTAACTATAATATGATGCTTCAAGTATTGACATTTGTGTTAGAAGCCATATTGCAATCATAACCTCTACAACTTATTACATATTCATTTTCATCATAGACAGATTCTATCTGTTAGAATATTATCTACAATTTATATTCATATGAATACACACCTTTTTGTCCCTGCAAAATAAGAATCTTCTACACCAACTCTGCTCACCACACGGTTATAAGTAATTTTGAATTATTTCATATTCTTCTTATTCGTATTCATCTTATAGTTACATTAAAAATACTAAACATTAGATATTTAAATTAAGAAGTTACTTACATATGTTTTTATTCAGCTACTCTCAAATCTCTGGTGGCTATACTTTATAGAGGTAGTTTTTATTCATCAAGGCAACCAAAGTAATTTACAAGTAGAAGCTTAGTGACACACTGCTAACTGTTCAGTTATTCAAAATTTCAGATAAACTAAAATATTCTCAAGCATTCTCAAATTGCATCTACTGATGTTTTAAGACATCTACTTTTACATCTTACTGAAAAATGATAAATTTTAATACTGTGAGATGCCAAAATGTTTGTTTTGTTACGGATTCCTGAAGGCCAAGTCATCATTCCGGCTCAGAATGAATGTGGTGTGGGGGACTTTGACAAGGCAATATCCTGTGAGGGTGTTCATATTTCTGGTTTTTGTATTGGCTAAACAGAAATCAAAATACCACTAGTTATGAAGATGTGAAAGGAATGATTTTGTTGCTTTTTTGGGTAAATTATTGGTGCTGGAGCATAGTACCCTAGGTATTTAAGGCTAACCCTTGATCTCTGACTTCATTAGTGATGGCTTCAAGAGGGTCAGATGGGGCAAAATCAAGCTAAACTGGGATTAATAGGTGAAAACTCAATTTCTTACGGTTCATCCGACTTAAATAATCTGTGGGCATTATTGTACCATTTTTTGGAGTTGGAATCATTCACAAGTGATTCATACTTGAGCTTGATCTTTATCTGGAGAGATTGGTCCTCATGAGTATGTGTGTGTTCTTTTGTGAAGTAGAACTGTCTTCCCTCATCTTCAAAATCACAAGAATTAAGCTTTTGATCTTATTAAATTTGCTTCTTCTATATTCATAGCTAAATTTCGAGGACACCTTAATCTATGTATATATGCAATTTCTATATATGTATATATATGCAATTTATATTATACTTACAAATGTATTTACACTTGTTTACCTTTAAATTCGTATATAATTTTTTACATCTAGACTTGATTTCCTATTTTGAAATCATTTTTCTTCACCTTCCGTGTTTTTCTTTCAAACATTCATCAATTTCTTCTATTTCTTGCCCGTCAGCTCCTAGGTTAGCTAATTTATCTGTGTCTGTATTGCCCTCCCGATAGATGTGATTCACTGTATAATCTCCTATAACTTCAAGTGTTTCCATTATTTGTTCAATAGCACTATTTAGTTTCCAATTTGGTGTTCTACCTTGTCTTATTGCATTTATTATAATAGACGAGTCTCCTTCAATCGCAATTCTTTTAAGCTTCCACTTTTTGCACCATGCCAAACCTATTCTTATAGCTTCTATTTTAGCTTCATTATTTGTCTTTATTCCTATAGATTTTGCTATCCTTCCTAATAGCTTTCCTTCTGCATTATGCAGACATATACCTATTCCCGCCACCCCCGGGTTTCCCCTGGCTGCCCCATCAAAGTTCAGCTTAATCCACCCTTGCTTTGGTGGTATCCATTTACATTTTGCCCTTAATAAGGATTTATTGTCAATGCTAGGGCCAATCCAAGGTGGAATTTTCAAACCATACCACTTTTTTCTCTGGTTGTTGTCTTCTAATGAGAATTCCATCCTTGATTGTCCCAACATATTTCTATTGTTTGTAATTTCTACTATATTTGCCTCTAATTTGTTAAAAAATCTCTCAATGTTCATCTTTTTATCTTGAAAAATTCTACGGTTCCTTTCCTTCCATAATTCCCAGATTAACAGAGATGGGATTATGTATCTCATTTTACTATATAAGTCCTCTTTACATGGCCTTTGCTAAGAATTAAACACTTCTGTGATATCATTTTGAAGAGCTGTCTTCAGGTCTAATTTCTCTAGTACCCAAAGCCAAAATTTATTAGCAAACTCACAATTTAACAAAATATGATTTATCGTTTCACTTTCCTTCTCGCACAGGGCACACCTGGAAGGACCATGGTACCCTATTTTTTCAAACCATTCTGCGGTGAGAATCCTTTTCTATAGAGCAGCCCATGCGAATAGACCTGCCTTAGGAAGACAATTTCTATTCCAACATAGATCAATGGGAAGACTGGTGGAAGGGTTATCTATCCCTTATATAACTTTGAACCTTCTTTCGAATTGTATACACCACTCTTTGAGGCAGCCCATTTGATTATGTCCTCCCCAGAACGTGGATTGAAGTTCCGTTCTTGTAAAGCTTTGTTTAGTTTTTCTTGGAAATTAGGGGGAAGTCTGAATTCCTCTAGAGATTTCCATGCCCAGCTGCTTCCCTCACTATTATTAATTTGTGAAAAATAGTCTTTAACCCGCTCTCCTTTACTTTGTTTGATTAGTTCAATTAGCTGATCGTTCCCAAGAATTTCACGAAGGGCAAGTTCTCCACCCCATGAGTCATCCCAGAATAAAGCCTTATCCCCGCTTTTCACATCCCAAGAAAGGGACTCAAGTACTATATCTTTACACTCTTTTATGAAGTTCTATATGCGTGAGCCCATCAGATAATTATCAGAACGACATACACTTTCCTCATCTTCTCCTAGTAAGTATTTATATCTTAGAATTTTTACCCATTTTGCCTTTGGGTTTTTAATCATTCTCCATACTAATTTCGCCCCCAAGGCCTTGTTTTGAAGCGTAAGGTCTTTAATTCCTAGACCTCCTTCTTCTTTTGGCTTGCAGATCTTATTCCAAGCAATTAATGCTAGTTTTGATTTTTCCCCCGATCCCTTCCAGAAAAAACTTCTTAATTTTCATGCTATCTCCTTATTGATACCTGTCGGTATTCTCATGCTCATCATTTGATAAATAGGAACAACTGAGAGGACTGACTTGATCATAACAACCCTTCCTGCATTTGATAACCATTTGCCTTTCCATTGATCTATCTTCTTAGAGATATTTTGAATTGTATTTCCCCATAAGTGATTTGATTGAAGTGTATTTCCCCATAAGTTACATTTCATATTTTATTTATATATTAAGATAAAAAAATATTAATACATAGTTAGAAATTATAGATTAATATTTTTTAGTTGAATATTTAAGGTGATTTATAAAAAAAATAAATTATTTAGTTTTAAATAATTTTTTTGTTTAAAATTTTCAAATTTTTGAAATATATTTTAAAGTTTAGTTGGCTATAGCCCTAATGACATGTAAAAATTTATTTTATTTAATTTTAAGTAATTTTAAAATAGAAAATAATACTAAAATAATTATTATATATACTAATTATCTATTAAAACTAATTATAATAGTTATTATCTATAATAATTATAAATAATTATTTAGTTCTAAATAATTTTTAAATAAAATAATAATAATATAAATTTTATTGTCAAATAGTTTATTAAGTATATAATTATACATGATTGAAATAGGTTGTGCATAATTAATATTTAAATAATACATTATAATGTTGTGAATATGAAAATTAAATAAAGTAATTACAAAATATTGAAAATAGCTATTAAATTGGAAAAAAATAATTAATTTTAAAGTTATATCTATACTAATACTTTTTTACAATGTATTACATATTTTTTATTAGTGAAAATAAAAAAATTAAGAAATTATGTCTAATAAAAAATCATTTTTCATAAAATATTTACAATTTTTTTATTAAAACAAAAAAAATGATATATATAATAATATTTTAAATTTCACTTAATAAATATGTAAGTTCAAATTTTATTTAAAAAAAATATTATAAAATTTTAATATTATATAATAATAAATTTAATTGAGAACTAAACATTTACTATTGAAAAAATTATTTAAAACTAAATAAAATATTTTTTTACATATCACTAAATATTCAAATAAAAAAATAGATTAATATTTTTTATTAAAATATAAAAAAATTATTTGAATATTTAAAAAATCTAAGTGTCCCCTTGGTAAGATATGCATTTCGTAATAAATTAAAAAACACAAAACTAGTGTATGGTAGTTTTAAATTTAATTAATAAATATAAACAAATTATAAATCAAGTGCAATTTGGCTGCTGCATAGACATTGCCAATATTAGAACGGGTATCGTTTGAAGACATATTGCTTAGTATGGTTGCCGAGTGATTTGACTTTGATTTCTACTGCTGCAAAGTCCCAGCGTGATTCATTTTGGTGAAGCATAGCTGCGTCAAATCTGTCCGTATGCAGGCCTCAAGGTAGAAGACAATGCGACGGGAGTAAGTTGTGGAACGAAATAGATTAGTGCCGATGTTTTGTGGTGACGGGACCTGCATACTCGAGCCGACACATTACTGTGGCAAACCCAAGCACGCCTGAAGGAAGAGACATTTGCCGGGTATGTGTAAAGAGCTGCTATTAATTGATTAGAATTAAAATCAAAATGTTGCAACAGCTGTGACATTGATGTATCAGTTGATTTTGGTTCTGCTATACTCAGAATTTTTTAATGCATTTACTTGTGAAAAACGCATACAACATATATTGTTATCCAGTAAACAACGAACTATAAGATTCAGAACATAGAACAAAGATTTATTTATAAATAGAAGGAGCTTGCAAAGTGTTTGACGGAAATCCTAAACTGAGTCAGCAGACCAGAAGAGAAAAGCAAGGCTAAAAAGTTTGCAAAGTTCATCAGGGGTGAATCTGGATCTAGAACTTTATAGATTGCAGTAGCTACAGTCAACAAAACAAAAGACCAGATTGTTGCAAATGAGTACAATGTGATAGAATCAGATCTAGGACATGCTTGTAGAGAGCAAGTCATTGAAGAATTTGAGGATTTTGCGCAAGCAATGAAGGAGAAGATGAGGAAGCTGGAAAGAAAATAACAAAAACTGAAAAGCGAGAATAGGGCTGTGTGTGAATATCTGAACAACTTATCCCATCCAGTGAGGGAAGAAAGTTAGGCCTTTGTTCCTTCTACAGTTCTTCCAGCTGAGTCAGTGGAAGGTATTGAGAGAATCAGGCAGAATTCTCAAAATGCAGAAGTTTAGATAGAAGGCATCCAAAAGGAGGCATACAAATTTGCTGAAGATTTGGTGCAAATATATGAAAGGGCATTGACCATCCTCTCTAGAATACAATGCATTGATGAGTCCTGAGATGATGAGCATGTTTATCAAGATGAAGTAATCTCACACCTGCAAGCTTTAATGGAGACTCCTAGACAGATTTTGGCTGATGGTGGTGTGGTTAGGGAAGGAAAAGTGTATGACTTTGCTCGCTGGTATAGTGCAACAATCATGAAAAAGGAGATGTTTGAGCACTTCAATGAGGAATCCGCTCGATTGAGGAAGATTGTTGGGGGAATATTCAACAAGGAATCTCCAACACAATTGCAACCTTGTTATCCTTGATATTGACCAAAAATGATATAATTGTAGACAACCTAAGAAATAAACTAGAAGGATTCTTTCAATTGAATTTTTTCACAAATGACTACTTTGAGAACTTTTCTATATTCTCGAATGTCATGCATACAACTCAAGATTCATTACCAGATTGGGAGAACAGTTTGAGCAAGTGTGAACAAGAAATAACAATTCTAGAGTTCAAGCAAGAGTCAGCACCAAGTGTCAGCATAGCTGAGTTGGAGACAATGTTGACCAGATTTCATGCATTCAGCAAAGTCAAGCATAGGCTATTCTCAACAAAAGAGTATTTAATGCATAGTGGGCATTCATTTCGCCCCACTCTCCTGCTGAATAGTCTAGCATATTGAGCATTTATTTCTCCATTAAGAAGGTGGTTTTCTCTTGATTGGTCTGTGTGGAACCGTGCATTAATTATATACTCTTTCTTTGTCCTAACCCTAATTAGGGTTGAGGTTGCACAATTTGGGCCATCAATTCTATTTCAATCCACACCACTCATTGTAATCGGGGACCTATATAAAGACCTCATTTTTTATTTCTAAGGGATGGAATTTGGAGATTGTTGTTACGAGCTACTAAGATAATTAAAGTTGTCATTGAAGTTTGATGATTTCTTGATGTATCTTACTGCTTGCATGTTCTCTTTGTTCCCTCATTTAGTTTAGAATTTACTTTCAAGTACTTAGATGGCTTTGGTTGATAATATTGTTGTGGTGAAATCACTTTTCTTATACCTTTTGTTCTTAAGTGATTCTTAAGCGCAATGTAAGGTTGGTTTTGAGCCGTTATGTGGAAACATTACTTCTATCTTTGATGCATATTGTCCATTATGATGATATTCATCGGGATATGAAAATCCTTTGCACAACCCTGAAAGATTGCACCAACTTTGCGTAGTTGTTAAATTTGGTGAAACAAAGTTTGGTAGACTTTGTCATAGCAATGTTCATCTTTCAAATTCTTAGGAGTGGAATAGAATACCTCAACCCTTCTCTCCTTTACTTTCTGCATATTCATACAAAATCCAAAAAGTATTCTTATTGCAATATCATTTGAAAGCTTCGATAACCATGACCATTTGAAGTCTACTTGAGGAACATAACGTAAGGCCCATCATGATACCAACATATCACATCAACCATTGAGCTAATCCACAGTCAAGAACACACAAAAAAGGAAACTTGAAATCAATTGTATGATCCTTCTCAATCTTAGCATACACACAATTTTGACCGAGAGAGGATAAGATATCTCAATATTTTAGTCTACTGGCAGTAGGTCTTAAAATGCATATCAACACAAACCAAGCTGCACCTTCCCTGAAAATGTTCAAAATATCCTTAGAATATGTGCTAATCATGAAATAATGATATTTGTATCAGTTTGATATAAAAATTCAGGCTCACTCAGATCTGAAACAAAATGCCCTTTGCTGTTATGACATGTACAACAGCAAAGAATTACAGAAAGCATTGTTTTATAAACATTTTCCCTCTCCAACAGAGCATGAGAGGGACCAAACAAGTTTAGGTGACCCAACAACAAATATTATTAGCCCCCAAAACCAAGCACCCTAACTAGCAACTTCTTACACCCTTCTAGAAGTTGTATGACCTAGAATTCAAGTGGTATGGCCCAGTAATATTAAAAAACCATTATGAATTCTTTATGGCCTGCAAGTGCAGCAACAATAGCATTCCAAAACAGCTAACAAAGGCAGAAATCATTTCCCACAAATGGTGACCAAATGAGTAGTATGGACTGAAGGACAAACTATACAACCAACATTAAATTCATCAAATTGCCTCAAACTCACACTTCATCAAAGCTTTGCAGAGTTCACAAACTTTTGCCAAATCAGCAACGTAGATAAAGATAAAGATAAAGATAAAATATATTAATGTCCAACATGTAACCACAAATGGGTCAAAGGGACTTGTTGATGTGAGTTTTATTCCACTACAACATGCAAAATCAAATATCCAATGTTTAGAAATGAAACATCAAACACTTAACTCTCTCTTGAATAAAGTCATCCCTCATGCTAAGCTTGCAATGTAAGATCATGCAATTACTTCAAGGTTCCGTTAATCACGGACATTTGCTTAGTGGAATGATGTGATATGATGGTAACACTTGGTGGACTTATGCTGTTTCTCAAGATTTGACAATGCACTTCTAAAGATATGGCTTCACAATGTGCAATGAAAATATTGTTTTTTTGGTTTTCAACTCTTGACTTCTCAACTTACTTGAACTTAATTCCTATCTCTACTCCTAAGCTTGAATGCAAGGACTTGTGGATGGCTTGGACTCTACTAGATGTAGCTTAATCAATGAATCCACCCACCCAGTGCAAGCTTCCAATGAATACACAAATGGTTTTCACATCAATATCCCTTCTCTAATCCCATCAAATGAATGCAAACTAAAGATTGAATATCAATTCAAGTTAAGTGCTTTCAATAATCGGCTTATCACACAAGGCACTCCTACCATCAACAATAGGCTAGTGGCCCAAATTTGTTCGAATCAAGCAAGTAAACATCCACAATTTCTTTCATCCAACTAAGCTACTTCTAAACAACATGAAATGAAGTCCTAATTTAAGTGAGATGCAAAGAACCATGCAATACTCCAAAATGATCATTTATATCCACCATGCAAGACACAACAATGAATAGAGAACAACTTTGGTAGTACTTTGGCAACAATTCTCCAACTCCCTCCTACCCTACTCTAAAACTAACAAGTTACAAATGAAAAGGCCTTGGCCTTTTATAGTAGTCCCCTATACAATGAGTGACCGAGATTGATTTGAAATCAAGGGCCAAGATTAATCCACATAAGCCCTAATTAGGGTTTCTATAACCACTTGCTACAAATATTAAATGCTCACCCGATTACAATTAAGCACCACCATGTGGGCCAACAGAAAAATTAGATTGTCTTCATGGGCCAATAAGAAAATTCAAATCCATAACAACCGGATAAGGATCAGTGACACTTGGACCAATGAGAAGAGAGCACATGAAGACAACACCACCTCATCACCTTAGGGAATGTGTTCCTTATCCTCATCCTCTTTCACATTCAATATTTTGGCATTAAGAGATGGTAACCTGTAAGCCTGCTATTGGTACACGGCAATTAAGTATTGTCATTGATTGGCAAAAGAGGAAAGAGAAAAGAGATGTTTTGTCATCTCAATCTAAGGTCTAAAGATCTAAGGAGATCTGTATGCAAAAAAACTGGTTTGGCAACCAGTGACACTATGCAAGAAAGAAAAGACTATCTTCTTAATCAAGAGCAACCGGTCACTAAGCAAAGTGCTTCAGCAACCGAGTAAAGGATACAACCAAGGGAAGAATTCAACCGAGGATCGAGATACAACCGGTATCAACTACGCAACCAAGGAAAAGGTGCAACCGGTAAACAAAGGAAGGAAGTGTGACAGGTTAAAGCTCTTACCTGTTCACAACATAAGGATCTCAACTGATCAAGAGAAGACTTCGGTAGGAAAAGATGAACCGGGGAAGTCATAGTCAACTATCTGTTTAAACCAACTCTTTGACCGGGATTCATTGCACTAAATCCAGATGACTTTGAGTTAACATGGTGATCGGTTTGAGGCGCGTTTAAAGGTTTTAAAGTCAAAGTCTGGCTTTAAAACAAGGAGTTATCTCTTATGAAAGAAAGATGCTTGACACGCATCTAATTCTTTCTTCATAAAGCAGATAAAGCAAAAGCATGCATCAGATGTTTCCCCAGTAAACTGATACTTTGCCAAGTGATGTATTCGAAAGGGATCTGTAATTAGGTCATGCATAAGAGGCGCAATTAAGGAAAGAACTCTATATATTCTTCTTCCTGTTGAGAATAGAGTTTTCCTTCATTCTGTCGAAGAAAAGAGTGAACCTGTACGCTTAAGAAGCTAGGGTGAATAGAAAAGAGAAGAAGAGAGAGAAGAGAGTGCAGAGAAGCACAACAACAAAAGAAAACACACTTGCGACTACCGGTGATGCTTCTCAATTGAGCATAACAGAGATCTGATCAGGCTATACAAAGCCATTTGTAAAAGGTCAATCTTTCTATTGTTTTCTAACAATTACAATAGTTAAATCTCAGTATTTGGGTGGACTCTAATAGGTCCCTTGCATCAAATCCCTTAACCGGGTGACATCTTGTAAGGTGTTCTAAGTCCTCTAACCAGACAGGCACTAACCGACCTTATTGTAACAAATCCCTTAACCGGGTCGCATCTAATAGTGTGTTGTAATCCTCTAACAGGGAAGGCTCCTAACAAAGCGCACTTCAGAAGAGTGCAGAATTTGTGAGGTCTCCTCACACCGTGGTTTTCACCCAAATTGAGTTTCCATGTGATAAATCTGGTGTCACTGTGTGATTGATTGCTTGATGTTATTTTATTCTTGAATCTGTTTAGCTTATAGTTATAAGTATATTTCATCATATTTATTAGAAGAAGTTTTATAGGTGTTGATTCACCCCTCCCCTCTCAGCACCGGTTGGGACTGTGACAATAAATCTAGACATAATCTCATCAAATTGTCACAATGTGACACTTGACATGCTTTTATTGATTGAGGATATGGCTGCCACCTCCACATACTTATCCTCTAAACTTGATAAATACCCCTTAGCTCATTAAGGAGAGATCATTTGTTAATCTTTCGTTTGTGACGGCTCATCCCTCCAATTGCTCCATCTCTTGAAATTTCTCCATCCTTTTTGCCTTAGAGTTTCTTCTTGTCTTAGTCCTTTAAGTTTTTCCAAGGAATGAGTTTCAGCCCAGCCTACCTTCATTACTAAATCTTCGTTGGTGTAGATGGAGGGTTGACATACCACCATTGCCTTGGTTTTTTAAGCTGCCTTCTCGGATGTTTGACCTCTTCTTTCATGTCTTGATATCGGAGATCTTCTCCATCTCTGGTTACAAACCAAATCTCATCCTTGGCTTCGTATCATCCTTCAATCGAGCTCGCCCATCCTTCTTTGAATTTCCAGCCCTAGGCTTCAACATCTTCTCCCTACAAGACAACAATGCTTGTTAGAAATGTGGTTTTCACATAACCTCATATATCAGACCCTCATATATCAGACTCTCAAAGCTAAGAAGTGAATTCCCTAAAAAAAATGGAGCCATCCAAGCTAGACTGCCTTAACAAGTTACTTCCTAAATCAACATAAAAGCATTGAACTCTTGATTCCTTAAATCTGACTACATCTAAAAAATGGAAATTCAATTAAATCAGATCACAAAACTCATCGAATTCAAATCCTTCAAAAAGAATATGCATCTATAACTCTTTCCCCATATAAGATCTGCCAATTAAAATCAAATACCCCACCAATTACAACGAAATTTTTAGTTTGAAAGTTCAGATCCGCAAGCAATTGAGCCCTGTAAGGTCTGATTTTATTGACTGAACCTGATTTAAGGCCCCAATGCTACATTCCAGATTTGGTAGGCCAAATTTAGGGGCTGTCATTTGTTATTAAGCCCAGATCTGTGCTGTTTTAGGTCCTTATTCATTTCAGATTTAGGCCTGGGTTAATTTCAAGACAGATCGCTATGCAAAGAGTGAGTTTTGAGACCTATTTGAGACCATTTGCTTTGCATTTCGCCCACTAAGACTTGTCCTAACTTGCTGAGTCTAACTGATGCCTTTGGGAGTCAAATGCTTTGAGTTTTGTGATCAAATTATCAAGTTTCAAGGTCCTGTTGCAAGCTTTAACACTGCCCCTTCAAATCTGGACCCTCCTATGACGTGGACGATGGTTTTGAGGGCCTAATTAGGCTCCACTGGTTTGAATTAAGGCCTGGTCTAAAAGACCAGGCCCTAACATCACGCTTGGGGCTGCATCCATTCACTCTTGCAACAAATTTCTAGGCTCAACTCCCCTATTTCAAAGCTCAAGGTGTATTGTTCAAAGTTTTGGGTTGCAACTCCAAGGCTTGAGATGGGATGATACTTCCTATACTTGACTTGAGATGAGACAAAAATTGAGACAAGATTTTAGGTGAATGAAGGAGAGGCTCAGCTCTGAGATGAGACAAGATGGGAACGAAAACAAGTCTCAGCTCCAAATTTTATACTTAGCCAAATTTTAGCTCTTCCCAGCCCAACTTCTAACTTTTTTTCCATCTCCTAGCCAAACTTTATGAAATTACTCCCATCTCGACACTTGGCAATTTTCTCAAATTTCAAGCTAAATACAACCTCTCACATCCTGAATTATTGCCAAATTTATTCTAACACCGAAGCCTACCAGCAAAAGAGGGGGTCCCCATTTGCAATGGGGTGATGGTGTGAAAACCTCACAACATGACTGAAGAGCTGAACAAGAGAGCAACAATAGCTGGAACACCAAATAGTGTCTCGAGAACAAAGCAAAGAACAACAAAGAGAAGGATGTTAAAGATGAGGTAGCTGCGATAGAGCTCCTTCATACCTGTGTTGACATATTAGTTCCTGCTTACTGGTCTGTATCTTTCATTTCTTGGTTCAAGCACTTGGGAGTACGTTTTATTGACTCTCTACCTTGCATTATTGAGAGATGCTTCACATTTTGATAGACTCTTTTGTATGAAGTGAGATTCATTCATTGGCTCTGTTCAGCCAGAGATATCGTGCCAAGTGTTTTTGTTGGTCTAGCCGTTCTTATTTGTTCATCTTCCTAAATGCTGATTTTGCGATGACATGGCACCAATTATGTGTGACGTGGCTTTGTGTTTCCACCCGGGTGTAAATGTCATCGATTCATTGCCGATGGTTCAAGGAATAAAGTTATTGAAAATTTATGGAAGCACAATGTCGGTGCTCATAACGGTGATCGTTTCATATGCCTCTACGTGTCTCTTCAGTGGTCGAACGGTTACTATCGAATGGGTATCGTTTTGTATGTTGCGTGAGGACCATTCGGATACACGAGACTTAGTTTTGGAGAACGCAGGTGTATGGATCTACAATAGAGTGTTAGAGTAGTTTTTTCCTAGTCTTGGAATTGACATGATCTATGTGTATGCAGCTTGGAATTATCATTTTTCTGGAAGGTGTATTCAACAGTTAACCTTGTGTATTGGTTGAGAGCTATGTTGATAGCATGATTCGATCTGTATAGGATTGATATTATTATTATTTTGTAAGGCTGCAATCAGTTTTAGTTGTATCTAAGTGGTACTAGTGACTTTGTTTAGTTTGATATATATATATATATATATATATATATATATGTATATGTATTGTCAAAGTGCTCAATCTGTGAAAAGTAATAAGGCTTATTGATTCACAGTTTTAAAGTCATCAATCATAAACGAGAGATTATTGTATCTGTCATTGAGAACTCGATAAAGGTATCATCTTTTGTGGGCTGGGTTTTTCACCCTCAAGTGGAGGGTTTTCCTAGGATAAGACTTTGTGTTTACTGTTCTTTGTATTTTGAATTTTAGTATTTTGAATTTTTGTATATTCTGGTTCAAAATTTAACAAAGGAAAGAGGAACCAGGGCCCTAAGAAACACGGGGAGGGCAGAAGGGGCGAGAGGGCAACCCCGTACCACCAAACAGAACTAAGGAACCAAAGAGATAGAGAAAAACCCCAAAATTGAAGGATAATCTATAGAAGTGACAGAGGGGCGGTGTCAATGAAGTTGCCTTTGGAGGTGACCCAACTGGAGGGGAGTAGTGGATCTCTGCGAGTAGGATTTACGGGGCCTCACAGATCGAGAATGAGAAGGTGAGGCTAAGTACCTTTTAGTGCCCCGCACCATCCCGCGATAGAAAGAGGTAATGAGCTGATCGGTCAAAGGGCGCAAAGGCCGCTAAAGAGTGCACTAAAGAGAGCAATCCTGTAGACTGATGGCCTCCTGTAGATAAAGAACAACACATCTCTGATCCATGTAGCTGAAAAAGGAAAGAGATTGGGCCTCTCTGAAGAGACTGGCCTCTAATCTCATAGTAGATAGGACACTGAAAGATAACGTGCACCTCCAACTCCACCTCACTAAGAGAAAAAAGTTGGCAAATCCTATCACACCTATCCAACATATGGTTGATCTCAACACGGAGATGGTGGGAACCTACTCCGAAAGAACCAAAGGGTATCCTGAGGGAATGCTGCCAATGACGAGTAGTATAAGAAGGGCAGAAAATGATACCATCCCGAATCTTCAGAAAATTCTCAACATAAAAGGCCATCTTCGGGTGAAGCCCCCCATGGGGGTTGGTCAATGTCAATCCTGATAGAACCCAGGAGGGTCGTGGCCCTAGCAAACCAACAATGAGACCGATCAAAAGGAGCAACCAAGGGAGCAAGGGACTCAGAGGAGCAGTAGGCAAGGTAGGGATACCTCTTACGACCCATGGAAGGGTCAGCAAAACCATGAAGATGGTGCAAGAACCAAATGAGGTAAAAAACAGCCTCAAGCTTGAAAGGACGGGCCCCAAACTCTGCAAGAATAATACTATGAGGTGTAGACTGTCTGCATTTGATAAACCATTGAACAAGGAGAATCTAAACCTGCTATATGGAAGCCCAATCAAACTCCAAAAGGGAAGGCCCCTAGACCACAGAGCCATAAAGAACAGTGGGACAAACAAGAGTATCAAGAAGTGTCTTCTTGGACGGGATGTCCTGGAAGTGATGTCTGAAGCACTATCTCTCAAGAAGGGCAAGGGATCCAAACCCCTTGATACGCGGTTGGATGACAGGCCTCAAACTGAAGCGAGGACCCAAAAATTCGACCCCCAAGTAGGTATAGGATAGGAAACATTCTTGAGCTTAGATATGCTAAAAGTGAAGTGAAGGTGAGAGGTCTTAAGGTAGTTGAAGACCACAACCTTAGTCTTCCCCAAATTCACAATCAACTTCCTTAAATCATAGAATGAAGCCACACAATCTAACTGTCTCTGTAGACCCTCAGGGGAAGAGGCCAAAAGAACATCATCAGCAAAAAGAGGGATACAAATCAAAACCTAGTGAATAAGGCAATCATCACCCACAAGAAGGTGCTCATGAAGAAACTCCTCAAACTCATCAATGTATATCCCGAACAAGGTAGGACATAAGGGGCACCCCTGTTTCACCCCCAATAGTGCTATTGATGAAGCTAGAGAAGCCAATAGGAGTCCTAAGACGACCTAGGACCACCTTGTACAACCTCATAATGGCAGTGAGGAGAACAATAGAGATGCCAATATCACGAAGCCTCTGAAAAGGGTCCCACCGAGGAACCATGTCGAAGGCTTTGCGGAAGTCCACAAAGCGGCAATAAACCTTTGAGGAGTGTGCGAAGAGTCAAGATATGATCCATAGTCTAATAATCCTATCTGAAACCCGTCAAACCTCTAGACCTAATTTGATGCCGATCGAGCTCCCTAGAAAGGAGAATATTAAGAACCGTGACATTCAGCTTAGAGAAAGTGTGGCCGACCTTTATAGTCCTATAGTTACTGGGGTTTGAGGTAAGGCCTGCCTTGTGGATTGGGTGAATAATATGATGAGACCAAGAGGGTGAGAAACCCAAACAAACCACAATGTCGAAGAGCTTAGAAAGATATGAGCAAAGATCAGAGGCACCATGCTTGAAGAGCTCAAGAGATGGAAGACAAAGGAGTGAATGGTCAACCAAAGGGAGGGGGATGATGGAGAAATGATGGATGAAGGGGATGAACGAATGACAGGAAAGAGCATAATCCACAACACTATCCTCACCACCATGAGGTTTGCAGGTGAAGAAATGGGAGCCAAGGAAACATTGAAGCCCATTGAATACCACAAGATGAAAGGACTCACAAAGCTGTAAAAGATGCCTATTGTACTTTGTGAAAGGGCCTGCAGAATCCTCAGAGGACCTATGGAAATCTGACAAGTCCAGATCAATGTCCTCTGTGCACAAGGAATTAGAGACTCGGTCCTGAAGAGTAGTCTCCATAACCTGAGTACGGGTAATTGAAATCCCCGAGAATGAGAATGTCCCCAACAATAGAAAACTGGGATATGTTGTCAAAAAGATCACCAAAAGGGTCACCATCGGTACCATTGTGGATGGCATAAGAGGTCGGGGGGAAGTAGCAGACCACAATGAACAAATCCCTGAGATGAAGGACATAACGACAAATACAGATCCACAAGACATAACGACAAATACAGATCCACAAGAATCTTGCCTAGAACCACAGACACCGCCATGAAATCTAGTCTCCATCTGACAAACCAACGACCACTGACAACAAGAAATGCCTGGAAGAGGACGAACGGGGCTCTCATGAATCTCTGTGAGGCAAAGAATATAAGAAGATCCTAAAGTAGAATATAGAACATCAAACACATCCATGATTGGAACATCAAACACATCCATGATTGGAAACTAGAATCTGAACCTTTGATTTGCAGCCATGGTGATCTTTGAAGTGAAACTATACTAGTCGAGCTAGGGATTATTTCTCAAATTTGACACTAGAAAACTTGAGAGATTGTGGAAGAACTCCCAGGTTCAATCTGACAACATGACTGTATCAATCAACGGTGTATGCAACAAGTAGCCCCAACACCTCCTTTTATAGCTTTTTGGAGGGAAAAGTTATCCAATTTGAAATTATAAAATAATTCATTTTCCCACCCAAACGACTTTTAGAAGATTAATTAACTTTTTCATTTGTAAAAGTCCATTATTGCTCCTTAACTGTAACTTAAGAACTAAATAAATATAAGATTGTTTGATTTTTAAATGTTCCCATTTCGTTGAATTTGTTGGCACTTGTGCTTTTTCTATTAACAATAGTTCCTACAATTTCTGGCATTTCATTTAGATGGAATGTAAGAATTGCGAATTGGCTTGAGGGTTATGTGCAGAGAGCAGTATGATATCTAGCAACTCTGAAGATTGAACTTGTAAAAATTGAATGTTTTAAAATATTTATGCAAGTAAATATTTTATTACATTAAAGACATGATTGGAATGCACCGTTTGAAAAATTCCTAGTTTTTTTCCTCACTTTTTAATGACATTATTATTATACCTAATTGCCTTAAACTCTAATGTAATTGCATTATAATTGGCAGAAGTAATTTCAAACTCTGTGAAATTGAGTTTTTTGTGTATATTTTGGTTTATGAAAGATTACCATTTGTTTGTGTTAAAAAACTCCTTATCTAGTGACAAATAGAATAAATGCCCAGCACAACTTATGTTTATGAACTTTTTTGCAGGGTTGATGTTTTTACCTTCCCAGAATTCAACAAAGAAGAACAAGTGAAACAATGAATGTCAAAGGGACACTAGAAGTTTTGAAAATGGGAATAGTTAAATACTCAAATTCACTAAAACTCCAAGAAGAACTTGTGAATAAGAGGCGGATGGGAATAATTCCAAATACACTCTTATCTTTACAACACCCTCCCACATACACACTTGGAAAGCGGAGAACAGATCATAATTTGCTTGTTCCTCAAACTGATCTTAAAAACATTGGAGCCGAAATACATTACACCCAAAGAGGTGGAGATGTAACTTTTCATGGACCTCGACAAGCCATTTTGTACCCAATCATCTCTCTCAGAGAATTTGGACTTGGTGCCAGAAGATACGTTGAAAATTTAGAGAATACCATGATCAAATTGGCATTGTTATATGGGATTGAAGCTCGGCGTGGCATGAAAGGAGAAACAGGAGTTTGGGTCTCAAATAGAAAGATAGGTGCTATTGGGGTAAGAATATCTTCAGGAATTACTTCTCATGGCTTGGCATTCAATATAGACCCAGATTTGAGTTTCTTCTCACATATTGTACCTTGTGGTATTCCCGACAAAGAAGTAACTTCTCTTAGAAAAGAATCTCAAATGCCATTTCTGGAAGAGACTGTGACTACAAATCATCTTATTGAGTGCTTCATTGATGTCTTTGGCATTCAAGATGTAATATTCAAAGATGGGATATCTGTTCTAGATCCTATTGAAGATTCTAATTAAGCAATTTTTTTCTTTCATTCACTACCAGTAAAATCTATCTTTATCTGCTTTTATGGTTTACTTGTTTGCACGTGTCCATATGGGAATACTTTCCTGAATCTGGGTGGAATCACTTTTTATGATTTTTGACAGCTCTAAACCTGTGCTTTACTATCTTATTTAAATAGAATAAATTTCTATATTACAATTGGTTGTGAATCATTTGCATGCTTTCTTTGAGAGTTTCTGCGACTTTGAGATAGAAAACTATGCCAGATCAAATAAATTCTTGCTTCTCAGGAAATCTAGGGATAAGGGATCCAAGACCTGCAAAACAGAAAAATTTGGCAAGACATCAAACACAAGATTCATTTACATAACTGATCTGACTCAAGAGTATAATTGAATTAAAAATTGGCAAACCCTTATGACCAAGGGATTAGACACCATAAAATTATCGAAGCAAGTTAACAATTGCAAAGCTGCCCTTCTGTTCTGATTATTATTAGACTTTTTAGAGCAACTACCAACCAAAATGCAATGAATCTCCCCACTCTTCCCACACTATATTACAAAGTTCAGAAAGCTGCAACAAAGATGGCAGAATAGGGTAGGGACCGACTCACAATATCACTCTATATATTGCCTTCTTAACTTGTTCTCTAACAAATTCATCTATCAATCTTGTGAATCATTGAAGGCAAGAAGCATTAAAAAGGCTTCCAAAAAATTGCTCGCCTTTCAACAAAATAACTATATCCTTCCTGACTCATCTTTGTTCACATCTCAAACTCAAGTGCAATACAAAAGAACACTTAACACAGATACCCACAAAGAATGTAATGTCCCCAAATTATTCTATTAAATATAAAGGGCTGTTGTATCTCTGAATGCAATTTATATTTAAAATTCTCTGGTCTGATCGACAATTTCAGATTATTACTGCTTAATAATCCCGATTCTTACTGTCTTATAATTCAGAGCAGATCTTTATTGTTTTGCTTTTTACTTAAAATCAGATCTTCTACTTGGACACCCACTTCAAATAGATTCTTCCTTTTATACCCTCCAATATGAGGGATAAGTTGTGCCTCTTCAATATTTTTACCCCTTTGAAAGAGTCATTTCTCTTCCTCTTAGCCGCTAGCTTAAAACTTAAATATATTTTAATTAACTCTTATTCTTACAAGATCGCTGCCTTATAATTGTTCATTATGTTAGAGCTTGTTTGCCTTTATTTTTTTATAGATCCCATGCTTCCCTTTTTTCATTTGCTTTCTTGATTGAATTATTCTTTCTTTTATATATCCTATTTAGAGGGAGTCATAGCTCTTCATGAAACCTCGTGGCCTTGGCAAGAGTCACAGCATTCCAAAGCTGGTCGATGTCTTGACAAGTCTGAGTCGACCCTTTAAGAAATCATTTTATTTTGATATTACCTATAGTTTAATCTAGACACCTTCAATCATAGTTTAGTTAATCCTAGTGGGCCCTTTTTAAATACTTAATGTCTGTCGAATACTAGTCAGGCCTCCTCCATTTGTTGGCCGTCGTCCAAGTTTAATTTGTTATTTAAGGCTGCACTTAGTTTTGTAGCTGCAATTTAGATGGGACATGACAGTCTATCTGTCCCAAAATTGCTTGTCTTCAAGTAATCATGGAGCTAACTTTGCCTTGTGAGGATCCATTTCTGAATTTACTTCTGCAGCACTACTCTGATATTATATCAGGTTGCTAATTTGGACCAAGATATGTTTTTACCTTAAATTCAAAAATCAGTTGTCAATAATCAAGAGTTGGAAATTTGCAAGGTCCAGAATTTCAGATAAGTTTTCCCTCATCCTTCAAGAGAAGGTCAAAAGGTCATCAATCTGATTTTTTTTTTCTACTTTTGTATCACATGTATTTGCAAGGGACCGATTTGGCTGATCCACTGTCTACACAGTATCATGGTATCCCTTTGTGCTAAAGCAAGGGTGAGCTTAACATATATTAAGATGAGGATTAGAAACACAGCACACATCTATGGTCTTAAACGCAATGAATTTATATCCTATTGGTGCATTTTCATTATTCTCACATTTGGTAAATTGTCTAATCATAATGTTTTTTTTAAACCTCTATATGGCTCTTGACACAATTATAAGTAGTCATGGAACACACATGGAATAAACTTGCTGATACGACATTAGACATGATGCAAAGCATATTCAGGACACAAGGCATACATGGAATACATGCACACACATGAAGTAATCATGCTGAAAAACACATAAATACACATAAGATAAGAAGCATATCCATAAATACACATGAAGAATATACATGAATACATGTAAGGTGTGGAGTATACATGTAAGGCTTGGAGCATCCACATAAGACATGTAAGGCATGAAGCAATACACATAAATACACGTAAGGCATGAAGAATACACATAAATACACACAAGGCAATGAGGCATATGTGTAAGGCATGATGCATCAACGTAAGACATGTAAGGCATGAAGTAATACACATAAATAAACGTAAGGCACGGAGTATACATGTAAGGAATGAAGCATAAATGCATGTAAGGCATGAAGTATAAATACATTTAAGGCAGGAAACATAAATAATATCACATACTTTAGTCTATAGCTTCATTTCCAGCAATCAACCATAGTAGGGATTGGAGAGGAATGCACGATAGGCTGCCCAGAACATTTGCCACAACTAAGCCTAAGAGCATGATATAACACCCCTTGGCCCACAAGTGGCAAGGACTCTTGTCCATCCAACATTGGGGTGGCCTACTTAGATGGGCAACCCATCTATGCTCTCCCAATTGTGTTTCCTTACTAACCAATACATGATTGCTGCCATTCCTTAGTTTCATTTCCAACAACCAACCATCACAGAGATTAAGAGGAATGCACGATAAGGCGCCCAGAACATTTACCTCAAGTAAACCCAAGAGTGAGATATAACACCTCTTGGTCCACAAGTGACAGGAACTCTTAGCAATCTAACATTGGGGTGGCCTACTTTCCTAATCGCGTTTCATTATTAACCCATACATTATTGCTACCATTTCTTAGTTTCATTTCCAACAACCAACCATGTTGATTGGAGAGGAACGCATGATAGGGCACTCAGAACATTTGTTGTGACTAAGGCCAAGAGTGTGATATAACACTCCTTGGCCCACAAGTGGTAGGAACTCTTATCCATCCAACATTGGGGTGGCCTACCATTGTGTTGTAAACACATGCCCAATTGCAAATGGGAACCCCCTCTCTTTTTCGCTTGCTGGCTTATTTTGTCATAGGTATTTGCTAGTTTTGGCTTAGCTTAGAAATATTTTGGTCTCTTAGTCTCCTTCCAGTTGGGAAGGCTTGTGGTATCTTATCAAGTCTAGGTGTAATTTTTATCAATTCGTGAGAGAAGTTGAAATGTTGCAATTGCAAAAGTTAAAAATTGAGGGTGAAATTATGAAAATTTCATTGTGTAAGAGTTGTCAAGATGTTGTGAAATGTTGTCAAGTTGCAAGGTTTTGCCAAAATGAAATTAGGATGTCAAAGGTGGAATTAGTAGAAATCACAATTCAACTTCAAAGTCAAATTGGAAGTTAAAGTTCAAATGGCTAAGTGAGGAACAAGCGAAAATTTCTAAGTCCTTAGTCAAAAAATGTAAGAAATTCAAGTACATACAAATGAAAAGGAGAGAAAAAATTTCTCATTTCCAGCTCCTAGCTGGAAATCCAACCTATAGTTTTCTCATTTCCAGCTTGCTTGTGAAATTCCAACCCCCTTTGGTATCCATTTCCAGCTTGCTTTTGAAATTCTAGCCCCTGTTGTGCATTTCCGACTCCCCTTCTAATTTCCGCCCAAGAAATGAAGAGGAAAATTACAAGATTAAAGAGGTTTGGGATTAAAAATGAAGAAATCTTTGCAATGGAGATGAAATTTTTTAATTGAGTTTCAAAGAGGTGAAAAGGAGAATTTTCATGCAAGTGAGGATGTTTTGAACAAGGAAGTGTATTTTTTTTGTAGAGAGAATGCGAGAAAACCTAAGTGAAGTTTCTTGCTCATTTCCAGCTCCTAGCTGGAAATCTGACCTAGTCTTTGATCAACCAGCTTGATTTAGGAAATCCACTCAAGGCAATTTGTTCACTTTTCAAATGATTTCCAACTTACCTTCTAAAATACAACCTCCTTGAGGAGCATTTCCAGCTCCTTGTTGGAATCCCACCCTTGAGAAAATAAAGACACTTTGAGGTAAAAAATTGCTAAAGGTGAAGTTTGATTCAAAAAGATAGAGGCATCAAGAGATAACAAATTTTAATCTTGTTGATGTGAGTTTTATGCCACTACAACATGCACGATGAAATTCTCAATGTTTCAAGATGAAACATCAAATATTGAATCCTCTCTTGAATAAAGGTACCATGTATGCTAAAGATTGCAAGGAAAGATCATCGAGGCAACTCCAAGGTTGTTTCTAATTCTGGAAACTCGCTCAATAGTAATGATGTGATATGCTGGTATCACAAAGAGACTTACGCTAGTTCACTAAGGTTTATCAACTTGATTTATGAATGATATGACAATTAAGTGCAATGAACTAGTTTTAATTGATTACAAAATAAAATGCAAAAGGAAATGAGGATTTACGAATCTAATTTACTTCTGCTTCTATTCTAGAATGCAAGAGATCATGAATATCCTTGTAACTCTACTAGATTTGGTCTTGTCATCAACTCCACCAAACTAGTGCAATCTTCTAAGGTAAATGAAGGATGTTCAAACTATTACCATTACACTCACACCATCCATAGATGCATATCAAGGCGTAAGTAATAATTGAAGTTAAGCTCATAAACATACTGATTGACCATGCAAGGCAAACTCACAATTAGCAAGCAGCTAGTAGTATGATCTAAGTGAGTTCAACAAAGATGCATCCACAATTAGTTTTATCCAACTGAACTACTCAAAGCAAATTCTAAAACCACTAAGTACTTGAAAGAAAATTCTATTCTAAATTGAGAGATCAAAGAACCACACAACACTTCACAATCTTCATTAAATCACCACACTTAAATGATTTGATTCAATATGACAATATCTAAGTGACAATTCTCCAAAAACTCCCTTTACAAATGAGAGGAGTGGGGTTTATATAGGTGCCCCAAATACAATGAATGGCCAAGATTGATTTGAAACCAATGGCCCAGATATACTCAAAGAAAACCCTAATTAGGGTTGCTACAAACATTAAATGCACATCCAATGAAATTTTAGCACCCCCAATAAGCCAATTAGAAAATTCAATGGCATTAGAACAAATGAGAAGAAAGGAAAATGTCTAGTCATCATACAACTCATCATCTAAAAGATGCACTCCCGTTTCCCTTTCGTTCTTACCAAATTTGATGAACGTAGATACAATTGCATCAAGTCCATCCGTGGCAATGTCTAGCAAATTGTTGTGTTGCGATCCTATCACTTCCAATTTTTCCATGCAAGTATCATGTAGTCCCAATTTGGAGTGTGCTCCCGCAGATTACTGATGGAGACCATGAGAGAGAGAAGACCATCCAACTAACTCTTCTCGATGGATTCCATCTCCATGAAGTCAACTGATTTCATTTCCTCTTTCAACTTCTCCAAGTCTAGCGCACTGGAAACATCAATATCTAGGCTTAATAACTCCTTGATTGTAACAAGAACCTTTGAATGTATGTCAAGGATAGGCCCCTCAACATCAAGACAATCTGCCCGTGCATGATCAAAGGCGGATCTCCTCATAGATAAGGAACGGTGCCAATGATTGAAATCGTTTCCACTAACCTTCTCAATTACTCCTTGAATTAATGCTGATCCAGGAACCTTCCTTAATTCTTTGAGAGAAGGGATCATCTTGTCCTCGATTGGGTGAAACTCTTTCCATGTATCCTCCAAGCTCTGGACCTTATTCATGAGCACTATAGTTTTTTCATGAGCTTGAACCATCCTAGTAAAGAAATCCTCTGCTCGCCCTCTGATATCCGCGATCCACTCCACTTCTTGATGAGTATTCTTCATTGTTTTGTAGGTGTCAAAGGATTCATGAGGGATAGGGATAGATGGAACAAGTGCAACACCTTCCTGCCCTGTTGGATTCATGTGCTTGTGTATATATTCCTTTGAGCTTTTATTCTCCAACTCTAGCATCTCCTTTTCTTCCAACCTATCCATCCTCTCCTCAATTGCACCAGCAATATCTTTCAATTCTTGGAACTCTTGCCTTTTAGTAGATGGTCCACGGGAGTGACTTCATCTCTAGTTTAATCGCCCATTGGGACAGCCACATGTAGAGTGCAAGAACCCGAAACATCTTTGGTAATTTTCTTGCTTTAGTTCCTTTGCCTTGCCAATTCAAATTAGAAATGTATCAGTGTCCTCAATTGGCTGCACTTCCTCTACTTTCCCCTTTTTCCTTATGTTGTCCCTCAACTAATCAGGGATTGCAAACAATTTGAGGCCATCCTCAAAGCTGATCTTCTTCATTAAGTCCCCTCAAAGCTGAAATAATTTCTTCATCAAACTCCTAAGTATTGGGATTGGGCTGTCACACATCTTCCCTCAAATCAACCTCTAATTGAATGGTGGGAGATGGTAGTTCCTCATTCTCTTGCTGCACTGATGGGGATGATGAGGATTCTCCTTGGTTTTTTTTGAGGTAATATCTCAATATCGTCACCTTGTTCTAATCCTTGTTCCTTATCTTGCTTATCCACTTCTCTTACTAATGAAGAACTAGTACTAGAAGGGGCTAGGATAGACTTGTGCCTTTTGTACTTGGACTCTCCGTTGGTAGTTTCCTTACTTCCTTCTTGTGATTCCGCAACTGCACTACCTCTTCTCTTTGAAGTTTGATCATCCTCATTGTTGTTCAATCTCGAATTGGTGATTGTCCTCTCATCTCCTTTAGAAGAAGATTCTTCACTTTGCATTTTTCCATATGTGAAAGTGACATCTTGCTTTCTTAACCTGTTTATCCACCCATGCTCTCGATCTACCAGTCACCTCCCTCATTAAAATGTCCAACTCTATAAGTTCTTTTACTTGTGACCAATTAGGTGCTTGAATTGGCTTGTCCTCATGCTCATACTGGGGTTGTATATAATTCCCATCATCTTTAACTTGATTTGGAGTGGGGAAGATGTTACACTTTCTCATGAAGTCCACTAACATCTTGGACCACATTTTCCTCATTGCATATTTATCTATCAAGTTGGCCCAATAATCTTCTAGGTCCACCTTGTGCTTGTATTTCTTCCCCTTGTAGGTGAGGATTTTCTAAACTGATCGAACCGACTCCTTGCCTTGTAACTTCCAAGTTGATAGAACTGTAACTTAGTGCTAGTTGTTTTTGCTGCCAATGTTGTGGGACACATCTCCAACATCTTACCAAGTGTATAGGGAAGGTCATACCCTGTCTATGTTTTTGTTTCCGAATGTGATCAAACTCTAACATTTGCCTCACCACCTCAAGTAACACCAACTTATCTGTAGGATATCTTGGAAGCTTGTAGGGCTTTGAAGTGAACCCCTGAATCCTTATGTAAGTAAAGGTTGGGAACTTAATAAACCAAGATCCATATCTTCCAATCAATGTCATTGCTTCCTTGGACAACCTCCTATGAAATCCCCACTGTAGATGTGATATGCATGGTAAATGTGTCATTAACTCTTCTATAGTTCTCCTTTCATGAAGTTGAAGCTCGGGATGACAGTCATATACCTTGAATTGTCCCTACTTATTCCCACTTCACCCTTGCATATAAGACTTGGATATTTGATGTTCCTTGCCAACAAGTAAATTATGTAGGAAGTTATATAGAATGTCTTCATCCTCTCCAGGTTCCTTAATTGGATGTCCAAGTTGTCACTTATTATACTATCCCAATTAATCATTATTGTTCCTGCTGAAACTTCCTCTATGAAATAAAACATCCAATTTTTTAACATAACACCTTGAGGTGTCCTCATGACCTTGTTTAGCGTGAATATCATATCACTATATTCATCTTTGAAATTCGTACTTACAAGCTTCATGGGCAACTTGGAGCAGTGTCTCCTTAAATCACTGGTCCAACCCTTGTTGATGATGTCCATACAAGCTTCAAGTCTCTTCTTGAACATGGATTGTTCCTCTTTTGTCATTTGCATCTTTGGATGATAGGGAATCCCAAAGGTCTCCCTCGCTACCTCCTCCCCTAAGAATGCAAGGATTGTTAACTTTCCTAGATTGCGGATTGTAGTGTTTTGCACACTCCATCATAAGCTCATTGCACTAGGTAGCTAGTGGGAATCCTGTTGCATGATAAATACTACTTTCCATGGTGTTGATTGCTTTTGGAGAAGGTAATTGATCCTTGGTTACAAACATTCTCCGCCTCATCTTTCTTATACTCAAGTGTAAGGATGGTATCATTGACTTTCTTCCACTTCGAAGACATCTAGGACTCAGGATAGTAGCCGTCCACCAGCCTTTTCATCTACACCTTCCTTGCTGCTTCTCCTTTGTTGACAGCCATGATCCTGTTAGGAGCTAGAAGTTAGCATTTTGTAAAGAAATTGGATTAAGAAACTGTAAGAAACCCTTCTGGTTCTAACCTTAACAAACACCAAATTGCTTCATTTTATATGTTTGACATTTTATCAAACACTTTGCGTGAAACCTTTATCTTGCTGTCTTTTATTTTCAGACTGTATTTGCTTGTTTGGAATGGTTTCAAATGAAGTTTAAATGCTAGTAAATGATTATCAAGAGTTCCAGGCAAAGAATTGAAATACAAATGCAATCCCTTTTGACTATTTGAATGCATACATAAGATTTCTTCATGTAAAATGTGCATCTATAGCCAATAGATATTTCTACAAGCACTTTGGCATGCATCCTTACAATTCTTTCACCAAAGAAATGTTTACAAATATACTAGAAACCATACATATATTTTAAATACAAATTGGCACCTTTAAACACCAACAGCTGTCTTGAGATGAATCACAGCCCCAAACAAGTGTCACGCAATCCACTGAATGTGTTGCAACCACCATTAGTGAAGTTTGGCAGCCCAAGAACAGTCTGCACTTCTCAGAATAAAAATCCAAGCTCCTTACTAAACGTACGGAATTCAATTCGCAGCTCCTTACAAATTCAACACAATTCATTGGCATACATTCCAACTCAAAGTGTAAGCAATACCAAAAGAATTCACAGCCTTCAAATCCTTCCCAATTTCATCAATAAGAATGCATAATAATGACAATTCTGGTATACAACAACACCAAAATTATCAACAACATAATCAGAATTAATTCTTAGTATCTAGAGCACAATTCACCATTGAAATCCAGTGATTCAAAGTGCAAAAAAGGGGAGGAACCAATCCTCAAACCCTAGCTGAAGAACTTCTCAACTATTTCTCCAAATGATAAAAAGAAAAGCCAATAATGAATTCTCCATAGAGTCTTTTTTATAATAAAAGAAGTGTGGCTTCTCCAACACACTTTTAAATTATAACACAAATGATAAAGTTATTTGTCAAGATAAACTTAATAAACAACTTATAATAAAAGCTCCATCAAATACTCTATTAAATGCTCAAGAAGCCCAACACCCTATGCCTCCACTGCACTACCAAAAATAGGAACTGCCCACAATAGACTTACTAAAAATAGTAAGTCTCTCAAACTGGAAACTCTGCAAATGGATCCACATTTCCGCTGATACCAATGCACAGGCACTCTGCTAAAAATAGCAATGATGACAATCACCCAAAATAAACACTTACTATAAATAGTAAGTCCATCTCAAAATCTTGACAGCTTCACGCAAGGAATTAATCTTTGTAAAGGAAAGGTAACCACCACTGTGCTCATCTGTCAGAGGAGCACCCTAACCATAAACAACCAACAACTGACGAGTGGCATCAAAATGCTCGAGAGTAGAAGTAATATCTCTCTCACCAACTCTCAACTGGCTAATCACATGATGACTCTGCACAACGGGTCTCCTATGCAAAATCTCCACTGTACTATCCACACTACGGTAGGAAGCTGTATCCAACAAACTCCCCTCAAGATCACCATATCTCTGTGTACTATCAACCGAGCACACATCTACAAACTAAGTACTGACATCGGACTCATCCTCATCTACCCCCGAGGAAGCTGTTGTTGAACCTGTCTCATCACAATCCTTAGCTACCTCGTCCTCTGCAACCACATGACTATCCAGATCCTGGGACCCATCCTCACTCACGAACAACTCAGAGTCCTCCTCTAGGGTCTGATAAATCAAGCATGACTCGCTGAAGGTAGAGACGTCCTCATGAGTCACCAAAGAAGCAAACTCATAATCCCTCTCCTCATGTGCGTTGTCAACCTCACACATGTCCACCAACGAGGTATCACCACTGGGTACCTCTACTAACAGCTCAACCGAAGGAGTGGAAGCCTTGGCTGAAACAAACTCCTGCCACTCATATGCTTCCCTATCCTCATCTATGAGTCCCTGCAGAAAAGGATCCTGGAAGCCACCACCACCAGATGACAATGTTGAGTCCACACCCAAAGTCTGATATAAAAAACTAGAAACACTGCAGCACCCATCATCCTCACTCTCAACATCAGAGGTATCCACGATGCTAGTATCAACATCATCTATCTGAAAGCCCTCTACTATCTCCGGCTGCATACATGACTCAATGTCATCACGCGAATCACCTACACTATGGCATGAATCTATGTCACCTGACTTATCTGTAACACTCCCATCATGAGTGTCATCACTGGATAGCTCCTTACTCACATCCTCAATACATGAAAAGACTATTGTCTCTTGCAGTGACTCCACACTGCGACTGTTGTCATAAACATCAGAATTGTCAGAGCTCATATACTTCTCGCAGTCCTCAAAGATAACACCATCATCTATGGTGTTAGAATCCATAGTGGTATCTACAACATCCACCACTCTCACCCTATCCATGACACCAACAACATGCTCACATAATGGACTGTTGTCCTGAAAATCAGATCCTATGTCACTAACTCTGATAGGCTTGGGATGTTGAAACTCGATACCACTATCTGCCAACAAGACAGTTACATTCACATGTCCCTGTAAAGAGACTCCAACATCATGTGAGAAAATAGAACTAGTGGTTGTCCTACTAAGAACAAGATCATCTCCACAATGATGAGTAGCTGCTGAAAACTCATCATGAAGATTTCTAGATGTCTCACATGCGAGAACATTCTATTTCTCATCCTGCAGTCTTCATGAGGAAGACTTTTTGAAGAAGGAAACCATAAAACTAGTTGCCTTATCAACAATGGCCGGATCTGCAAGTTGGGCTTTTAGCCTTTCTTGTGTTTGACTCAATTTCTCCATTTCATTTTCCAAGGCACTTGATTGTTTCCTGACCCGTGTCACACTGCTCAACTGGTTTCCATATTTACTTGGTTTTCTATATTTATCCATGGTTGAAAAATAAAGCTAGAGTGTTGTTCACTCCAAACAAATGTGTGAGCTCAAAAATTTTCAACCCAACAAGATCGCAAGAAACCGCTCAAATACCACTGTAAGAACCCCTATTGGGTCTAACCTTAACAAACACCAAATTCCTTCATTTTATATGTTTGAAATTTCATCAAACATTTTGCGTGAAACTTTTATCTTGTTGTCTTTTATTTTCAGACTGTATTTGCTTGCTTGGAATAGTTTCAAATGAAGTTTAAATCTTAGTAAATGATTATCAAGAGATCCAGGCAAATAATTGAAATACAAATGCAATCCCTTTTGACCATTTGAGTGCATACATAAGATTTCTTCATGTTAAATGTGCATCTACAACCAATAGACACTTCTACAAACACTTGGCATGCATCCTTACAATTCTTTCACCAAAGAAATGTTTACAAATATACTAGAAACCATACATATATTTTAAATACAAATTGACACCTTTAAACACCAATGGCTGCCTTGAGATGAATCACAAGCCCAAAGAAGTGTCACGCAATCCACTAAATGTGTCACAACCACCATTAGTGAAGTTTCGCAGCCCAAGAACAGTCCGCACTTCTCAGAATAAAAATCCAAGCTCCTTACTAACCGTACGGAATTCAATTCGCAGCTCCTTACAAATTGAACTCAATTCGTTGGCATACATTCCAACTCAAAGTGTAAGCAATACTAGAAGAATTCACAGCCTTCAAACCCTTCCCAATTTCATCAATAAGAATGCATAATAATGACAATTCTAGTATACAGCAGCACCAAAATTATCAACAACATAATCAAAATTAATTCTCAGTATCCAGAGCACAATTCACCACTGAAATCTAGTGATTCAAAGTGCAGAAAAGGGGAGGAAAATCCTCAAACCCTAGCTGAAGAACTTCTCAACTATTTCTCCAAATGATAAAAAGCAAAGCCAATAATGAATAATGAATTTTCATAGTCTATTTTTTATAATAAAAGAAATGTGGCTTTTCCAACACTCTTTTCACTTAAAAAGCTTCTCGTACACACTTTTAAATTATAACACAAATGATAAAGTTATTTATCAAGATAAACTTAATAAACAACTTATAATAAAAGCTCCATCAAATAGACTCTATTAAATGCTCAAGAAGCCCAGCCTCCAGTGCACTGCCAAAAATAGCAACTGCTTGCAATAGACTTACTAAAAATAGTAAGTCCCTCAAACTGGAAACTCTACAAAAAAATCCACAACTCCGCTGATACCAATGCACAGGCGCTCTGCTAAAAATAGCAATCATGACAATCAAAATAAGCACTTACCATAAATAGTAAGTTTGTCAATCTGACTCAAACGAAGAGCAACCTTGACATCAGAGACCTCCAAAGTGGAAACTGACCACTGGCTCTGCCAGGCTCTGCCACACGACCCTCTCCAACATCCTGATTAGCCTATGAAGGTCATAAAAATAATCTAATCCCATATGCCTAAAAACGGAGACATTACAAAAACTAGCTTCAGATCCTTAACCTCTTGACCTTGCTACTAATTTGGATCTTATACTTAAAAAAAATCAAGCAATTAAGGCTGCTAATGAAGCTTTTAACCAAGGACGAGAATTTAAAAATCAAGCAATTAAGGCTGCAAATGAAGCTTTTAACCAAGGACGAGATTTTAAAATTTTGAAGACAAAAGCTGAAACTAGGTCTGCAGACTCGTCTGAAGACACTTGAATTAGAGGGAGCAATCCATTCCTTAGTTTTTATAAACTTAGAAATCAGAACTCTTAAAGTCATGAAATTTAGAAAACTTCTGAGGACACCAGTCTGAGGACAAAGTCTGCAACCTGGGTATGATCAGATTGATAAAGCTTGCAAAACATGACTTAGAATGAACATTTGGAACTCTAATGGCAAAAATCAAACCTTACCCTTGATAAACAAAATTCCGACACTCTGAGACAAGTCTGCAATCAGCCTACCTTGGCAATCTTTCCCTCTAAATTGATGGATTTCCTTTGTTAAAAGAAATTTTCCTTGTGTCCTGAAGTAAATTCGAATGAAGGTGGGCCTCTGTGAATTTTTTCTGATTTTTCCTATAGAAAGTGCAGCCTTTGGGGAAAAGTCCTCAGACTTATGTCTGAAATTTCATGAACTTGCAGCCCTCTCAACTCTTGGACCCCACCTCTGATTTTAATTCAGATCAGATATTGCACTTTGAGTAACTTTGTCACTTGTATTTTCAGACTTGGATTTTTTCTAGAAATCACCCTCTTGGGAGGGTTCAGATTTTTTGATCTGAAGCAAGGTGCTGGTAATCTGATTATTTCCTTCCAAATCCGCAATAGATCCAATTCTTGGTCTTTTATGAACTGTCTCTATGCTTCTGCGATTTCCTAGTTTTCTGATTTTTCTTTGACAAAATCATCTGTCTCTAGCCTCAGATCACACTCCTTTTTCCCCCCTTGCTGGTATTTTCTTCTTCTTGCTCGATTAGCCTCTTTGCTGCCACCTTTGACTTTAGACTTTAGTCAATGCTCTGTACTGTGCTTTTTATTGTTGCTTGATGGCCACTTAAAGGGATTTTAGCTTTGGTTTGCACCTCTAGAGCCAATGTGGGATAAAACATTTTTGTCTCTTAGAATTTCAGGACTTGTGCAAACTGAATTTCCCTTTATTTTCCTTTGAATTTCATTTCACAGCCATCAAGGGAGACTCAATAGCTCTAAGGACAATTCAGCCATCATCAAATCCATTTTAGAAATTGTTCAAGTCCATTTAATGGAAATTTGAATCATGGAAGGACACATCCACTTTGTTTTTTAAATCATCTCTATATCATGCCTAGCCTTCGAAGAAAAACGACCTGCATAGGGACAATTTGTTACAAGCCATGAATTGACGTATATAGTGCAAAAATACAAATCTTAATGGATGACATATTTGTCGCAAAAATACGTTACCTTCTGTATATGATTGAATTCTCGATAATAAATAATGTACAACTATATGTTAATATAGTAAACAAATTATTTAGATAATGAATAATGATAATTATATAATTAATGTTATTAGTAAATATTAATAATAATAATAATAATATCAAGCAAATACTGATTTATAAATAATAACAAGTATATAAACGAAACAAATAATATATTCATCATACCAATGGTAGTAAGTATATTATTATTATTAATATTAAATCCAGTACCGACTCAGTAGTTGACTAAAGGAACCCATATTATGTTGAGCAAACTTTCTTTAACTTAAACCAACTTTAGCGACCAACAGTCGCATGGTCCAGTCACACCCGATCAGAAGAAAAGGTATATACTATATAATGAGTGGGCATTGTATTCCACAAACACACAACAGAACATAAAAGATAACAAGCGGGTCAGAGTACAGTGGGGAATGTGAAGGGAGAGTAGACAAGTTTGCTGACACCAAAGATAAGTCTAATGAGTACGCACTGATATCGTCCATGACTTTGATGAGCAACTTTACCAGTTTTCACTTATTATTGTCGATATTGGGCTTACTCTTTAATTAACCAACTGCTATAACATTGTTGGATTATTATCAATCACTCTAATAAATTATAGTTGCGATGGAAACGTTCAGTCAATAATTACCTGAAACATAGGGTGGAAAATATAATATATAATATCATAATTGCTGGTAAACATCGAATATGGAAGGAACATGATACTCTATTATATCATTGAATAGAGTATATAGATCAAAAAAATAATATGTATTCATCAGTAAAGGATCAATATACAATGGAAGAATAAGATATGGATATACATATTTGGTATTCGGAAGGAATATATATTCCATATCTGAATAGAATACATATTACATTTCAAGGCTATGGTATAGTATGTTGTACTTTATTTATTAGTACCGACTTACAAAATATTATATCTAATTCTATAGGAATCAATATATCGTTTATTATAAACATATTATATATATATATATATATATATATATATATATATATATAATACATAAGATATATATATTTTTATATGGGTATATATATCTAGTAAATATATATTTAACAGTAATAATTAGAATGATATATACATTTATATATTATATGTATATATATATGTATATTTTGTAATACAAGAGATATTAAAATATTTGTAGCCTATTCCTTAATCATTTACTATAACTCCTTAGGAGGATAGGTTTCTGTCAATCTGGGAGAGGCGGAGTAAATCCTCACAAGATAGGTGAGGATATGTATTTCCAATGCCTTGAGGAAAATTCCCGAGATGGGTACGAACATACAATCTCAATGCCTTAAGGAAGCCTACTTGTAGATTGGTATCAAGCACCCTACGACATGGAAATTCCCATCCCCCTTAAGGTTGGCATGTTTAAGAGAGAAGAAGGAATTGGGCTTAAATGTGTTAATTATTAAATTTATTATGAATTATTCATTGTTTCTTAAATTCAATTCAATTTAGATGCATAATAATGTACGTTAAACATTGAAAATTGATAGCCTCCTAGTTGAGGACATTACACAACTTTGTCCTTGCATTTTGCTTATGTCTTGGCTTTAAAATCCTCCCCAACCCCCTTTTGTGGAGATTCAATAGTCATGGGGACACATCCTTATCAAGTCTTAGTCCTCCTTCCACCATGTACTGCTGGTGGAAATTCAATGAGGATAGGGACTAACCAGCCCTTATAAAGTTTCACTTTTTCCTTTGATTTCCCTTCCAATTTTCACCTTGGTGGAGAATCGTCACTTGTAGGGACATTATTACTCATGTTTTTGCCTTTAAATTCACCTTCCCTAGCTGGTGGAAAATCGACCAGCATAGGGACTCAGGGGTCCTTTTGAAATTTCATTCATACTTATTCATTTATCCCCCGAAGGGAAATTTGATTCATATAGGGTTTATTAAAATCCTTGTCATTTGCCTTGCTCCCTCCATTCATTCCCCAAAGGGGAGAATTGGCCTTCTCAAGGACGTCACCTTACATATCCACTTGCCCACCCAAATGGAAAATTGATCAACACAAGGACAAATCTGATCTTAACACTTCATTCTCTCATTCACTCATAATAGCCTCCAAGGGGAAAAATGACCCCTACAGGGATACTGATAAGTGGAGATTTCCTATCCATAAGGATCTTCCTTATTTTAGCGTTAAAAATCCTCGAAGTGTCAAATTGGTGGAAAAATGTCCAGTACAGGGACAAAGGCAAAATTCCTTGTCCATAAGGATTTTCCACGTCAACCATTCCTTAAAATTTTCGAAGTATTGAGCTAGTGGAAAAACGACTTGTATAGGGACTTTAAGCTTTTTAACTTGGTTTTTATACCAAGGAGTGGAAATTTGACTCCTATAGGGACTTTATGCATTTTTGAAGGAAACAATTCACCTCCCATCTGGATTTTGCCCATCTTTGGAGTGGAAACTTTATTCTCATAGGGACTTTATGCATTTTCTAAGTGTGATCAACACTCTCGCAGATTATTTTAATCATGGATAAATACATGAAATCCAGTAAATATGGAAACCAGTTGAGAAGTGTGTCACATTTTGGGAAACAAATAGGTGCCTTGAAAAATGAAATGGAGAAGGGATATTGATGTGAAAACCATTTGTGTATTCATTGGAAGCTTGCACTGGGTGGGTGGAGTCACTAATTAAGCTACATCTAGTAGAGTCCAAGCCATCCACAAGTCCTTGCATTCAAGCTAAGGAGTAGAGATAGGAATTAAGTTCAAGTAAGTTGAGAAGTCAAGAGTTGAAAACCAAAAAAACAATATTTTCATTGCACATTGTGAAGCCATATCTTTAGAAGTGCATTGTCAAATCTTGAGAAACAGCGTAAGTCCACCAAGTGTTACCACCATATCACATCATTCCACTAAGCAAATGTCCGTGATTAACGGAACCTTTAAGTAATTGCATGATCTTACATTGCAAGCTTAGCATGAGGGATGACTTTATTCAAGAGAGGGTTAAGTGTTTGATGTTTCATTTCAAAACATTGGATATTTAATTTTGCATGTTATAGTGGAATAAACCTCACATCAACAAGTCCCTTTGACCCGTTTGTGGTCACATGTTGGACATTAATAAATTTTATCTTTAGCTTTATCTATGTTGCTGATTTGGCGAAAGTTTGTGAACTCTGCGAAGCTTTGATGAAGTGCGAGTTTGAGGCAATTTGATGAACTTAATGTTTGTTGTATAGTTTGTCCTTCAGTCCATACTACTCATTTGGTCACCATTTGTGGGAAATGATTTCTGCCTTTGTTAGCTGTTTTGGAATGCTATTGTTGCTGCACTTGAAGGCCATAAAGAATTCATAATAAATTTTTAATATTGCTGGGCCATACCACTTGAATTCTAGGTCGTACAACTTCTAGAAGGGTGTGAGAAGTTGCTAGTTAGGGTGCTTGGTTTTGGGGGTTAATAATATTTGTTGTTGGGTCACCTAAACTTGTTTGGTCCCTCTCATGCTCTGTTGGAGAGGGAAAATGTTTATAAAACAATACTTTCTGTAATTCTTTGCTGTTGTACATGTCATAACAGCATTTTGTTTCAGATCTGAGTGAGCCTGAATTTTTATATCAAACTGATACAAATATCATTATTTCATGATTAGCACATATTCTAAGGATATTTTGAACATTTTCAGGGAAGGTGCAGCTTGGTTTGTGTTGATATGCATTTTAAGACCTATTGCCAGTAGACTAAAATATTGAGATATCTTATCCTCTCTCGGTCAAAATTGTGTGTATGCTAAGATTGGGAAGGATCATACAATTGATTTCAAGATTCCTTTTCTGCGAGTTCTTGACTGTGGATTAGCTCAACGGTTGATGTGATATGTTGGTATCATGATGGGCCTTATGTTATGTTCCTCAAGTAGACTTCAAATGGTCATGGTTATCGAAGCTTTCAAATGATATTGCAATAAGAATACTTTTTGGATTTTGTATGAATATGTAGAAAGTAAAGGAGAGCGGGGTTGAGGAATTCTCTTCCACTCCTAAGAATTTGAAAGATGAACATTGCTATGACAAAGTCTACCAAACTTTGTTTCACCAAATTTAACAACTACGCAAAGTTGGTGCAATCTTTTAGGGTTGTGCATAGGATTTTCATATCCCGATGAATACCATCATAATGGACAATATGCATCAAAGATAGAAGTAATGTTTCCACATAATGGCTCAGAACCAACCTTACACTACGCTTAAGAACCAACCACATAATGGCTTAGGAACAAAAGGTATAAGAAAAGCGATTTCACCACAACAATATTATCAACCAAAGTCATCTAAGTACTTGAAAGGAAATTCTAAACTAATTGAGGGAATAAAGAGAACATGCAAGCAGTAAGATACATCAAGAAATCATCAAACTTCAATGACAACTTTATTATCTTAGTAGCTCATAGCAACAATCTCCAAATTCCATTCCTTACAAATAAAAAATGAGGTCCGCATATAGGTCTCCGATTACAATGAGTGGTGTGGATTGAAATAGAAATGATGGCCCAAATTGTGCCACCTCAACCCTAATTAGGGTTAGGACAAAGAAAGAGTATATAATTAATGCACGGGTCCACATAGACCTATCAAGAGAAAACCACCTTCTTAATGGGGAAATAAATGCTCACTATGCTAGACCATTCAGCAGGAGAGTGGGGCGACATGAATGACCACTATGCATTAAATACTCTTTTATTGAGAATAGCCTATGCTTGACTTTGCTGAATGCATGAAATCTGGTCAACATTGTCTCCAACTCAGCTATGCTGACACTTGGAGCTGACTCTCGCTTGAACTCTAGAACGGTTATTTCTTGTTCACACTTGCTCAAAATGTTCTCCCAATCCAATAATGAATCTTGAGTCGTATGCATGACATTCGAGAATATAGAAAAGTTCTCAAAGTAGTCATTTGTGAAAAAATTCAATTGAAAGAATTCTTCTAGTTTATTTCTTAGGTTGTCTACAATTATATCATTTTCGGTCAATATCAAGGATAACAAGGTTGTAATTGTGTTGGAGATTCCTTGTTGACTATTCCCCCAACAACCTTCCTCAATCGAGCGGATTCCTCATTGAAGTGCTCAAACATCTCCTTTTTCATGATTGCTGCACTATACCAGCGAGCAAAGTCATACACTTTTCCTTCCCTAACCACACCACCATCAGCCAAAATCTGTCTAGGAGTCTCCTTTAAAGCTTGCAGGTGTGAGATTACTTCATCTTGATAAACATGCTCATCATCTCAGGACTCATCGATGCATTGTATTCTAGAGAGGATGGTCAATGCCCTTTCGTATATTTGCACCAAATCTTCAGCAAATTTGTATGCCTCCTTCAGGATGCCTTCTATCTAAGCTTTTGCATTTTGAGAATTCTGCTTGATTCTCTCAATACCTTCCATTGACTCAACTAGAAGAACTGTAGAAGGAACAAACACCTAACTTTCTTCCCTCACTGGATGGGATAAGTTGTTCAGATATTCACACACTGCCCTATTCTCGCTTTTCAGTTTTTGGTATTTTCTTTCCAGCTTCCTCGTCTTCTCCTTCATTGCTTGCGGAAAATCCTCAAATTCTTCAATGACTTGCTCCCTACAAGCATGTCCTAGATCCGATTCTATCACATTGTACTCATTTGCAACAATTTGGTGTTTTGTTTTGTCGATTGTAGCTACTGTAATCTATAAAGTTCGAGATCTAGATTCACCCCTGATGAACTTTGCAAACTTTTTAGCCTTGCTTTTCTCTTCTAGTCTGCTGACTCAGTTTAGGATTTCCGTCAAACACTTTGCAAGCTCCCTCTGTTTATAAATAAATCTTTGTTCTATGTTCTGAATCTTATAGTTCGCTGTTTACTGGATAACAATATATATTGTATACGTTTTTCACAAGTAAATGCATTCAAAAATTGAGTATAGCAGAACCAAAATCAATTGATACATCAATGTCACAGTTGTTGCAACATTTTGATTTTAATTCCAATAAATAGCAGCTCTTTACACATACCCGGCAAATGTCCCTTCCTTCAGGGGTGCTTGGGTTTGCCACAGTGATGAGTCAGCTCGAGTATGTAGGTCCTATCACCACACAACATCGGCACTAATCTATTTCGTTCCACAAATTATTCCCGTTGCATTATCTTCTACCGCGAGGCCTGCATATGGACAAATTTGATGCAGCTATGCTTTACCAAAATGAATCACATTGGGACTTTGCAATAGTAGAAATCAAAGTCAAATCACTTGGCAACCATACTAAGCAATATGTCTTCAAAGGATACCCTTCTAATATTTCTCACGGTAATCCTCAATCGACACACATTCAAAACCTTGGAATAGTCATTGAATCACGCTCGGGCCCAAATGAATATTCACGGCAAGGTTTCAATATAGTCCACACTGAATGCCCCAACTGAGAATCTTTGGCCCTTCAATTTATTAAATTGGCTAGAATAATCCCTCACCGCAACTAGGGGAGAGCACGCGTTCTAGTGATAGCAATTGTTAATTTAATATCTACATTTACTGATTTTATACATTGTACTAATAGTTAAGTTGTTTTTGTTAAATGATGACTACCTATAATTGAATGAAATGTGTCCCTTATTGTAAAAAGCAACCAATTGTGTGATGCCACATCAATTGTACAAGTATGAGTCTCTAATGCACTATGGTTGGTCTCACTTTTTTTAGGTTGTTTTGGACACCTTGGCAAAAAGCATACTGATGTGGCATTATATTTGATGATGTAGCCTCAAAACCTTAGCTATAAGCATGAGACTTGCCAAGTAAGCTCTTATAAAAAAATGGGAGTGATTTGACATGTCGATGTAAGATTTTGAGAAGCTCGAAGCTAGGGTACTCAACTACTAGGTCCTCTCCCCTATAGATAGCTAAGATAAAATAAAATAAAGATATCATGTGCTAACCTTAGAAGGCCAAAGTATGAATCGAGCCCCACTCAATATATAACTCAAATCATTAGGAAGCAAATAATTGCTCAAATATTGTATCACTTATCAAATGAAACTAGCGACAACTTTAATATCCCATAAAGTTTTTAATTATGAAAGCAGTGTTATCTAGACCCCAAATTTTTATTTCCAAATTCAATTATCTATGATCACCTTCCAGTCAAATTGGAGTCAAGCCCCTTTGATCATATACTATGGCTTATCTTACAAAGTTTTGTGTTAAATTTTGACTAAGTAAAGGGATCAACCCTTGAACTCCTTGAACCCTGTGAACCGTTGAACCACTTGAACTAGTTCAACAGGTTCAAGTGGTTCAACAGGTTCAACAAGTTCAACGTGACAATCAATTTATGTGCACATATCCGATAGTCCAAAAATACATCTGTAAAAGGTTGCAAATTATTTAAATCTGAGGATGACCCACCTAGTATTTTGGCCTTAATTATTCTGAGATTTAATTTTATAACCATATGAGCTTATATGGTATATTATTTTAATATTTTTTCAATGCAACAAAATGGTTGGCAGGGTCAATTTACAAAGGAAGTGCCCTAATTTGGTGAGCTGTTAAGAAATCGTTAAAAACCCATCTGCAATTTTAAATATCAACTGCTCACAAATTGGCCCCAAGATGCTGGTTAACCCATGTTGAATTAATTAAAAAATAGCTACATGAGAAATTAAAGGTTTTCTCACTCATTTATGTGCAGCAATTTAAAACATTTTAAAAATGTTTTATATCAATTTGAGAGCAGCAATAAAAGAGAAATTATTCTAAATCTCTTTATCAAGAATTATTTATGAAGGAGAAGATGACGGGAATAGATCTGGGAAAGATAAATCATTTCAATAAGTGACTTAATGAGCCTCTCCATAAAAATATGATTTTTATGTATGAGCAAAAGAGGAATATCAAAAGGATTTCAAGAATCAGTTATTAAAACTAAATTGAAAGTCTCAATGAAAAAGGGAGAAACTATATATGTAATGGAAAGAAAAGAAAAAAGGGGGGTCTTTTTTTTTGGGGGGGGGGAAGGGGGTTGGGTGGCTGGAAACTCAAGTTGCAGCAAGAAAAAGTTTTCCTGATTTCTATTGTAAAGGAGGGGCTACTCTTATGAATTGATTTTTGATGTTATCTTTGTTATGATAGCAAAGTAAAAAGGGGATTTTTTTTTTTTTAAGATGGTCTTTGTAATGGAGGGTTGAACTCTTTGAATTTCAGTTTTATTATGAAACAAGAGACAATATAAATCTGTGTATGTATTAGATCTCTTTGCAGCTATGATCTTTCTTTGTAAATTTACAAGTACTTTTTCTATTCTCTTCATTACATATGGTTATGAATGCATGCTTTAGAATTTGTGAATTCTGAACTGCATGCCTACATTTGAAATAATTTTTTGTTATTATTTTTTAGCTAGTGGTTATTCTTAAATGTGAGAAAGATTGATCTGTGTGTCTCCTTTTCTGCATTTATTTAAATCTGAATATTGATTTTCACATCTATTTCATGGCTATCGCTAGATGGTTGTGTGCCTTCCTTTCCTTCTAGTTAAATGTTAAATGCAGAATTTGTAATCTCATTCATTGCATATCCTATTAAGAGGGAGTTGTACCTCTAAAATTCAAAGGAAAGTTATCAATTCATGATAACTTCTTGAATGGTTAGTGCCATTTGTTGTTCTTTCTAGACATTGAGAGTCATTTTATGTGTTTATATCTAAAGGACAAATCTGTTCACTAACAAGCAGTTAAACAAGAGGGTTGACTCTTACACCATCACAACCAAGAGGTTGTCAAGAAATCCATAGGACATCAATGTCCTCGTTATTACAGAATAAGGCCACAAATGACACATTGAATGCAAAGTCACTAGTCTTCTTCAAAAGGGTCACTTGGAGAACAATAGGCCACGACAAGCCACTTATAATGCAAGGGCCCAGAGCCACTGATAGCACCCTGCTAGCAACACCTGATTGATCAATGTAAGAAAGATCTTGCTAAAGAATTTGAAATGAAGGATTTAGGCCTTCTATATTACTTTCTTGGATTGGAAGTTTTGCAGAACTCTAACAACATTGTACTTAGTCAAGGAAAGTATACCTTGGACATACTGAAGAGATTTGGTATGATGAATTGCAGATCCATGTCGTCTCCCAAGGAAACAAACCTTCATAAATTAAAGGAGGCAACAACAGATTCTCCACCTGTAGATCCTACCCTCTACAGGCAAATAATTGGATCCTTAATGTACCTGGTTAATACCATACCAAATATCTGTTATGCAGTAAATGCTTTGAGTCAGTTTATGTGTGAGCCTAAGGAGATACATCTTATGGCTGCAAAACATATTATGAGATACCTTCAAGGTACTCTAAATTATGGACTCAAATATAAGAAAGTTGACTTGAATCTACATGGATTCACAAATTCTGATTGGACAGGAAGTGTAACTGATAGAAAGAGTACCTCAGGTTGTTGCTTCAGTTTGGGATCTGCCATGATATCTTGGATATGCAGGAAACAGTCTTCAATGGCTCAAAGTTCTACAGAGGCCGAATACATTGCAGCCTCTATGGCTGCAAGAGAAGCAGTATGACTCAGAAAACTACTAGTGGGATTATTCGGAAAGCCCCTGAGACCTACAATCATCCATTGTGATAATTAAAGTTGCATAGAACTTTCTGTGAATCCAGTGTTTCATGACAAATCCAAGCATATAGAGATTCCTTATCATTATGTGAGAGACATGGTAGACAAGAATGTGATTCAATTGGAATATATCAGTACAAGAGATTAGACAACATATATACTAACCAAGCCACTTGCCCAAGTGAAAGTTGAACACTTCAGGAAAAGTCTTGGTATGATTGAATTGTAATTTGCATTGTAATCTTACTGATATATATATACACATATATATAAGATGTTTAATGTGTAAACTTCTTTTGTCATATGTGTTGATATATGACTCTATGGGCTCCACCTCCTGTATTCATCTCTAAAAGGTGACGATCTTTTGGAAATGAACACTTGTATTCAAATATTATAAGATGACGATCTTATAATATTGATATCATGCTGACTTGATATCATTCATGGATGTGCCATGAATTGTTGTGGTAGACATTATGTGACTTATTGTCAGTGCACATACCATAACTAGGATGTATAAGGAGAATGTGATATTCTCAAGCATATCATCCTTAAGTATCGCAAGTTATATTATAACGTGTTATGTGATGATTGTCTTCACGAGAAATGTGAAGATTTATCACAAGTTATGTGATCCTCATCATCACATGTTATGTGATGATTGTCTTCACGAGAAATGTGAAGACTTATCACAAGTTATGTGATATACTCAGTGCCACGAGCTAGTTGACACCTTACAAGTCATCACGTGTTATGTGATGCTTGTCCTCACAAGATAGGTGAGACTAATTATCACGAGAAATGTGATACATATGATTTATCTTCCCTAGCTAAGAGGGAGTGTTGTTGCATATAGCATCGATTAGATAAATTCATATATCATTTAGAGAATTCATATAACATATGCTTTCGATCAAGAGCAAAAATACAAATATATATATAATGATGATTTATCATCATATATATATATATATATATATATATATGACTTATGTTGTGCACAATATTCTTGGCACGATCGAGTTAAAGTTTGACTGCTTAATGAAATAACACTTGATATCATAAACTGATTACTAACAGCTAGTAATCGGCCAATTACTATTATATAGTAATCGACCGATTACTATATGTTAGTATCAGCATCCATGTTAATATCGACATCCATGTTATTATCGGCATGTTGAAACAGCATATTGAGTCGGCACATTTGCTTGGAAAAATAATGACTATTAACAAGTCGTTGAGATTAATCATTATCGGGTGTGACTATTGGTCACGCCTATGATAGGCGTGACTCCTTGAGGAGTCAGGCCTATCATAGGCGTGACCAATAGTCACACCCGATAATGATTAATCTCAACGACTTGTTAATAGTCATTATTTTTCCAAGCAAATGTGCCGACTCAATATGCTGTTTCAACATGCCGATAATAACATGGATGTCGATATTAACATGGATGCTGATACTAACATATAGTAATCGACCGATTACTATATGTTAGTATCAGCATCCATGTTAATATCGACATCCATGTTATTATCGGCATGTTGAAACAGCATATTGAGTCGGCACATTTGCTTGGAAAAATAATGACTATTAACAAGTCGTTGAGATTAATCATTATCGGGTGTGACTATTGGTCACGCCTATGATAGGCGTGACTCCTCAAGGAGTCACGTCTATCATAGGCGTGAGTATTCATAGATCACTGAGCATATAAACATGAGTAAGACTGTTTATCGAAAGACACCAAAAGTGATAAGTGTTGTATACAGTAAGCAGCAAATTCAGTATTAATATATATTCCTCCATCAGCAATATTTGAAATACAAGGGTATTATATCTGCATACATTCAGATTTCTTCTCCTGCAAATAACAGTGATATTATTAGAATAAGATATTTTCAGTCATCATATATATATAAGAATAAAATAAATTTGAATAATAGGTTTGTACTGATTGAACAGGAAGGAAAGCCACCAACAGAATGTAAGGTAGGAGGATTCTTAGCCACCTTAGAAGGGTCGGTCCCCTCAAGACACCTTCCAAGTTTAAGGCCAACTAGATGCCAAAGACATAAGGGTGCTACTAGACAATGGATCCACTCGTAACTTTATTAGCCAAAGATGGGTTGATGCCCACCATATACCTAGCTACAAGTATAAGAGAGTTGACATTATAATGGCAAATGGGGCATTTTTAAAAAGTGACATCATAACTTCCACACTCACTCTTACTATAAGAGACTACTCCTATTCAAGCCAATTCCACACTCTAGAGCTAGGAAGTATAGATATGATCCTTGGCATCCAATGGATGAAGCACATAGGCTGCTTCAAACAAGATTTTGCCCACAAAACCTTCCAATTCAAGGTACGAGGTCAGAAATATGTGTTGTATGGATTACATGTAGATGAAGCTCCAGGCAAATGCATAGAGCCCCATACTAAGAGCACTGCAATGACACCCCCTAAGAAACACCCTCCTAAGCATAGCCAGCTGCAACATCTTCTCAAAGATTAAGGAGGTCATCTTCATGAAAGACAAGTTAAGTCATGAAGAAACATCCTATCAATCATCAATCGAGATATTCAAGAAAAAAGATGGTACCTTTAGACATTGCTTCAATTATAAGAAATTACTTGCCAGATCAGAGAAGTCAAATGCTTGTGGGAAAACATTTTTGAAGGAAGGGAGACTGATATCCCCAACATTCTGAAATCAGTTATAATTTTTAATTAAGTTTGAAGGAGTTGACAAACCTTGTCCCCTGTACATAATCTGCATTTCTGTAACAAAGCAATAATGTTGTGATGATTGAGGAGCTAGACAATCACCATACCATACATCTACCATGTAGAAGAAATGTTTATGATGCCATTTATGAGTGACCTCCATGATCACTTATAAATCTCACCATAACATGTTGGCTATATGAGGGGTTGATGACTTGATGATTGGTTGAAGCCACCCATCATCTTGTAATCACCTTCATATTATGCATTTCATTCATGTAATGACCAAGCTGCATTCTCATACTTTGCATTCATACATCCATTACTTTGCATTCATACGTCCATGATAGATCATACCATATCTGCATTCTGTCATGCGCATTTACACAACAGTTGTAAAACTCTCATGCTTTATACATAACAACAGCATCATACTATCATGCATATATGCATAACAGGTAGATGTCACATTATCTTTCATATAATCATGCCAAGTTCTTAGTCACATCCACATACATTACACATAGCATATTGTTATTTAGCCTTGCCTTTGCATATAATCACATCACAATCGCATTACCATGTTATTACATAAATCACAACATTTGCGATTATCAATTCTCAACCTATGATGCATTATGGGATGATTAATATGATAATCAGTTAAACAATCAATTACCATAATAATCATTCCATGAATATTATGGTAATAATTCATTCTAAAGAGGGTAATGATTCAGTCACGAGAGGCGTCTCTTCACACGCGCCTCTTCCTTTCAAATCACACATATATTATGATGATCGTATCATTCGATCAGGCAACATTGAGGAAGAATTCATTATTTGTTATCCTGTAAGGATTGCTCTGTGTAAGAGCACTTTGCCTATTGGCATTCTATTTTGGTGCAAGCATATAAAGACATTATCAGAGTTGGCACTCAGAAGCATATTCTTATTGCCATATCAGATACGGCTATCAATGTTTATCAGAGCATATTGTTATTATAATATCAGACACAGCCCTATAAGTATTATTCAGAGCATATATTGATCAACATATCAGAGATGGCCTGCAAGTATTGCATATTCATAATCGCAGATCAGATACAGCAAGCAATATATGGTACTGAGGCTCATCTCAGACTTTGCACATAATTCCTGTATGTCAGAAACAGCAAATATATTAATTTGATATTGATTGTTCTTACAATTGTAATTGTTTGTATATAAAATTGAAGTATATTTGTCACATTGCGTATGCATTTGGAATTAAGCCTCGTACATTGCTTAAATTGCATAAAATTACAGTAAATTCATCAATTGTTCATTAAGGGATTGCAAAGAACTCAGAAGTGTTCCATAACATAGAAAAAGGGGACATGACATCTTTATCAATATCAACAGTATTCTCAACTCTGCATCTTTTTTGTTGCAAATATTAAGAATATATAAAATATCTTCAGCAACGTCATCATGTTTTCAATTCTATATGTATATTTTAATTTTTTAACAGTTGCAAAAAAAAAAGTATGGAGTTGAAACCGCAGTTCATATTGGTAATAATATATAAAATTGCAAGAACAGTTGATATTAATAATAGATAATTGATAATTTAATGTTATCATATATGTCAAATCAATACAAATTAATAAATACAATTAATGATCTTTACCTTGTTCTTAATTGAGAGCATCAAAGCCTTTGATTGGGTCATTTAAACCTAAAGCAAGCATGTTGCTATTCATGTTGGCTGCATCTTGTGTAGGAGCCTCCTCATCTTCTAAAGTGATTGTGACAAGTTGTGTATTAGATGCATCCAAGCTGGCACACATAAGTGTTACCTCCCAATTCCGTGCTGCCTCTGGCTTGTAGTTGATTCCCTTTTCGGACAGGAGACACAAGTTGGAATGCACATAGACCAAATCTTCTATTTCATATGCTGCCAAGTAGTTTGTGATTAATCAGGTGAATAAATGAGTATTGCTCTAGTTTTGCCCAAATAAAGAACTTGCAACCTTTTGAGATTGCATACAACTTTTAATTATAAAATGTAATAAATAGCTGCAGAAGAATGGTGACTGCTTGCGATAAAATTTTGATTGCAAGAAATTGGAGCAATTAAAAAGCTTGTCCATGGTGGTATCACCATGTATGAGCATCCTCGTACTTGTCTTGTGGAGACTTAAGGTTATACTTCTCTAACAAGAAGAAGTTGCTTGAGCCGCCCATAAGAGTATCCTCCACAAGTCTTGATAATGCAATATTGTACCCCTCAACAACTCTTAAGTGTTTTTATATGGTGCTACCCTCATAGGCAAAGAAAGTTTTTCTTGTACTATTTGAATGACAATGCAAACTCAAGGAGATGCAAGGGCGTGGTCATCTTGTTCCAACTCAGAATCAGGGGTTCTGACATGGTTTTTAATTTATTTATAAATTTGTTAATAATTTAAAAAATTATTTAGAAATCTGCATCACTTTCACATATTTTCTTATTTAAAATGTGATGAAACTATTTAGAAAAACACATTAATTTTTGGTTTACGAGCTTAACTTTATTAAAATTGCTTCTCTTTTATTCACCTTTAATCTTCAAACTACCACCAATTATCATAGCGGGAAATTTTATACAATTTTTATTTTTGCCAAACTTGAACTCTAATTCAAATTTTAACCTCGGCAACATAGGGTTTGGGCAGTACATTGTTTGTTAAGGACTATTTTTGGCTCCTCTTAGCCTAAGATCTATTTTTTAACCATTGCTTTTTTAATTGACTCTATTTGCAATGGTTCATGTTGTAAACAAAGATGATTTGTTTAATTTGTATAAAGAAGTGATCTGCTCAATCAGTTAATTGTAAATACATTATTACAATTACATCTTCCTCTTCCCAGCTCTACTAACAAATAAGGGAGAGGAACTACGGGGTCTAGTCTTAGAAGTAGAACGTTGTGCTCGGTGTGACTGTGCCTCCACTCGAATCCACCTCTAATACTTTGCAATCACCTAGCAAGGGCTTGAAAGCCTCTTTTTCCCCTCCACTCACAAATCAAATCGCTACAAACAAAAAACAATGACCAAAAATGCCATTTTTTGCGTTTTAACACAGGAGGACAAGCTCAGGAGAGTTTTTAAAAAAATCACAGAGCTTTTTGGAAAAACTCACCGATTTTTTCCAAAAAGCTCTATGATTTTTTTAAAAACTCTCCTGAGCTCTACGATTTTTTCCTGTGAGTTTTTCTCTAGAAAACTTGCCTAGCTGAAAAACTCAACAAAATGTCGGGACTCGGCGATTAATCGCGATTAGTCCAACTATGGTTTTCAGCCCCTGAGATTGACATGGGTTGAGTGAGTCCATTGTAAAGCACTTTTACTTCTACCCTTTTGTTTCTGAAGATTAGTAGTAGATTACTTCATTTGGAGGATTCAAATTTTCTCTTTTACATCATGTCATTATGGATAAACATGTTTGTAACTTATAAGAGATTACTAAATTTGGGTTCATGCTGTTCAATGTCTTCACAAGCAAATTTCTTTAAGTATAATGTTGTTTGGATGCAGGAATTTCATTGTGTGTCTTATGTTGTTCACATGTTGAACTAGATGAGGGCAATTGAGTAAAAAGGAGGTTTCAATTTGGGTTTTTGTTGCTTAGCTGCTCAAAACATCTGTTTGCTACTAATTTCTATGCATTTTATCTTGCAAAGTTGGTCTCCATTTGTTTTCATTTAATGTAGTGTTCCTCATTTGCATGGTATGAATTCAAAGGATCATTAATTTGCTTTCTTAAGATCTCTCGTGTCAAAGATCTCCCTACCACTTTTAACAAATTTTTTTTTACTTTTCTTTACGCATACCAACACTTTTATTATAGTAGATGTTCAATTCAACAAACTTCATGTGGATGAAGTCAATCTATGCACTGGTTCTCACTATGGGATCTTTAAATGTGAGGATATGGATATAGCAGTTGCCTCAGAGCAGCAATAAGTTTCTTGTCCGTAGTTGAATAGAAAGTGAATTGAGGATTGCTCGAATGCAACTGATTGTCCATATTTGTTAAGATTGATGATGTTGAATGTAGTTTATTGGAGGGCCTTTGTCCATGAAGTGCCCTACCTCTATTGGTGTGGGGGTTTAAGTGCCAAATACTCATTCTTTGGGTTAATCCATCACTCACCATGATGATGATGATGACGACCAACCACAATTAATAAGTAGTTGGGTAGCTGATAGCTGTAGCTTCAGACTACACGAGTTCGTGGGACAACCACCCCTATTATAGTAGTGATCCACATAGGGGGTGGGGGTTTGTGTGGGTAGGGGAGAGGGAGGTAGGGTGTATATGCTTCATTTGTAGAAAAGTTAGGTGCCTCCCACAAGGAGTACGAGGTAGTCCCATATTGTTGCCAACATATGTAGACCCAAAAACACATGGTTGGTGTCATGGACTAGACCTTTCCTTTGTATTTGCTTCAAACTTATGTTTGAACATAATGTGCTCCTTGATGATATCTTCCCCTCGAATTGGTTCCCCAAAAAGAACTTTCATTCTATTCTCCCTCTTTTAGCCATAAACAGCCAGAATATCTTCATATATGTCTCTGTCCTTGTAAGTAAGTAGGTGGATTGTGGTTCTTTTTACTTGGGGTCCACTTTCCCTCTTTTAGCTATATATCATATAGCCAAAATATCTTCATATATCTCTCCTAAGTATGGTGGATTGTGGTTCTTTTTACTTGCTCGACTTTGGTGAGCTCTACTATAGATAGGCATCAATTTGCTAATACATCCTTAAGCCATTAGATCTATACTTTCTAATGGGGTAGCAATAGTGTTTACAGTGATTGTAGTAGCTATGTCAAAGTAGACTGTCCTTAATAGCAAAATGTTAATTTAACCCCAAACTCTCTGTGTCAAATGACCAATCAACAATTATATAAATAATAATTTATGTCCCATATATTACTTGTTAATGGTTATGATGATTTATTATTAATATGCTCTATTGATAGAGAGTTCACCCTCGTGGATGTGTATTGTTCAATGATCTAATTCATCACATTTGTTTAATGTCAAAATTTTAGGTATATGCAATTAAACCTTGATTCAAGTAAAATGTTGAACTATACACAAAACTTGTTCAATTTCCAAAGCAAAATAGGCAAAAGAGGCTTTTACATAGAATATTTATGTGTGTTAACAAAATAGAGGATTCACCAAGGTAACTTGATTGGACATGATTTTGTTTTCTTTGTTAAATTGCCAAATGAGCATTTATGTTGCATGTTTATGCTGCGTAGAGAATGAAGACCCAACAATTTTTGTGTAATCCAATTGATATTTCACGTCTTGCTATGTCACAAGGTTTGAGTTTGTGTTTGTGTTCATTTTTGGCAAAAATTTTTTTTATATAAATATTAAATTTCAACAAGGTAAAAAACTAAAAATATTTGTGATCAAATTTGCCTTAAAGAAATTTTTTTTTTTTGAAATATGAGTAATATATGCACAAAAAAGAAAAAACTGAAGTAAATTTTATTAAAAATATAAATACTAAATTAAGTTTAAATTTTTAATTTAAAAATATTTAAATTTGTTAATTTAAAAAAAAAACAATACTATAATTGCTAAATTTAATTTAAATAACTTATGTTTGTAGATTTTTTATATCAACAATTTAAAGTCTAAATTAAATATTTTTAAATATTAAATTTAAATTTGATAAATGAATATTGTTTGCTCCCTTTATATTAGCCACATATAATAAGTGTTTTATAGTATCAAAGCTTGAGTTAGAAGGCCACAAAAATAGGGGACGAAACAAAATCTTTGTTAACCTATAACAAGAAAAACTACCAAAAATCTGAAGTTGTAACAAAAAATTCCTTTATTAACTATTCTTATTTGTAAACATCTAGGCATGTTGACTAATATCAATGGTCTACCTCATTTTCCAAGTTTTCTAGACTGAGCCAAGAGACACACTTTGTCACCACAGTCCCCATGGCTTGTTTAAGAAACTCCACACCTTTGGCCACCTTCTACCTTAGCCTTTCTTCATTTTTGAGTTTGTAGGAGCTAAAAAATAGACACTACTGTACATTGTAATAACCCTCCAACACTTTTGGCAAGTCTTTGGCAATGACACACCAACCCTATAACGAGTCACTGCCAAGGTGTCATCCAAGCCACCGAGGAGTTGGCTTTTGAAGAGCGAAGATACTTACCTTGATTTCTTCCTTAGCTTCCCCCAAATCTAGTAGTATTACCATAAATGTAGAGGATATTGTCCATATTTATTAGTAACTTGTGATTGAACACTGAGAATTGGTCCATGGACACCCATTGAACAACAAATTCTCAAATAGGAGATGACAACTACAAATTTTAACAATACACTTAAATCTCCACTTGTAACCTTCTCTAGGAATTACATTTGCATTAAAACAAACTCAAGCCTTATAGGTGTATTCATCATGAGAGTCTGGTAATTGCAAAGAACGGGAAAGATGTCATAAAATCGGTTTTGTTTGTGTGGATCATTACTAAACCAACTCTTGTTGAGCTTGTTGTAATCCATGATCTCCTTTTGCCACAAATGTGAGGAGAGTCCATTATAGCTCAAGCAAGCTACAAGCCAAATCTGTTAGAATGAAATATATCATTGAACCCACTCATATAGCTACTTTCCAGCCCAAGCCTTTAAGAAATTTTTTAAATGGAGGCCATGTGTAAACTTCTTTGACAACTACGAGCTCCTTTCCATTGACAACCTAAGTTGTTGGTCCCAGTTCGGGTTTGTGTGTTCGGTCAAATTTTGTATGGGTGGTTTGGGGTTTTTTTCGGGTTCATTTGTACAAAAGCATACAAAAAATAAAAAATATATACATATATACATATATGCAACAGTAATTAAGTTCATAATACATTACCACGCTAATAGTCAAGTAACATAGCAAAATACAGCACCATATATATTAATGTTTTAGTTCAAATAACATAGCAAAACGCCAAAACACCACTATATTATTGTTTTAGTTCAAAAATAATAATGTCCACAGTTAACAATCAGCCAATTTTGGTATTCACACTAGCACAAGAATTTGCAATGGTACTAGCAATCTTAGGCTCAGCCTCATGATCACTAGGTAGTTCATGGTCACCAACTCGAAGTGCAGCAAGGTGAACAAGTGAATCATCCAACTAGGCATGCTCTGGATCAACATTCCACTCCTTTGTCTTCCCCTTTTTTGGCAGTATTTTTCTTGTGTGTGGGGAGCCACAAGTTTGAATGCACATAGACCAACTCTTGTGCATTCTTGGAGTGTGGTCTATTGTGCTTTATTGTGTGGATGAAGAGTATGTGCTCCAATTCCTCTTAGATACCAATGATCTAGCAGCCTATCAAAATTTTCAATTTTGAAATTAGAAATTGAGTTATGAATAAATTTTTTAAATACAAATTCATCAGCAAGAATCTTAGGAGTTAGGAACTTGTGATAAAATTTTGATGGCAATAGGTTGTTGGTGCTGGTATGATTCTCCATGGAAGTACAGCCATCAATGGGCATCAATGCTATACTTGTCCCAAAGAGTTTGAAGACCACAATGACCCTAATTATAGGCCGTATGTCTTCGTGAAAGAGTCTACGAAGGGCTTCCTTGTACCTTTGAGCAACTTTGGGATCACTATATGTGGTAACTATTGTGTTAGTGTCATTAAGGACCTGCTGACTATAGAACTTGGGACAAAGTGCAAAGGAGTAGTCATTTTGTTCCATCTCTCCACCATGATTTTTTGTAGTTTTTTGAAGAATGTTTCTTTGGGATCTTGCTCTTTTTCATTTATGATGCTTTTCATTCCCTCAATCATTTAGTCAATGCCATCATATACCTCGTCCAAGCAAGGCCCATGCATGTTAGTATATCAAATCATGTTCAATTTAGGCTCAGTAAATTTCAAAGAGGTATTCAACACACTCTCACCAAGAGTCATATAGTATCATTGCCCTAATGTTTGCTGCCATTGTAGTGCTAGATTGGCTCCATATGTTTCAATCAACATTGATTACCATTCTAGACGATGCCTCAGGAACTTTCACATGGCATCTCAAAACAATTGTGTTGGAGGCAAAATGGGTCTCAACAACCTATTTCAAAATCAAAATAATAATAAATTAAAATTAAAAACTTAAAAAATTTACTAAAATAAAAACGTATTTAAATAATTTAACTTTTCTTCAATAGCTCCAATCTTGAGAGTTGTCTAAATATGCCTTGTGACATATGGTGGTTGGTCATGAGCATTTGTATCTTCTGGGCATCAACATAATCTGTTTGATCCATTCAACTTTGGTCCCAATTAATTGCAGTATTACGTTGGGTGAGTGGACAGCACAAGGAGTCCAAAAAAATTTGTGAGTAGTGCTCGTCAACCAATAACGTGGCAGCCCTACAGTTTTTTGGCATTGTCTATTACAACTTTAACAACATTTTGAGGGCCATCTTGCTCAATGGCTTGGAAAAGAGTGTTTGCAATAAATGGAAGTCTAAAAAAAGAAGATTTTATGGCTATTTGAAGTTCTGAAAAGTAAAGATGAGGTAGATCTGCAAAATGTCTTCTTTAACAAAAAAGATCGTTCAGAAACTATTACATGGTAAATTTTTTTATTGGACAGCTTTCAAACAAATCCAAAATTGCCAAAGGCTTTAGCTTTCAAACAAATCCAAAAATGTTGAACGCTTCCTCTATTTGACCAAAAAAAATCTTTCCAAGAAAAGCATTCAATCATGAGGGAAAGGACAAATGAGTTTCACCAACAAATCATAAAGAATCAATACAGGGAGCAGGGAAAAAAATGCTTTAAAATCCACAGGACTCTGCTCTGCAAAAATCAGCGAACCCTGAAAACATGGTTTTTTGACACAAATCTCAAGGACACAATAATGTAAGGAAGCAAATTCTAAATTTGTCATGGAAGCAAAGTTTGATGTAGACAGCTTTATCTTTTTTCTGTTAAGAAATCAAGCTAAACATAGAACTTTGATTTCTGCACTATTCCCAAAACAGACTAAAAAGGCTACAGAAGCAAAATCTGCTCTTTTTAGTAAAATGACAGAGTGATCTCCTGGAATGGATCTATCTTTGTACAAATTTTCAAGTGAAAAGATGAAGTAATGAGAATGTTTTTAGGTCCATGAATCTACGGTCATCCTCATCAAGATGCCGTCAAATTATTATGTGACGTAGAAGTAATACTTGAAAAGCATAAAATACAGGAAATGCAATGCTAAATTAAATCCATATAGGCAAGGGGTGATCTAGAGCTCATTGAGCCCAAATATGTGGGAATAGGTTCTTTGTGTCAAAACCCCAATTCTTTGTAGTCAATACTATCAGGAAGAAAAAATGAGTTGCAGCATTATGTTTTGGATGGCATGTTTAAGAAAGTCCAAATAAGCTCTCCTTTATTATATATGTAGCTATATCCTATACATCCTAGTCATCTATTCGAGATACAAATTAATTGTTGTTGTAATCCAGTCTCAATTACCAGCTAGAAGTTGTTAGTTCTTAGACTAGGATCAATTGATTAATTAGACTCTGTAACTTAAAGTTTACTTGGCACCTCAAGTATTCTCATTTAGTAAGACTACTCTGCTCACTTGTCTTTTTGAAGGGCACATGTTTTGTGATTCTTAACTATATGTGCGAAGTGTGGTGTTTGTTAGCGACTTGGTTCCAGAACACTTTGAGCATATATATGACTTATGTAGAAGGCTTCAATGCTTTTTGTTATCTCTGAATGCAATATCAGAAGAAAATTGTGTGTTTCAAAACAGTCACTCAATTTCCGAAGGTGGGAATACTAGGTCCTTCAATTTCAATTTGTTTTTCTTTTGATAAAAATAATTAATCCAAGAAAATGATGCCTTTCTTGCTATAAGATTAAGAAGAATAGTGCATCATATTTTTGTTCCAGCATGATATTTGGGTCATGCACAGAGGTGATTGACACAACTTTCTCCGATCCTTAAAGTCTGCATTTTTGAGACTTGCATTGTTATTACTTATAGAGAGAAGCTCAATACCACTATTTACAACATCAAATTCATGGAGCATGCTCAAGCTAGAGTCAAAGTGGAAGTCCTTCTGAAACCAATCCAAGATGTTGCATGCTTTTATGAGCAGAATCTTATTAGGAGAACAGGGCTAGTAGTTTGTTGAAATTTTAAATTAAAACTGATTTCCCTGAGCCTCCCGACGTTGCCACCTACCTGTTAGGAGCAGCCAACAGTGTGCAGGTGGAAGATTGCATTGGACTTCTTCCTCCCATTTGCTCCTCTGATGTGAAGTAGCAGATTGTTAGTGAAATTAATATGGGAGGTAGATTTGAATTTTGAATGAGGGGGAATTTTTGAGCGAACAGCAAGAGACAAATAGGAAAAAATGTTCCTAGCAGTAAGTTGGAGTGAATTTATTTTGTGTGCGGCAGCAGAAGAAATGTGTTTTGAACAGCTGTTCAGTGTGAAGAGAATGTGCAGTGAGCAGTGATTGCTCCAGACATTTAGTCAAGCTCCGGGCGAGAAATAGTGTGTAAGAAAGCTCTAGGAAGCTCCAAACTTTGTTGGGTGCAGTTCCAAAGAGCTACAAGTTTGTTTGTAATCAGTAGTTTGCAGTCATTAGTTTTTTTTGAGTTTTTTTTTTTGTTTTGTAATAGTTTGTTTCAGATTTAATAGAGAGCAACAAAGAAATTTGCATGCCTCTAGTTGTTTTATGTTTATTTTGTATTCCGTTGTGCATTGGTAGTGATTGGCAAACAAGTTGCAATCTTTCGATTTTTTTGTTGTTTTGGTATCAGAGTATTGTAGTTTCAAATTTTAGGGATTTTAAATTCCTTTAGTTAGTATTGAAGCCATTAGGCCTTAAATCCTTGTGATTTTGGGCTGTTTTTTGGGATTGAATTTTTTGTGTAGGAGACATGGCTAGAGATGAAGGAAAGAGCCACTGTCCTTTAATGGACAAAATTATGATGATTGGGCAAAGAAGATAAAGGCCATCATGGTTGCAAACGATTTGTGGGACCATGTGGTCAGTAGGTTTGTGGATGTGATTGACCCAACTCGGTTCACAACCCTTACAAACAACTAGAAGACCTAGTTGAAGGAGCAAAGAAGGAAAGATGTTAGGGCATTGAGTTTGATAGAAACATTCTTGATAGAGACAATATTTCCTAGAATAGTAGCAGCTAACTATGCCAAAGAAGCTTGAGAAATCCTTCAAACAAGCTACAAAGTGACTGATAAAGTCAGATTGGTGAAGCTCCAAATTCTTCCTAGAGATTTTGAGAATCTCCAAATGAAGGATAGTGGGTCTGTTGGTTCCCAAAACCACAGATTCGAAATCCAAGAGCCTGCCAATTCTCCAATAGGATTCCAAATCAGTTCTGGCCAACAAACGGGAATAATTCAAATTCCCCTGCACTTTAGGCTTCGCTACACCTAGGCGGGTAAACCTTCACCTCAAACTTGATCACTTTCTTCAAGGTTTTTCTATAGCGAATTTAAGCTTGTGAGTTTTCTGGTTGGCAAATTCCTCGAACTCAATCAATATGAAATTGAATGCTGAATGCTTGAATTAAATGTTTTGTGTAATGATTTTTAATAATGGATTTGAGGTTTGTAGGAAGGAATTGATAGATTTTCTGACTTCACATATAAACCCAATACTTCAGAAATAAAAAGACCAGTGCCTCTGCTCATTCGGGTGATAGAGTCAACTTCAATGAAGATTACGTACAACTTTATAATGTTCTACGCACTTATACTGCTAATCAATTAAATAATCAAGACGCGACAGATCAAATATTCATGCAATCTTAAATTAGTCCAGATTGAACTTTAACTCCTCGGAGACAAACTGGACACAAATTCGGAAACAATTAAATATTTCACGACATCTATGATGATCAAGTTTAAGATGCTAAATGACCATGTCCACTAATCTGATATTTAAATTGTATACAAAATTTTTAAAAAAATAAATTATAAAGGACGGTTCATTTGCAATTTAATTCTCCACACCTTTAATAATAAACAAAGGACATTTTATTTTATTATTAAAATAAAATAATTGAATAATAATAAAATAATTGGATTTATATTACAAAGTCATATTAACTCCTTATTCCTCCTTACAATTAAATATATATGTTTTTTCTTTCAAATGTCTTCTTATATTTATGTGTCTGAACATCCCTTCGCAAAATGACACATCCTTTCAAAACTAAGGACTAATCAAGTTCATATGTTAATTACATACTATAGAAATATAATATAATCTAGGTATCATATTAATTATATTTTTGGGCAAACATTAGGGTAATTTAAACTTCCACGCAAATAATGAAAGGGCTTGAAGCAAAATGAAACTCCTCCCGTGATTGCTAAGAAATTATTCGGAACATTCTTCCAGACGAATGAATGGCCATCGCTTATTAGGGCCCGTTTGGTAGCGGACCATTTCCAGCATTTGCCTGGAATTGGCATTTGTTATTGCCCATTTCGTCGAATCCTCAGTTTGGCAGCACAATATGAAAATGGAATAGGAATGTGTTAATGCTCATTTTGGTTCAAAATGAGCATTAACATCTTCCATCTAAAAAGGTGGAATTGGGATTTGAAATTGGAATTTGAATGGGGGGAAAACAAATTTTTAAATTTTTCATGTGGGGGGGGATTTAATTTATTTTTTATTTGTGTGGGGGGGGATTTAATTTATTTTTTATTTGTGTGGGGGGGATTTAATTTATTTTTTATTTGTCTGGGTGGTTTGTAACTTTGCTGTTTGTAAATTTTTTGCTAAATTTTTTTTTCGATTTTTGTCGATTTTTTTTTTTTAAAATTGATTTTTGAATTTTTTGAATTTTTTCTCGAATTTTTTTTCTAAATTTTTTGTCGAATTTTGGTTGCAGTGATTGTAACTTGGTTGCCTGCCACCAACTTTGGCTGCCTAAAACGGTCTGCAATTACATTTTAAATTCAATTCCATTAATAAAAATGAATTATTAAATTTAAAAACATTAAAACAATTCAAAAATTAAAAAAAAATCATACTCAAATTCCAATTCCAGTTTCAAAAAGTGGAACCAAACGGTCGAAAAATAATCCAGAAATGAAAAACCGGATTATCAAATCCATGATTTGACCATTTTCAGCATTTGATCAAATTCATCATTTCCTAATTCCCACTACCAAACGGGCCGTATTTTCTTTAGTATTATGTCTATCGCAATGCATCCATACATGAGTGTTGTCGAGATGGCAAGTCGGGTTGGACATCATTTCTATACTTGCGGCTTCTCTTCTTTGCTTCCGTCTCCTTTTGCTGGCGTGTCTTCCTCCTACGCACATCCCCACTCCCATGCTGGTCACATACTTTGAATGCTTGGAACCTTAAGTAGCACTGCTCGCATGGTAATTAAGACTTCACATTTTCTTCTTTACATCATCATAGTTTGTGGGCAGTTTGAGTATTCACAATATCAGGTGTCATATTTATTCGATACCTGTAGCAAGATATGCATCATATTTTTTATCCATTGACTTCATTATTTCTCTTATATATCTCATTGACTGCTCACAGCTTATACATATCCATCTGAATATATTCCTCCGTATTTCATGAGTCTGCTGCATATGTAACAGGGCAACCCCTTCTTTAGTTATTTTATACTACTGACTGCATCATTTCAGTGGATAGCATATAGACTTGTCGTTTTTCTGTTTATACACTCATCAATATTAACATTAGTGTGCAGTCCCTCCATATATGTTCACACATTAATAGTAACTTTTCACCTTAAGAAATGTATGCATTTTCTTTCTAAGGTTTATTCAAGAACAATCTTTAGTCAGTGTACTTGCTGCTTTCTTTCAATTCTTTTTCATCTTGCTGTATTACTGAGATTCGCTTCTTTCATTGTCGTATCAACCAACCTATTCCTTCACTCAGCTTTATATAGCATTATATAATCACAAGTCTCCAGCATTCTCTTGATTAGTATATATTTCTAATCATAAGTAGTGGGTAAGATCTGAAAATTCTCCCTTTGGTGTGATATTTGGGACTCTAAAATTTTGCCAAATTTTAGAGCTCCATCAGGGTCCATTTTAGATTTTCACTCAAGAGTCTTTGACTCTTTGGTTTGTTGAACCGGTTGAAGATGAAATGGTGAAACCATGGAGGAGAGGAGGATTGTGGTGAGAATTCTCCAAAGTCTACGTTCAAAAATTGATGCAATATTCATTGCAGTTGAAGAGGCAAAGGACCTCTCTACATTGACTGTGGGTGAGTTAATGGGTTCTTTGCAAACCCATGAGTAGCACCTAAATAGGTTTGCAACTTCTTCCTAAGAGCAAGCTTCCAAAGCTCAAGCCAATGCAAGGTGAGAAGGTGAAACAGCATTGGACGGAGCTCAAGAGGTCGAGGTAGAGGCAACTCCAGACAAGAAAATGTTAGAGGATATAGCCCAGGACGAGCATGCAGCCATGGCAAAGAAAGAAGCTCTCAAACCAGTTCTAGACAAGGCAAGTAGAACAACAACTTGAACCAGAGTGATAAGAGCAATGCTGAGTGTTATTATTGTCATAAGTTTGGTTATGCAAGTGAGTGCTGGAAAAAGCACCAAATTCAGTCCAAGTAAAGTGCAAATGTGGTTGATGCAAATGTTGCTAAAGGAAATCAGTCTATAACCTCTGTCACTTGCAATATTGCTCAAACCAGCTCTAGACAAGGCAAGAAGAACACCAATTGGAATCAGAGGTATGACAAGAGCAATGTTGAGTGGTATTATTGTCATAAGTTTGGTCATTATGCAAGGGAGTGTTGGAAAAAGCACCGAATTCAGTCCAAGTAAAGTGCAAATGTGGTTGATGCAAATGTCGCTGAAGGAAATCAGTCTACAACCTTCTAATGTGCAATGTTGGTGAAGAAGGCAACCCCAAAGTTCAGCATTTGGATAGCGGTTGTAGCAACCACGTCAATGGTAATGAAAGTCTTTTTTCTTTCATTGATAAAAATGTGAAGGCTGAAATTAATATGGGGAACAATGGAACTGTTCCAGTTGTAGGCAAAGGATCTATTATGATCCATGGCAAACAAGGTGAAAAGGAGAAGATTCAAAATGTTTATTTTGCCTTAGGTATAAAACATAATTTGATGAGTATTGGACAACTGATCCAAAATTGATACAAAGTGCTTATGAAGAAGGGTGAATGCATTATTTTTGACAAAGATGGCACAAAGAAAGTTGTTGGAGTAGTTCAAATGACAAAGAATCGAATGTTTCCTTTGAGGATAGAGACATGCTTTTCTTCCCAGTTCATAGCTGCACCTCCCAAGCAAGAATGTACAACAATACAATAGCAATCAGCATTCAAGTCAATTATTCAAGACCTTACCAAGCTATGGCATGTCAAGTATGGACACTTAGGCTATGTTGGTTTGAGTTTATTGTCCAAAAAAAGAATGGTAGATGGTTTGCCAAGGATAGTAGAACCTAGTAGCAAGTGTGAGGCTTGCATTTTGAGTAATGGACACTTAGGCTATGTTGGTTTGAGTTTATTGTCCATGAAAAGAATGGTAGATGGTTTGTCAAGGATAGTGTTGATGTGAGTTTTGTACCACTACATAACATATAGCAATTGAAATACTTGATACGGCGTACCAAACACTCAACCCTCTCTTGAAAAGTATATAAGAATACTCCAAGGTTCCTTACACCTGTGGATACTAACTCAGTTAAAATGATGTGATTTGCTGGTAATCACTTCGGCGGGGGCTTACGTTGTTTTGTTTAGGAATATCTCAACTCTTACTATGACAGTGATAAGACTTCTAACTTTTGCAACCTTTTCAAATGATCTCTCAATTTATATCACTTTCAACTTTGCTCTTTTCAAACTCTCAAACTTCACTTTCCAACTCCTAATTCTCAACTTCAACTACTAAGTTACTGGTTACCTCTACTCCTAAGGATGGAAAGATTGGCAAATGGACAGGGATCAACCTAATGAAGACATACCAGCGGTGTTACCTCCACAGATGCAATGATTCTAAGGAAAGAAGACTAGATTACCACACAAGGCTCCTTGGCAAGCCGCCAAGATGCTAGTGGCCTAGTATAGGATCCCTATCAAACACCTACCAATATCACCATGCAATTAACCATCTATCACTACTCTTCCTTTAACACTTGCTTGAAAATAAAATCTACTTTAACAACTCAATTGAAATGAAATCTATCTCTAACAATTGGAAGTAGAAACCATGCAATAACACCAAGTGTTCTTAATCACCATGCAAGACACAACAATGATAAGAGAAGCAATTTTGGTATTATATTAGCAACAATTTTCTTCAACCCTTTACAAATGAGAGTACATGGCCTTATATAGAGGCTTGAAATTACAATGAATGGCCAAGATTAAGAGGCAAAACCAACGATCCAGATTGAATCCTAGAAACCCTAATTAGGGTTACCACCTCACCGGCCAGTGAGAAGACGCCACCTCATCAATGGACCAATGAGAAAAAGGAAAAGTGGTAACCAATAAGAAGGCACCAAAATGGTAGCCAATCAAAATCAGACACCTATCCCACCCAAAGAGAAAGGAAAATTTGCCACTTGGGCTTACATCAAATGATCTTCTAATACAATTCTATTCTTTTCTTTCATCTTTTTAGCATAAGTAATGAACTTAGCTAACATGTTGTTGATTTCCTCTATGGGAGGGCAAGGTGTATGCCTCATCCTGCGCTCTGCTATGCTCACCATGTTCTCTGCTGCCTGCAGTGTCTTCTTATTCTCCTCTTCATCATCCTTGGCAAACTCGATCAAAGCCTTGAGAGAGGCAAGGAGGTCCAACTGTTTTTCTCTAATGACAACCTTCCCTAACTCATCCAATCTTGACCCAAATTCTGCCTCATTACAATCCTCTTCTTTGATGTCCTCAAAATCAAGTGCAATCCCCGCATCGCTCAACATGCTTGAAATGAGAGTGTCGATGCTTGGACTGTGTTGTGCCATTTCATCCTGTATTTCCTCAAGTAATCTCAATCTGTTAGTCATGGTAACATACCAAGACTCCATAATACTCCTTCCTCCTTCGTTAATCAAATTGGCCTTCACCAAGGATCCCTCTGATAGCTCCAAAGCCGCATGTAATCGAGGAATGGCCAAGTCACGAATTGGAAGGAAATCCTTCCACATTCCTTCAAATGCTCTGAATTTGTCCCTGAGAGACACCAATGACCTAAAAGTAGAGATAAAGGTAGGCATGAATCTTCGCCCCTCTTGAATTGTACGACTGATCCAATTTCTAGTTCCTTGTTCTTGGACGGATATTACTTCTTGACTGTTCTCACTGCACTGTGGAAGAGCGGTCGGATGCACCTGTTGGATAGGCTGACTGTCTCTCCAATACTTGTTCTCAAACTCCAACTGTGCATTTCTTTCATTTGCTATTCTCAACCTCTCCCTTATCGAAGCAAGGCCCTCTTGAACCTCCACACACTCCATATCATCCGTGACTCTACCCATGTTGTGTTCCACTATCTCATAGTCCTGGACCACAATTTCACCCATTGTCTTGTTAACCTTTGGAACTGCAATTTGAACCCTTCGATGACCATCACTGCAATCTCTGATTACCTTTGCCATTGTTCTTGCCATCTGTCTCTGTTCGACATCACCTTCCTTTTCCGCTAACCCTTGAATATCCTCAACTGTCCGGATGGCCATAACCTCACCCCTTGGCATCAGCATCTGCTTTAACCAACGTGGTGCAATGCATTTCCCCACATCTGGATTTGGTTCAGGTAACACACCTTCACCAACGGCCTTAGGCACCTGGTTGCCATCCTCATTTGATGGAGCCTCAATATCAATAGGCCTATCTCCCTCCTCACTAGTGGCTGCCATATCTTCATTAACTTGATTCTCTGAAAGAGGAGAGTACTCCGTACTATAACTATAACCACTTGACTCTGAACTAGAGCTCACCTCTACTGCCGCCCCTTGATTTCCTATATCCACCTCCTGGCCTCGAGCCCCAGCCACACTTTCTCTTGATCGCACTGTACTTTGCTTCTTTGTTTGAGGCTCAAGATGTTTCTTATTCTTTTCAACCTCCAAACTCCTCTTATTCTTAACCGCTTGCTGCTGTTTCTGACCACTATTACCACCCTGAGGTCCAACTGACCTTGTAAGAGCCTCCTCCTGTTGCTTCATCATTTCATAGGTAAGGCGTACCTTCCGACTCTGCAACTGCCCAAGCTTCTTGTTATACCACCACTCAGTATGTAGCTCAACTGTTCTGTTAATTGCCTCTAAGGATGGATCTTGATGATCATTCCAATTAACCGGGTCCAACTCTGCTCCTACTGTATTATAATCTTCTCTTAGCACATCTTCATCCTCTTCCAACTGATCCGGAATATTGAAATTCTTCCATTTGCATGCCCTCATCATGTCCACTGATAACCTCGAGAAAGCCAGCTTCCTCACATGAAAGTCATCCTGTGCATTGGCCCAAAAATCCTCCAAAGTAGGGATATGCCTGAATGTTTCTCCTCGAGCCATCTTGATTAGACCCTGGGGATCGAATCCTTGTCTTGCCTTATACCAAGCCAAGTGATATTGTTCTAATTCCTCTCCTGCAGCTGCAAAGGCGGTGGAATTGGGACAACTCTCATTGCCTATCATGAGTGAGAAGGTAACTCCTGTTTCACCCCTCTGTTTCATCATTTTGTCATACTGCTCAAGTTGCCTAGCCAACTCCAACAAAACTATCCTATCGGGCGGGTACCTTGGAAGCCTCTTGGGACAAGTTGTACACCCAGCCACTCGAATATAAGTGAATTGAGGAAACTGAATGAACCAACTCCCAAACTTCTTGACTTTTGCTTCTGCTTCTGGTGAGAGCCTCCTGGCAGGTGCCCCTTGCAGTATCCTTACCACCCTCATGGCGAAGGCATCATAAAATATCTTGTAATCCTTGGTGTTGTGCAAATGAAGCTGTGGGTAGCACTCATGCACCAAATACTGCCCGGGTCCATTGCCAACTATCCCTCTAGCCTTAAGTCCAGGATGCTCATATAATCTTGCGATCAAATAAAAGAGGTAGGACCCCATGTGGAATCGCTTCTGAATCTGCGCCGTCCTGAGCTGCAACTCCAAATTTTCACTTATGATTTTTGCCCAATCAAACCTTTCCTTTCCCTTCTCAATGCCTTCAATAAAATAGTACATCCAAGTCTCAAAATGCACACCCTGGGCAGAGCCCATGATTCGATTGAGGAGGACGATGAGGTCTCCATATTCTGACTTAAAATCTGACCTGGTGAGTTTTGATGCCTTGGTAACTCCCTTCTTTCCTTCATGTAACCAATTTTGCTTGAGTAAAGCAAAGTAGGTATCTTGACTATCCTGAAAGAACCTGCTTGCTTGATTCATCAAAACTACTATCATTCCTTTCTGCTGGGGTATACCGAATGTCTCCTCAATCACTTGATTCCCAATGTTAGCCAACATTCTCTTACCCTCATCAAAGACGATAGACTTGGATGCAATATCAAATCGGGAAGCACACTCCATGATCAATTCTGGACAAGGCAAGGTAGGAGGGAAGGCGGCGGCCTGCACAATTCCAGACTTGTATACCTTCTTTGCCATAGGGGACTGGCCTCTCCTCAACCTATCCCTCAATTGCGTCATGTCAATGGTACCGATGTTAGTGTCTCGGACTCATTTAAGTTTCGAGAAGAAGATGGTCTTGGGCATCATATCTTCCTTGTCAGCTATTTTGGTATTAGTCCCCATTGGATTCTTGCTTGTACTAGCATCCGCTATGGAGTGATTCATAGCAAGCAAGAAAGGGGAAAAATCCAATCACGACAATCGAGAAATCTGCTTAATGAACCAATCTTACAATCTCTCAACAAAACTTGTCTCCGTCACCCAAACAATCGCGTGACCAAAAGACAAAACAACTAAGGAAAATAGATTAAAAGACCAAATTACACTCCTAACTTCTCAACTCTAATCTGAGATCCCTTTAGGAATTATCCAAGCCACAACACCTTGCCCCTAATCAAATCACCTCTAACAAATTTGGACCTCAAATCCTCGGAATAAATACAACTTCATCACTCAATTCTGAAATCATCTCACCAATTCACCCTTTTTACTTCACAAAATTCACTATCTGATGCCTTACATCAGATCAGGTCTACCGTCCCCTAAGGCCTGCTCTTGGTATGAATTCGGGAGCCCCTACACAAGGCTAGTTTCGGGCCTCTACAGGCCTGCCTGTTACTAATTTCGCCCCTCAAATGACAAGGGGCCTCCACACTGCTGTCTTCATCTCACTGCCGAGGGCCTGCTCATATCAAATTCGGGTCTGCTCTATCCTGATTTCGCACTTCCTGTTGCTCCAAACTCGGGCCTGCTCCTATACAATTTTCTTTTCCCTCTAGCTCACACCTAGACTGCTCCTACTCCTTGCAGATCGCATTTGATGTGTGGAGAGGAGGGAGGAGACCCCTCCCTATATACCCGCTTGGAGGCTGCCATTATGAGGGCCGACCCTCTACAAAGAGCACCGAAAAACAGAAACAAACAAATAAATTAGTGAATTAGAGGGACGACTTAGCATTAAGAAATAAATGCAAGCAAGACAATTAATTCCCACCTTATTAATTTTGAAAATCACCAAAATTAAATGATTTTTTATTTAAATTTCAATGGCACATGCTTTTATTTATTTTTTAAATTAAATTTAAGCCCAAGATATATATGATTAATGGTCAAAAATTGATTTCTATAACCAAGGTTATTTCCTTTCTTTTTATTTTAAAATAAAAATCGATATATTAGGCTTAGAATTTAACTCTTTAATCTCTAAATTTATTTTCAATGCCAATTGGGGAATTATCCAAATTTATCCACTTTTTGATGATTGAAATTAAAACAATTTAGCCCAAAATTAAATGTTTTCAAAGCAAAATTTCCAAAATTGACAAGCCCAAATTTTCGAAGATCCATAACAAAATGCCAAGAAAATGAAATTGAATTGCACAAAATGAAATCGTTAGCCCAAAATCGAAATTGAGGGTTAGAAATAAGTTCAGATCAACATCGAATCATCGTTAGCAAGTGAACTTTATTTCAAACAATCCAATCCATCTACAACATTTATCCAAAATCTCACGAAAAACACTAAGGCTCGGACAATCGAAAACAGGAAGAAGGTCAAGTTGAAATCGAAGATGGGGGGTCCCCAAAATTTGGGGCGACGGTGTGAAAACCTCACAACAGATAGTAGAACCTAGTAGCAAGTGTGAGACTTGCATTTTGGGTAAGCAACATAGGCAACCCTTTCAATCAAACAACTCTAGAAGGGCAAGAGCACCATTGGAGTTGGTGCGTACTGATTTGTATGGCCCGATGCAAACTATTTTTATTGGGGGAGTTTATTTTATGAATTCGATTGATGATTTTAGTTGTAAGACATAGGCTTATTTTTTTGAAGCATAAATCTGAAGCCTTTGATAAGGTTTTGTTGTTTAAGGCCCAGAGAAAATGGTATAAGGAGCTTATAGTCAGTTATACTCCACATCAAATGGAGTGGTTGAGAGGAAGATAGGACCATCACAGAGATGCAAAGGGACTCCCAAATGAATATTGGGGTGAGGCTGTAGTAACAATTGTGTACTTGATGAAAAGAAGTCCCACAAAGGCAGTTTGTGACAAGATTACACAAGAGCCATGGACTAAACGCAAGTGGACAGTTGAGCACTTGAGAGTGTTTGGTTGTGTGGCATATGCTCATGTGCCAAAGGAGAAGTTGCATATGTTGGATGACAAGGTGAGAAGTGCATTTTCACGGGCTATAGTCCCAAGTCCAAGGCATATAGGTTGTAGTAATGAATTTCAAAGAATTGAATTGATTTACAGAATGAGCAAGATGCTCATAAATAATACAGGAGTATTTACAAGAATAGCAAGTTTCTGATAAGAAACTGCTAAGAACAAGAATAGCAAGTTTCTGATAAGAAACTGCTATGAAGATCGAAGATGATCTTGACAAAAAAAGAATGTACAATGATTGAGCATTAATACTAAATTTAACATAATTTAATATTCTATTACCCTCCCTTAATGCTCAATCTATTAACTACACCTATAGACCCCCTGAATTTTACAAATTTATCAGGACCAAGGGGCTTGGTGAAGATGTCTGCTGGCTGCTCCGAAGTAGGAACATACAGCAACTGGATGGATCCGTCTTCAACCAGCTGTCGAATATAGTGACAATGTGTTTCCACATGCTTGGTTCTTTCATGGAAGACTGGATTCTTGGCGAGTTTGAGCACTCCCTGATTATCACAGAACAAGGGAATAGGACTTGCTTGGGGGACATGCATATCCGCAAGCATTCGTCGAAGCCAAACCGCCTCACAAGATGCCTTAAGCAGCCAGAGGAGGATTGTTCTCCGGAGGGAACTCAGGTAGTGCATCATCGAAAATGGATTCTGCATCATCCCTCCCATCAGGCGAACCTAATGGAATAAGAACACTGTGAGGCTGATCCTCAGAACTCTGCTAAGAAGGAGGAGACTGAAAGAATCCTCTGTCTTCATCAAATACAACATCGCGACTGAAGATAAGACGATCAGTGTCTATATCTATTAGTCTGTAGGCCTTATGGTGATCACTGTATCCTGTCATCATGAGTTTCTGACTTTTGGAATCCAACTTGGAGCGCTTAGCATCTGGAACCCAAACATAGGCAACAGAGCCAAAAACCTTCAGGTGACTGATCTGAGGCTTCCGACCAGACCAAACCTCTTCTGGAATCTTCCCCTTAACAGCCTGAGTAGGAGAGCGGTTAAGAAGGTAGACAGCAGTAAATACTGCTTCAGCCCAATACTTGTTCGGAACACTCCTGTGTTGTAACATAGAGCGAGCCATCTCAACAACCGTACGATTGCGACGCTCGACAACACTATTTTGTTGAGTGTGGGGTGTAGTCAACTGGCGTTTGATGCCATGGGTATCACAGAAGTTGGAGAATTCAGAAGAACAAAATTCCCCCCCGTTATCTGTCCTAAGAGTAATGATACTATGTCCAGACTCTTTTTCAACAAAGGACTTAAACTTCTGAAAGATACTAAATACATCTGATTTATGTTTAAGAAAGTACACCCACATCTTTCTACTAAAATCATCTACAATAAGCAAGAAATACTTGCAACCAGTGACAGAAGATGTATTCATAGGACCACAAATATCAGCATGAAGTAATTGAAGTACCTTAGATGCGCGCCAAGACTTTCCATGTGGGAATGAAGTCCGATGCTGTTTGCCAGCTTGACAGGCGCCACATACTCCAAGATGCTGAGTCTGAATATCAGGTAACCCTGAAACAAGTCCCTCCCGAGACAGCTGAGAGAGATAATGAATGTTGAGATGTCCATATCTCTGATGCCACAGAGTGCTGAGAGGAGAAACACGAGCTGCCAGAGCTACTTCAGGAGAATCACCCGTGTCAAGAAGCCTATATAGGCCATGATCCTCTAGACCAACAGCAACAGTAAGACGAGTCTCCCGATCAATGATGGAGCACTTGTGAGCACTGAACACCACATCTAGTTGAGGAGAATTCCTCATAATCTGGCTGACAGAAAGCAGATTAAGTGCCATTCCAGGGACATAATACACATTCAGAAAAAGAAGAGTCCTGCCACCAGACTGTATTTGAACAGTGCCTCTGCCAACAACTGTATGCTCCTCACCTCCGCCAAATACAACGGAATCACTGAAAGGTGAGAAGTCTGTAAACCAGTCACGCCGATGAGAAAAGTGACGTGATGCACCAGAGTCGATGTACCAAGCAGAAGACCTGGTATGATCTGAAGACCTCTTAGCCATAAAAGCATAAAAGGCAGACTCCTGCTCGGAATGTTCCGCAACATGCGCCTTCTGGTGTGACCCTCCCTACTTCTTTTGTTCAGAAGCGAGCCTCTAACGGCAATCTTTCTTCATATGGCCGTACTTGTGACAGTAATTGCACTGCACATTTTTCTTCTTAGCTCCATCCTGTGTCTGAGAAGAACCTTTTGGTTGAGAAGACTGAGAGGACTGAAATTTGCCTTTATCCTTCTGAAAGGATTGAGCTGAGAAGGCATTTTCCGAGGAGGCTGACGTAGTACCATTACCAAATTGCTGTTTCCAGCGATCCTGCTGTAGAAGTTTGGTGCACAATTCTGAAAACTTCAGATCAACATTAGTGGAAGTAATATTGAGAGTTTCAATGAAGTGTTCATACGATTTCGGAAGACTTTTTAAAGTGATTACAACCATATCTTCTTCCTCCATAGTCCGACCAATAGCTTCGAGTTGATCTCGAATGTCCTTAATCCTCGTGAGGTGCTCCTGTAAGGACATACGTTCGTCCTTCATAATGGAGAACAACTGATTCTTCAGAAAGAATGCTCGGCTCTTGTCGGATGTCTCATGCAATTCCTTCAGATGCTTCCAGATGTCAGAAGCTGTCGTGCCGGAAGGAATCTGCGGTAACTGATCATCAGTTACTAAGAGTTTGAGAAGCATGACGGCCTCCCGATTGCGTTCATCAAACTTATCTTGATCTGCACCAGGTGTACCAAAACTGAGCTCTTTTCCCAAAACAAGCTGGTCAAGATGCCTATATTCAAAAATGGTCAACATACGCTGTTTCCAGATGTTGTAGTTGTGACCATTAAAGCGTTGACTGCCTTCTAACATCAGATTGGTGAGAGAAGCCATTTGCACGTTTCCCAAGAAAAATTCTTGGATGACCCAAAAAATCCAAAGACAACCCAAAAAAGCGTGCAAAAAAAACCCAGAAGGAATCTCCTGTCAGAATTTGAATTCGCGGGCTCGAAAATTGAGACACGAAAATCGAGACACCCAGAAAATTCGGACACCAACCCAGTTGAGATTTTGAAAAACCCAGAAGGAATTTGCAGAAAAAAATTGAATCCGGCACGGAAAATGAGAGTTTCGAGAAAAAAAAACTTGGCCCGCTGAAAAAAATCTTCACAAAATGACGACTTTGCATAAAAAATGAAGAATGGCGGTCGTTTTGCAAAGAAGAAGACTCTGTTTGCGCACACACGGGTATCTGAGAACCCTAGATGCAGTCCTGAAGGCGTCTTGTACAGACGTACCAACTGATGCGAACGCGAACGGATGTATAAACAGGTCGCGCGACCAGAAGACCAGTCGGGGCGGTTCTGCTAGGTTGCAAACTAAGGACGCAAGCAGAATAACAGGCGCGGGCGGTTGAAGACAAGTGGCAGGCGCGGGTAGAATACCCAATGCGAAACACGCACAAGCAATCAAGTCGCGAACGCAATCAGGTCGCGAACGCGAGCAGAGAACAAACAGAACGAAAATATTTGCACAGATAATTTCTCAAAGAAATTATAATATTTCCGGAAAAATTTTTAAAACCCGCTCTGATACCATAATGAATTTCAAAGAATTGAATTGATTTACAGAATGAGCAAGACGCTCATAAATAATACAGGAGTATTTACAAGAATAGCAAGTTTCTGATAAGAAACTACTAAGAACAAGAATAGCAAGTTTCTGATAAGAAACTGCTATGAAGATCGAAGATGATCTTGACAAAAAAAGAATGTACAATGATTGAGCATTAATACTAAATTTAACATAATTTAATATTCTATTATGTAGAACCTAGTCACTAAGAAGATCATCATTTGTAGAAATGTTGAGTTCTTTGAGAATTGAGTCATGAGATAACATGATGGACACCTTCAAGCACTTCAAATAGAGTGCCCATTGATGATTAAGATGATGTGTATGAAGATCAACAAGAAGATGTTGGAATAGATATGAAGTTGGACATATAGCTCCAGATAGATCCGGATTTAGACATATTGTTAGACAGACAACTCCAAACAGCTCTTGACACAAACAAGCAAAAAGACAAGCAGCCACAAACAACTAGAGAATCAGCTCTAGGGAGCTTCAGATCGATACATAGATCACGATAGAGGTTTTAAACAGCTCTAGACCTGGCTTGCACGACAGAGCGTCAGTAGTAGGGAGAGTTCAAACCCCACTCTTGCCTCTCTAATGCCAAGGGAGACCAAGATTCTAAGGGAGATCTACCAAAGTGAAAGGTATGATGATGAGTTTGATGAAAATATAAATTTTGCATTATTTCCTCATAGTGATCTTATTTGTTTTGAGGATGCTATTAAAGAGGAAAAATTTCACGAATCCACAAACCGGATTCTCGAACCCGAATCCGTCCCCGAACACGAATCAACAACTAAGAATAAATGCAATAGAGAGGAAAAGAACATGAGAACTAACTTATTTGCCTCTCAGTAAGAAAATGATTGGGGGTCAAATGGGTTGATAAGACCAAGAGCAATGTTAAAGGAAGGATATGAAGGCTTAAAGGAAGATTGGTTGTCAAGGGGTAAAAATAACAGTTTGAGAGAGATTGTGATGAGACTTATGCTTCAGGTGCAAGGATGGAAATCATGCGGGTAGTTATAGCTAATGTAGTGCAAGACAAGTGGAAGGTATTTCAAATGGATGTCAAATCCGCCTTCTTGAATGGAGTGTTGAAAGAAGTGTATGTTGAGCAGCCACTTGGTAATGAAGATTTGGGTCAAGAAAGTAAGGTGTATAGGTTGAAGAAGGCTATTTATGGGCTGAAGCAAGCTCCGCAGGCATAGTACAATAGGATTGACTCATATTTGTTGAGCAATGGCTTTAGCAAAATCAATGGTGAGCCCATTCTTTACTTCAAGGCAGTTGATGGTAAGATTATAATTGTTGTCTTCTATGTAGATTTAACTTTTACTTGAAGGACGACGTTTTCCTCGTTATTGATTTTAAAGAAGTCATGAAAAGAGAGTTTGCGATGACATATTTAGGTCTCGAGGTATTTTCCAGTCACAAAAGTAAAACAAATGCATGATGAAATATTCATTTCTCATGAAAAGTATGCAAATGAGATCTTGAAGAGATTTAGAATGTAGGACAACAAGCTTGGACCAACACCAATAGCCATAGCTCTTAAGTTGAGCAAGGAAGATTGCAACAACAATGTGATACAAGAGTTTGGGTGGAAGTTTGATGTATTTAACTACAATTAGGCCTGATATAATGCATATAGTAAGTTTGATTTTTGAGATTTATGGAGAGTCCAAAGGACACCCATTGGCAAGCAAGAGAATCCTAAGATATTTGAATGGTACTAAACGATATGGTATTTTGTATATTGTAGGAGATGAGCATGAGCTGGTTGGATATACGAATGGTGATTGGGCAGGAAGTGTGGATGATAGGAAGTGCACATCTGGACATGTGTTTCATTTGGGTTTGGGATCAATGTCATGGGCTTCCAAGAAACAACCCATAATTGCTCTATCTACAACTGAGGCTGAGTATATAGTAGCAAATGTAGCAACATGGCAAGCTATTTGGCTAAGGATGGTCTTAGCAGATTTGATGGAAGGACAAGGAGATGAAATTGCAATTTATTGTGACAATGTTTCATCAATAGCATTGAGGAAACATCTTGTTTTTCATGGAAGAAGCAAGCACATTGAAATTAGGTATCATTTTATTGGAGTTAGTCGAAAGCGGTGGAATCAAAATGGAGTTTTGCAGGTCTGAGCAGCAACTAGCAGACGTTTTCACCATGTTATTTGGCAAGGACAACTTTGAATGCCCAATGAGAAATCTGAGCATAGTTGATTTGGATCAAGAATGATCTTGTTTGTCGGCTTAGGACAAAGGGGGAGTATTGGTATTTTAAATTAAAATTAATTGCCTTGAGCCTCTTGATGTTGCCACCTATGTGTCAGGAGTAGCCAATAGTGTGCAACTGGAAGATTGCACTGAGATTTCTTCCCCCAATTTGCTTTTGACACACAACAATAGATTGTTAGTAAAAGTACTATGGTAGGTAGAATTGAATTTTAAATTTGAGGGGGAGTTTTTGAGTGAATAACAAGAGACAAAAATAGAGTTTCAATTTCTGTATTTGTGTTGTCTTGGAATCAGAGCATTATAGTTTCAAATTTTAGGGATTTTAAATTCCTTCATAGTTGTTTGGGCTAACTTTGCAAGCATATAGCAAATGTACAAAAATGTGAAATGGTCTCTTATTTATCAGCAACTAAGATTTGGAGGCATGACACATGACAAAATATGCCCACATCAACACTTCCAGTGAGAAGTGTGCTAAAAATGAATTTTTAAGGATTTGTCCAAAACTTTATAATGGAATCCCTAGGAGTTGTATGAAAAAATATCATTATTTAAAACAATTCATATATGCAACCTAAATTGTAATGCCCCTTTTCTGAAATAAGATTTGATAATAATAAAATTAAAATATAAAAATAAATAAATAAACTAGTAAATAATAATATAATATAATATAAGTACAAGTTAATTAGGTTGAAGGAAAGGTTAAGAGATTTGTAATGACACGATTTCTTCAACCTAAGATATAAAAGGAAGGAGAGTTCATTTGAAAGGGGATACTTTGAGGAAGGAAGAAAAAATGGAGCAAAAGAAAATAAGGAAGCATTAATGGAAAGAGGAATGGGAAGAAGATAAGGAAAAGGGCAGCAACAATGAAGGGTTGTGACCCTTTTGAAGGGTGGTAGTTGTGAAAGGTTGTGACCATTATCAAGAGATGTGAGTCTCCCTTACATTGGAGGATATAGAGGGGAGCAGATTTGATTTGAGGAGGACATCCGAGGGAGATCAATTTGGGCAATAACATATTAATCTCAAAGGCAACAATGAAAAGTGGTTACTCAATCCTTATGAAAGGTGGTGACCCTTTCATTGATAAAGTACGAAGGAGGATTCATTCCAAGCATTCAAGGGGACTTGTCAATCATCACAAACCCATATCTCAAGGCATCAATCAAGGAAGATCCAACCATTGACCAATAGCGCTCAACCAAGAGAGCAGGCGATCAGCATCCCAGACAGAGAAAGTCAGCAGACTTGATAGTTACAAGGTGCTTGGACAAGATTTAGAGCAATCACAAAAAGCAGACTTGATATTTACAAGGTGCTTGGACAAGATTTAGAACAATCCCAAAAAGAGCACATTACATAAATAATCTCAATGTTTTTTGGGAAGGATAAATGTTGCAATCTCTAACCATTGTATCTAACACAAATGACCCAATAGTTGAACACAAAAATGCTCTTCATTGTTATAAAAAGCAACACATTATTATTTAAGATACAGCTTATGTTGAGTTTAGAATTATCATAAAACCTTTTGACAACCTTTCATGATATAATACAAGGTAATTATTGTGCTCCACTTTTTATATTTGTGATAGGACAAACTAATAATATAAAGTATTCCTAATGCATATATTGCCACTCCAATAGTTGTCCACGTATTAATAGTATTTTTTCACATAAGAAAAATACTTGCTTCGATGAACTCCTTGTTTTATAAATGATACATGTATAGTAGATAATTATGATAAAAATATGAAGCAAAAGCATATTTATTTCACTTGTAGTAAATTTGTTTATGTAACATTCATAAGTTTTCATGTGTTAATAAATGGGTCCATCTTGATTGAAATTTGGTTATTTGTTTATTTAATGTGGATATATTATTGACAATATATAGTATAGATGTGTTGCAAGACTCAATCCTATAAGGACAAGTACCATACCAACCATAGAAGCAAATATTGTTCTAGGCCATTTCTCCCCATACCCAAAGACAAGGTTATTTTCAATTTCTGGGGATATTATTGGAAAAAAAAATGAAATTGGGAACCCAAAAAATGTAGTAAAATCAGGAAAACAGAGAAATAGTTGATATTTTTTTAACATTTAAAGCTGTCCTAAATAAATAGATAGTGAGAGTGAAATAAACAAGTATGTATCATGAATGTAAATGCAGATTTTTCTCATTAATTTTGAGATTTCTGATTATAGATAATTTTAAATGTCTTTAACAATGTTAATAAATAACTCTGTCATAATGGTATGAACCTTTAATGCAATAAAATACAAATAAGGTAAATATGCTTCACTATAAGTACCATTCTTTTTAATTATCAAGTTGAAAAAAACATCTATGCACAAAATGGTAGATACAGTCGACAAAAAAAATCTCTCCCTAGCCTCTTCAAACTACCTCTTAAGTTTACGGCAGTGGCAACACGTATGCCTGGCATTTATAAAGACGGTAGAATTATTGATGACCATATTAATTGATCATAATACTAATTAGGATGCTACTGAACATCATACTGATCGAGAATGTATAGAATACAATAATGATAGAACACTATTTTTTTAGATTGCAGGAATTGGGTATAGCATCCCTTATAAACTGCAGTGTGCCGGGCAAACTTTTTAACGTGATCGGTGATGCTGGCGTGACATGTCCTCTGGTACCACATGGGCTGGGGGGAGACTAGACCTCGTGACGTCATGCTTTACCACAGGAAGCTCTCGCCAATCGAGCTAGGCCCCCAGCCCAATTATAGATCGCTATTGATTATTAATCACAAAAGGAGTTAGGTCAAATGACAATAATGATGACAACAATCTCAACAGGTGCAATATTATTTACTGCTGATATGTAACAATGAAAATGACCAAATGTTTACCTCAATCATATAACTATTTTACCAATGAAAATGAAATAATGACAAAAATATCCATCAATAAGTAGAAATGACAGCACTAACATTCATGATGCAAGAATAATGACAAGTCAAAAGATAGCATAATCATTTGACAGTTGTCTGTGGTAGTGATTATGCTCACAAATCATGAATAATGACAGCAATGTTTGCTTTAATAGAAGGCAACAGTCAATCACTAATTGCAATAACAAGAGTTTTGTTTCTTTTTTCACAAGGTTTGCAAACCCGGTTATATCAGGCATCTTCATAACAGTAGATAATAATCCTCATTTTTGAAATAATGATAGCAATAATTGCTATTGACCCTTGGCAACAAATCTGATTTTTATTCAATAGTGGCTGCTGGAAATCTTAACAGCTACTTACACTGTTCAAGGTGTATAACCCATTTATAAACGTTTCAGAGTAGAATGACCAAGATTTGCTTGCTTTGATATGCTTATATAGGAAGTAATAATTTACTGTGATATTAATAGTGACATACAGTCAATAAGTTATAGTTTTGAAAATTTTGGTCAGAAATATTTCAAAAAGGTGCTATATTTTCAAGTGTTTTGAACCCTACCAAGAAAAAATTATATTGAAATGTATTGTGATATTTTAAAGATATTTGCTTCTATGATACCAAGTCCAACAATAGGACCTAGCCCAACTATTGGTGCCTCTCACCTATTTGGTTATAACTTCTAAAATACGACAGGGTGAGTGCATGGCATCCTCTGCAAAGACTTTTAGAAAATTTCTTAACTTTTTTTTGCTGGTCCATACATTGTTTTTGAACTTTTAATCATCAAACGATAGAATTTTTTACTGGAACCTATATAAAATATTTGCCCTAGATCCCCCACTCCCCCAAGCTGAAACTCTGTGTAACTATGGTAAACAACCACTTATGAGGATGACTAAGGAGATGTGATGATTAATGGAGGGAATATGATCTGTAAGATTCCAGACTAATTTAAACCATGAAAACTGAAAGCTGTGACAATACAAAACAAATATTATAAAATGTTAAGGTTAGTGTACGTAAGGTAAATTTTTTCTTTCTTAAAAATTGAATTGGATGTATGAATTTTCTCAACTGAACTTGGCCCTTTTCTTTAATTGGAGCTTCCAACTTTTTTCCCCATTTGAATAAACTGAAGTTTTTCAACATGGCAACTACAATGCGAAGGGCTTGATGAGCTTATTGAGTTGAGATTTGGACAATTCATTTTCATTCTCTTTGTTTCACTGTTTATGATTTAATCTTGGGCATATCTTAGGTATATTAAGGGCACTCATTAACTCACATTGATAATGTATTGCAGTATCCTGGCTCTATTAAAGTTATAATGTTATATTTAATGGTCATATTGGTTGTTTTTTAGTTGTTTTTTGTAACTTTTGTTATTTGCATCAGGTCACGATTGTTTCTGGTTTAGAAACATCATTTTGTAATATCTTTACATAGTATTCCTCTTAATTCTATTCATTCGATTACCATTTCATGGTATCAAAGCTAAGTTTACTTTTTTGATGATTTCTTTGTTAATAAAGTTTGTACCTACAAATTTCTTTGAAAATTGTAGACATTTTTTTATTGATTTTTTATCTACAAAAATTACAGGGTTATTGCAGTAAAAAATCATGACGTTTTTCATACAGCTGACTTATGTTATTTGTTCAGGGAAATTTTGGAGGTTTTTCAGTGGAAATGTGGAGGTTATTTTCTTTTTCAGGAGGGTGATTTTTTTCTGAAAATCACTACCCTTGCTCAGCAATTTTTATAGTGTGATGGGATTTCTGTTCATTTCTAGGCTGCGTCCAACGGCTTCTATGGCCTTTTTTTGCAGACCTGCATCTATTTATTCTGACCTGCACTATCTTCCCTTTGCAACTGCCTCAATTTTTTTTTTTGTTTTTTTTGGGGGGGGAGGGGGTTCCTTGGGTGAAGACACCCGGTAGCTGCTGCTTGTGCGATGGTTTTTCTCACAATTTTCAGACATTTTCAAGTCTTTTTTTTTCCCACAATAAGGTTTCTGCACTATTTAAGTGCTGGAACTGCTGGTTTTGCTATTTTTCCTGAACACAAGACCTTTTACGCGCACGGCTAGGGTTTTTGCCCGTGAAGATTGATAAAAAAGTTTTTTTTTTGAAGTTAGGTGCTGGAGTTCACTTTGACCACCTTTTTCATTCCTTTGGAAAATGAGAGGGATGGTGTCTTTGACCAACATTTTGTTGGAAGGAATCAACGTTTCAATGGCAAGAATTATAATACTTGAAAACAATTAATGCTTATAATTTTTGAGTATCGATGTCTAGATTAGATTGTTCTGGGTAAAACTACTCGTCCCATTGTAGGAGGCAAAGACCAAGACACATTTGATGAACGTAACCGTGAAGTGGTAATGTTGCTCAAATTATTTGTCATGTCATCCTGTAGAATTCTAGACACATTTGAAGAGTCTCCACGAGATGTTTGACAAAGGTAGAGCTTTGTTCTTGGAGAATATGTTGTCAAGGATCACCTCATGAAGATCAAAGATAGTCACAATCAATGGTCGCAAGATTGAAGAAGAGGCTATGGTGTTTATCACATTGAAAAGCTTACCGCAATCCTATGAGCACTTTGAATTGAAGCTCACAACATTACTTTCTGAAGTTTGATGACTTGTGCAACAAGATCTTGTTGTAGGACAAGTGAAAGCATCAGTTTGGGAGTGGCAACATGACAACCAATGTGGAACAAGCTTGTTCTCCCAAAGACAAAGGCAAGCCCCCTTAGCAAAGGACAAGGCAAATTTGAGGAGAGTTCCAAAAAGATTGTCACATGTCATTATTGTGGTGATCACACAATAAAGCACTGCAAGAAGCAGTTGGTTGATGAGAAGTCCAACCAGGGAGGGTCTAAGAAGAAGGCCCATGTTGCAAAACATACCGAGGAGTTTATCTTTTACGGATTTATGGTCAAAAGACCAACAAATCATACAAAATCTTCTGCATGGAAAATTGATTTTGGAGCTTCACGACATTTCACACGCAATAGAGATTGGTTCACAAAGTATACAACTTGCTCCGATTTAGTGATCTTCGGCGGTGGTGAAGAGTATACAATTGTTGGCAAGGGCAACATTTAACTTACATATGGTGGGAAAAATCTGATTTTTCTCAATGTTTGCTATGTTTAGGGCATGGAGCTCAATTTTCTCCATGTGAGTCAGAATATATGACAGTGTCCAAAGTTGGCTATTGTCTTCAGTGCACATAAGCGCCACATTGTTGACAAGGAATTTAAGAAGAAATTGCAGTTGGGCGCAAATATCATGGATTGTTTCACCTAGTTTGATACTTGAGATTCTCAAGAGCTTGCTATGACCATGAAGAGTTCAACCATTCTCTTTGGCATTAGTTCTATTGGCATCTCAACCTATCATATCTCTCTCAGTTGGCTTGGGAGAATCTAGTGGATACCTAAGATTCAATCCCAGATACAATGAGTATGTGGAGCTTGCTAGGCAGGGAAGCAACATCAAATTCTCTTCTCAGATGGACTCTTGGAGAGTATAAAGAGTTAGGATGCCATATCACAACTCTTAGGTCAGATGGGGGGGTGATTTTGTTCCGATGATTTCACCAACTTTTGTGCTAAACAATAGTATCAAGCATCAACTTGTTACAACCTATACTCAACAGAATGGTGTTGTTTAGCGGTGGAATTGTACAATTACAAAGATGGCCCTATCTATGTTGGAGCATAGAAATGTTCCTAAGAAATTTCTGGCAAAGGCAATGTATACTGTAGTATACCTTTTGAACTGGTCTCCCACACAAGCCGTCAAGAAGAAGACCCTAGAGGAAGATTGTTTTGGGAGGAAACCAAAAATCAGCCACTTGAAGATTTTTGGTTTGACAACATATGCTTGGATTCTAGATGTAAATAGGACAAAATTGGATTCCAAAAGACATAATTTGATGCTTACAGGATACAATAACAGTCAAAGACTATCGGCTGATTGATTTGGACATTGAATGTCTCACATTTAGTAGAGATGTTTTTTGTGAATAAGGTTGGCCCTTTCAGCTTTCTTCTCTCATCTTGAGTCCTGAAGATCAGTCCCATCTTGAGTCCTGAAGATCAGCCTCTTCAGGCTTAAGATTTGGGTGATAGGCTTCCATTACCTCCACTTGAAGGGAGGGATTCTAATAATTTTGAACTTGTGGAATCTCCTAGGCATGATCCTATACCAACAGACTTCCTTAAGAATAATCTGGATTAGCATCCGGATGATTTCATTCTAGGCAGCCCAAGTCATCATGACCATTATTCTTGATTTGGAAGAAGATGCTTCTATTCTCAGGCCTAAGTGGTGGGACAGCTCATTAGTGATGTTTGGGATAATGAGCTTGTTGAGAGTAGATCATCCAGAGGCAAGAGCAAGCAGAGTACTGCTATTTTTTCTCTTATGGCTAACATTCAAAATGTTCATGAGCCCCAAGATAATTTAGAGGCAAGAGGTAAACTTGGATAGGAGAAGGCTATAGAAGTTGAACATCATAGTCTTTTGAAGAACAACACTTGGGGGTTCATTAAATCCTCTATTAGGGAAGAACTTCTAAACTTACAAAACATTGTTGGGTTCCTCTTACACAATTCATTTCCGACAATAAAGTCATTCTCTTAACACCCTCAACTTTCCTCCACTCTTTCATTTCTTACACCTACTTTGAACATTTATCCTCCTCTCTTTCATTTCTTACACCTATTACAGAATACAAAAGTTTCTCCTCCTCTCTTTCATTTCTTACACCTGTTACAGAATGCAAAAGTTTGCCCTCAAAGAAAACCACCGAACAACAAACCCAAACGGAGGTCTACATCCCACCAGCAGTCGCCAACACAAGGAATCCACCAAAGGAGTGTTGTGCATTCAAGCTTATGCATCTTGTTGGAATAGAAACCAATAAAGGTATGAACATTTAAGATTTTTTCAATCCTCTTTTACAACATTAGAGGAAAAAATCAGTTTCCCTCTTCCAAATTGGCAAGATCTGGAAAGTTGCATACTGTAGGAGGAAGATCCAATTAATCCCCTCAACTGTAAGCATTGAGGGGAGGGGAGGAGGCAATCACTTGCCAAGATTAGTAGAGGAAAAAAAATTGCCAATGAAAAGGAAGTGGCAACCACTTGCCGAGATTAGCAGAGGTAAGGTAAAAAAAAATTATCAAAATTTAACATCCATTACTAGTTTTACATAGGCATTGATTTGAATGAGGATGCCATTAGACACTTCATCCAAAAACAATCTGTAGATATACAAGCAATTTGTATAAGGTTTTTCTCAAATTAAAGTTTCTCTTCAAATTAAATAAGTTCTCACTAATTTGTACAATTAAAAGACCACTGTATTAATCCCTTATTCATTCAATATAATTGTATCCATTGCCAGGGATGAAAGAAGACTTTTATCTTTTCTACTTAACAAAGAGTTTCCTTGGCTGAACAGATTTTTACAAGTTTGCACCCTTAAGCAGACTATATAAATCTAAATTCATAATAGCAACAAGTCCTATTGGCTCATTGTTGCCCGCAAAATAGTGCGCAACTGCTAGTTTAAGAGGTGTTGTAGCATGTATTGCTAATCATGCAAAAATGCACTATTGTTGCCCCTTTTATTTCACTTTAATTTAAAATCCTGCCACATAAATGATGAAACATATAGTGAAGATGTCTCACTCACTTATACAAAGGTTTGGTACAAATATTTGGATTTCAATTTTGAATAGTTTTGCTCTGAATTGGCTCAAATCATTTCGGTGATTTTTTGTGTATCCTGTCTTTGATAGCATGGCTTACGAGGTGCATATTTTGACTAGATCTATAATGGCTAGATCTTGCATGTTGCCTAGGCCATACATTCAAGAGGATTGAATGTTTCCCTATTCAAATTATTGTTATTGTCTTTGTGTCCAATTCACAGAGTTCCTACATTCTTTAATGGACACCCACCGACATTTCTCTCATAGCAAAGCAATTTCAAGGAATGCCCTTAATAGGACAACATTCTTCCATCCCTATTCTGGGGCGCATGCCAACACTTCAATTCTCTTTGATTTTAACATTACAGTTCCAGCGATGATCTCACCTTGTATATGTCTTGACTTTAGTTTTCGAATTTCATACATATTGAGTTGTTATTGTTGATTAAAATAATTTGAAGTTTTTCCTCTATTTTTAAGGTGTCCTTCTAGTGTTCTTGGTTAGTTCAGCAACAGTGCATCAAAACCCTACACTAAATGCATCAAAACCCCTACACACAATGCATATCTGAGTTTGTTTCATTTTTAGTTATTTCTTCCATACTAGTGTTAGTTGAGCCCGCACAACAAACTATTGAGGTGAATTTGAAAATTTGTTGACATTTTGTTTCAGGTCATAGCTATTATACTAGTGTTAGTTGAGCCTGCACAACAAACTATTGAGGTGAATTTGAAAATCTGTTGACATTTTGTTTCAGGTCATAGCTATTGCATCAGCCCATGTGGATGTCCAAATGCCTCAACACGAAAACGGTGTTGCAATTTCATCCTTTAATTTACATTGTCTTCTTTTACACTTGCATCGACACATGTTTTATGTTTTTGTCTTTTATCATATATTGCTATCTATAAAGCTAAAGTATGTTATACATTCCTCTGAAGTCTGCAGATAGCATGAGTCCATCAAGGCAGCCCCCATATGATGAAAGCAGATCTAACAAGAAGTGCCAACAAAAAAAGTCTTCTCGACCAGTCTAAATGGACGGCCAAGAACAACTTAACATCCAAGAAATGCACCAGCCTTGAAAAAAAGTTTTTCCATTATACAATTTTGTTTACATTTTTTTCCTCTGCACTTGCACCACCACATGTTTTTGTCTTTTAACCTATATTGTCAATTCTAATCCTAAATTATGTTATACATTCCTTTGAAGTCTGCACACATATCCTGCTCATCAAGGCAGCCCCTCAGATAATAAAAGCATCTTTAACAACAAAAAGAAAGTGTTATTTTAGACTTTTGAAATATTCTCACGAGTTTTCATATTATTGTCACTTGACTACTGATTCAAGTTGCAACCACACCATGCATTGAGCATATTTAAAATTTGTACGACACAATTTGTCATTCCCTTTGAAGGTGATGTGCTTGTCAAATATGTTTCTGCTTGTGCTAAGAACCCTACAAGCCAAGCAAAAATACCAATAGTGCATGTTGATCTCAATGCATGTTGATACCAAATGACAATCATGACCAATAGCCCCAACAAACTAATCAATACATTTCTGCCCTAGCTATTACCTAGTTCCAGTGTGTATCTAACAAAATTCACAATGATGAAAAAATCACAATATGAAAGGGGGATGCTAATTATTGTCTCTAGTTGACTGCCAAAACATCCATTGAAAATATTGATAAAGTTTGCAACAATGCAAGCTAACATTTGACACAACCATATCCCAACTCATCCACTTAGCAAATAGCTATTCAATTGGAACACTAGGCGTCTTTGTAGCAGCTCACAGTAAAACAATTACCTATGTCTGAGATGGAGAGCAGCTATTGTAAGATTTTTCTCCAAATATCAAAACCAAATTGTATGCTTATCACATGATAAAATTCTTTTACCATATCAACTAACTCACCGTTTTCTTTTATAAGTTATAGTTCTAAGCTACCATGCTGATATCCATGCAGCACTGCAGAAGATCCATACATCAGCAACAACACTGCTACTCAAAAATGTTGTATGCAGTCACACGAGAGACAAGCCTCATTAAGTCAACAATGCTATCTATAGTTTCAACTGTGCATCACAAAAAGTGTTTTTATGCAAAGGTTGTGGTTGCTGCACATGTTATGCATTGGGCAGCGTTGCTAGTTGAGGTGTTTGTCAATGAGGTTGGTTGGTGGCATGAGCTGCAAAGGAGTTGGTTTGGCGGCAGGTGAGCATTTTTTGGTTTCAATGTTCCAATAGCCTGTAATTGGAATGAAGATTTTAGTAGGGATATTAAAATGTTATTGAATTGTCTCTAGTGCAATTGTAGTTGTATTTTGATCATTAGTATTTTTGTTGCTTACTTGGATACTGGAGGAAACAAGTGTTTGGAGAGAGTCCTTGGTACATTCGTCATTGAGCTTGTCAACAAAAGTGGACAAAGTTGATTTAATTAGGCCTGTGTCACTTCTGCTGCTACGTACAACATTCTTGAGTAGTGGTGTTGTTGCTAATGTATGAATCTTCTCCAGTGCTGCATAGATATCAACATGGTAGCTTGGAACTTTAACTTGTAAAAGGAAGCAGTGAGTTAGTTGATATAGTAAAGGAATTGTATCATTTGCTAAGCATAAAATTTGGTTTGCTATTTGGAGAAAATATCTTACAGTAGCTATATCGGATACACACTGACATGGAGTTAATATTCGGTGGGTGCTTGACTATGAGCTGCTACAATGATGCCCAGTGTTCCAATTGCATAGCTATTTGCCAAGTGGATGGGCTGGAATATGGTTGTGTCAGGTGTTAGCTTGTGTTGTTTGCAGACTTCATCAATATTTCCAATGGATGTTTTGGCAGTCAACTAGAGACAATAGTCAACATCTCCTCTTTCATATTGTGATTTTTTTTCTTTATTGCGAATTTTGTTATATGCACACTTGTTTTGGGTAATAGCTGGAGCAGAAATGTAATTATTAGTTTGTTGGTGATATTGGTTGTGATTGTCATATGGCCATGACTATCAACGAGATCAACATGCATTATTAGTTTTTTTGCTTGGCTCGTAGGGTTCTTACCACAAGCAGGGCCATATATGACAAGCACATCACCTTTAAAGGAAATGGAAAGTTGTGTTGTACAAATTTCAATTATGCTTGATGCATGTTGCCGTTCGAACTTTAGTTTGTAGACAAGTGAACTATTTGTAGACTGTCATATGAAAGCTAATGAGAATATTTTAATTGTTTAGAATAACACTTTCCTTTTTTGTTGTTACTTTTTGTTAGAGTTGCTTTCATCATCTAGGGGCCCTTGATGAGCAGGGGATATGTGCAGACTTCAGAGGAATGTATAACATAATTTAGCATTAGTATTGACAATATAGGATATAAGGTAGAAACATATGTTGGTACAAGTGCAAAGGAAGAAAATGTAAACAAAAAAGTATAATGACAATACTATTTTTCAAGACTTGTGCATTTCCTGGATGACAAGTTGTTCTTGGGCATTGGTCCATCGATTTGGGCTGGTGCGAAAGCCCTTTTTTGTTGTTACTTGTCATTAGAGATGCTTTCATCATTTGGGGGCCTTGATGGGTAGGGGCTATGTGCAGTCTTCAAAGGAATGTATAACACAATTTAGCATTAGAGCTAACAATATAAGATAAAAGACAAAAACATGTGTTGATGCAAGTGTTAGAGAAGATAATGTAAATAAAAGGATGTAGTGACAATACCTTTTTCCGAGCTTGTGCATTTTTTGGATGACAAGTTGTGTTGAGGCATTGTGTCATCCATCTAGGCTGGTGCAATAGCTATGACCTGGAACAAAATGCCAAAACAGATTTTCATATTCACCTTGATAGTTTTCGTGCAGGTTTAACTAACACAAATCTGGAAGAAAGGACTAAAAACAAAGCAAACTCAAATGTAATTTATTTATAAATTCTAATTATATAAGAATAAAACCACATTTAAATTATGCTAACAGTAAGTTTATATAAAAAGGTAAGATTGGGTAACGTTTTCATATATCAGAGAAGCCTTCCCCATGTTGGCATCACGAGTATCTTTTTTTGGAAAATCCACAACATAGCATGATTTATTCACTCTCTTTTTACCTTTTGCTAGGTATTCTTGTAAAAATACCTATTCGTCAACGTATGCCTTATGTTGTGGAAGTGCCTGAATTATGTTGAGCTACTCAAAGGTCTGAGTAAGTTTTATATCTCTAGAAACTTATTCATAATTTCTAAGCTATAAATGAAACAATCATTAGCAATGGAGAAGCTAGAAGCTATCTTCTACATCATGGATGTTTGTAAAAGACTACAAAATTTCATGAATGTTATAATTGAATATAGTTATATACATGGATCATAGTGCCAAGCGATAGATATGTTATGAAAAATATCTATCTAGAACAAATGGAAAATAGTCCACACATAACAGTATGCAGACACAACACTGTTATTAGACAATGTTATTTTCCTAAAGGACAAAGTAACCTATAGGTTAGAGGACATGATAGTCTACAATCACCGTGAGATTAGTGTTTGAAGAAACCTAGGTGTATTTTGAGGAGTCAAAGACCGCCATTATAGTCATAGGGGCACAGTGAGAGAAATTCATGGTGATAGTCAATGGAGAGGGGACCTATGTAAGAAAGAAGAGACAATGAATCTGAGCAAGGATGGCTAAGAAAAATATATGGCAGATCATAATGAAAAAAGAGCATAGGAAACGATATTTATAGATTTGGTGCAAGAGTTTCTTATGTGAAACAAAGAGTGACAGTGTATTGAGAATAAAACATTAGTATATTGTGAAGGACAGTCTTGCTGGTATCAGGTAAACAAGCATACTCCACATAGATCTCCACATGTTTCTAAAAGATGGTTTAAGTGAATTTCCACCCAGAAGTTGAAAGGTAGCAAGAAGAATCAAAAGTTCCACCAAAGTTTAAACAAGTTGCTGATGTCTCCAGCTTGGCTGAAGTGAAGAAATGTTGTACCTTGGCTTTAAGTGAATGAAAAGTCCCTTTGGTTAAATTGCTTGGATGAACAGTACACTTTCAATGTTGTATAGCTAGTTCACAATTCCGACTATGGTATTAAAAAGAGACAGATATGGCTATAGCGCTTGCCTGAAGTATAATATCCGTTTTGTGGTATTCACAAAGAAACAAAAGTGGCCTTAGCATCTCCTGAATGCACCTTGATGAGATAATTACCCTCCAAGTGATAATATAACCTCAAATTTGTACCTAATTCATAGTAATGTTTCCTGAATACAGGTTCTAAAATATAAACGTTTTTCAAATCCCACAAACAGTTTCAAACAGGCAAACAGATGAATGCACAGGGTAACATGTGTAAATAAACACAAGATGCTGATTCCTTGGACGGGCAAAGACTCTAGAAAAGAAATGAGAGAATGTGAATAAAAGTTAATTCAACAGTTGAGTTTGGCAGGATGCCCTGCATACACAACAAAAAATCAGAGATTCCTGACATCGACTTTTAAGGGAAATGGAATAATGTGAGAAATTTCAGCTGGGGATGTAAACCCAAGTATTAAATTAAGCAACGGTGTTAAGAATGAAATATATTTATTTAATAATCTACTTTTCTGTCCATATTAACTGGACATTGTAACCTTCCCAAATGACAGTAAGCACTTTGTAGTGTCCCCATGCAGGGAAAAAAAACTTGTGATTATCTTTTTGTTGGCAAGGAGCCTTGTAATAGATAGTTCAATCATCTACAAAATACTAATACTGATCGAAACACAAGCACAACTGCTAATGCAGATGGAACGCATCTTACCCACCAATGGATTTATCACAGAAAAGTTCTGTAACTTAGCATAAATATCCCACTGAACAGGGCTTCCAAATCTCACGAGCTATGTAGAACAGATAAAGAAGATTTCAAATGCAATCTTGCAAAAGTTTAGTAAAATCTGAATTCTTCAGTGACTAGGAAGGATTGAGAATAGTAAAAAGTCCACAATCAGGGAGATAAAGTTGATATTTAATGAGATCCATTTAAGGTCATCCTTTTGAAGTTTTTTTTTTAAAATATCATATTTATTTACACATGTTACCCTGTGGATTCATCGGATTGCCTGTTTGAAACTGTTTTCTGGGGTTTAAAAATGATTTAATTTTAGAACCTGTATTCAGGTGATAATATAACCTCAAATGATTGCCTAAAGTAGCTTTAACAAGATTTGAACGACATAGATACTCGAGTGTAGTGGATGAAGATCTCTGTGTGAAAGATAAAAGAGATGGGCACCTGAAGAATGAATAGAAAGTTCTTATAGCCTTCGAAAATGGTGTAGATAGCAATTTCAGTCACATATGACAATATTTCTCGAGTTGTATATAATGGCAGTATTTCATTTTCACTTTACCATAATTTCCTAGCGTATATCATGGGTTGGAACACTAAGAAATAGAGGGCTTCTCTTCAAATTTGGAGGATTTTGTAATTTTTGTCCAAGTTGGGTTTGATCTATATTCTAAATTGCAATTCAATTTGCTAAGGCTTGAGCACTGCATTCTGCCCTTGTAACAAGTGTTGCAAGGCAGTTTTTAATAGTTTAGAGCAATATTGATTAGATATCCTCGTCAAACATTGTTCATGAAAAACAACAATGTAGTCGTCGATCTTGTATGACAATAAAATACAGTAAAGAAAACATAATAGATGGTCAAAAAGAAAAACACAGTGAGCGGACAGGGCATGTTAGATATTAAGGACAACCATATCTGAGTATGGTCCATAAAGGATAGAGGGTTTAAAAAGGACAATGGTAACTCGGGTGACAGACTAGGTTAAAAGAGGAGCAAATTTCTAGTAGTTGTGGCATGAAAGAATTAGAATATTAGTCTATTATCTTTACTCATGGAAGAAAGCTCCGTATGTGCAAACGGAGAAAGTTAACTTGAAAATTGAACTACAGATTACACAAGATGATATTAAGGTTTCTAGTTAAGAACAGAACTCCATCAAGAATGATATCCAAGCCAAGAACTATAGAGACATGACACTTGACAGTGTGTAAAGACATGATATAGAGCCCTAAGACGTGTGAGATTCTTGAAGGAAAAGAATAAAGAAACAAGTGAAAGTCATAGGCTATCTCCAAAATTAAAAGCGTCCAAGGGTTATGGCAATGACCTTTGGCAAGACTATGAAGAAAACAAAGAGATTCATCACAGTGTTTGAGTGACAGTTATCAACAAGAGATTGTCATGACTTCAACTACATTCACTATGAAATCTTATGGGCAGATCAAGTGGACTGCTAAGAGAAAGGGAAGCTTAATACAAATGGAAAGGGAAAAGGAAAGTGTAAAGTTGCAAGGATTAAGAGATATAATTTAGAGAGTTTGGAGACATACTTGTATGATAAGCATGAAGAGTAAAATACAAAATGGTATCACAAATGACAGTACAGTGAATAATGAAGGATAGAACTAAACGTATACATGAACAACGCAAAGGGTAAGGTGGATAGTTGTGACAGAAGGGCACTAAAGTGGACAAAGCTTTAGTCATGATATTTAAAGGATAGCAGAGATGTGACAGTGGCTAGAGGATGAGCAGTTTTACAAATCAGAAAAATCAATTTGTAAGAATGATTCCATTCAGATTATTGATTTCATCTAAAATTATAAACAGAAAAAATGTATAACAATCATGCAAAAATATAAAATAGATTAAATAACTGTTTTAAGCACCCATATATCTGATAACCAATAATTTAAGACATGCAAATTGCAAATTGCATGACAGTCGTAGTGATAAGAGCGTAGACAAATTTGAATTCAGTTTAAGAAGATGCAAAGATTATGAAACCCTATTTTGTAAACCCCTCATTAAACAACTTAAGATCCTCTTCCTCCTATTAATTGCAAAGATATGAAAGCCAAATATGTAAGCCAAACCATTACAATTGGGAAGCATGGTGCGGAAGTTTGATGGTGAATTTGAAAGACATTTGCATCTCTTATTTACTCTATCCAATAACTCCTCTTACTCTTAGTTTGCTAATTTGAAATTATTGTATCAGAATTGACATGAGCCCATTTTGTTGTCAGCAAAAGTAGTCAAAAACTCCCCATTTTTTATTAACATTTTTAAGGCCCAGTTGGAATTTCTCCAGGAAGTAGCCATCGGAGCGACCCTTAAACCTAAGGTTGGGAGTCGCCATGGTGGCTTCTTCTCAGGGGAAATTCCAAAGAGGACCTAGAATAGTAAAGGAAAATGAATTGCAGAAAATGCTCAGGGGAAATTCCAAAGAGGACCTAGAAAAGTAAAGGAAAATGAATTGCAGAAAGAGCTAGAAACCTGCATTGTATAGAGCAGAACAGAGTCATGTCAACCATGGCGGTGAGTGGGTTTTGCAGGTGGCTCATCTACTTTGGAGTGCTCTTTGCAGTCTTCAACTGTGTCTGTCATTATATAAGAAATATGCAAAGAGCATAAAATGATTGCACTGTATGGAGTTACAATCCCGTGACAATAATCTCGAGTATTCTGAATATCAGTGATTGCATGGTAAGTGATCATGTCAGAAAATAAATGTACATTTGATCTCCACACTGCTGCATCAACTGCATTCCCTTTCATAATCATACTAGAAAAGGGCAAAACATTAATGTGACGGTTCGTTTTTGCATGCTTTCTTTTATATATTAAGGATGTCCATGTCTGATCGAAAGCTCCAATTTCATGTGTTTGGCTTTATACTTCTTCACGAGTCTTGCGTTTGTTTGAAAGTGTCTAAAGTCTTTTCAACGAATCCCTTTTTGTTCATTTCATGCAATCATATTTCTTGAAGTATTCGTGTACTTTGTCTGCAGCATCCATCATATTGCCAGTCTGTTTGGCCTTTATTCAATGAACAACTTAGAAACGAATCATCTTTGTCCTTGAGTATTCTTTGTTGTGAATAAGGCATAGGGGAGAGGACCCAGTAGTTGAACACGTTCCAATGGTTGTGATAGTAGTTCTTAACTTAATACCCATAGTTGTTGATTTAATATCCAATATTTTTGACAACATTGTATCAATGGTTGTGACTTTTAAAGTTGTTTTTGCTAATCATGACTACCCATAATTGAATGAAATGTACTTTTTGTTCTAAAAAGCAGCCAATAGTGTGATGCCACGTCAGCTGCACATCTATTGGGGTACCTAATTCACTATGATTGGTCTCACTTTTTTTTTGGGGCTATTTTGGACACCTTGGCAAAAAGCATGCTGAAGTGGCATCATATTTGATGATGTGGCTTTGAAACCTTAGTTATAAGCAGGAGATTCACCAAGTAAGCTACTGTAAAAAAATGGGAGTGATTTGAAATTTCCACGTAGGTTTTTGAGAAGCCCGAAGTTAGGGTGCACAACTACTGAGTCCTCTCCCCTAAGTATTTTTATTTATTTATTTATTTATGTATTTATTGTCACATTTGAGTTATTCTATGGGAGAGGACCCACTAGTTGAGCACCCTAATTTTGGGCTTCTCAAATTTCTATTGTGGAAATTTGAAATCACTCTCATTTTTTTACACTAGTAGTAATTTATTTGGTAAGTCTCCTTATAACTATAGTTTCAGAGCCACATCATCAAATATGATGCCACTTCAACATGCTTTTTGCCAAGGTGTCCAAAACAGCGAAAAAAAAAGTGAGACCAATCATAGTGCTTTAGGGACCCCAATACTTGTGTAGTTGATGTGGCATCACATGATTGGCTGCTTTTTAGAACAAAGAACACATTTCATTCAATTATGGGTAGTCATCATTATCAAAAACAATTTTAAAGTCACATCTATTGGTACAATATTGTCAAAAATATTGGATTTTAAATCAACAACTGTAGATATTAAGTTAAGAACTTCTATCACAACCATTGGAATGTGTTCAGGTACTAACAAGAGGAAGGTTATTGGAAAACTTGCAAGCCAATTATATTAAAGACTATTGTATTCGCCATTTAGAGATGATGTGATTGGTAGAACATATGCTTTCAAATTTAAGTTGTTCTTAATTTGTATGTTTTCAAGATAAAATTTAGTGTACATTTGGTTTTGCTAAAGATGAACACGATTAGGGCCCATTTGTTTGCTGGAATTAGACTGGAATTGAGATTGTCAAATCCCAAAATTGACATTTTTTATGTTTGTGTTCAAAACATGAAACTGAAATAGGGATTTGTTAATTCCCATTTACCCTCAAAACCAGCATTTGAATCTTCCATCTAAATAGGTGGAATTGGAAAAACAATTCCAATTCCACTTAAATGGG